>VXBZ01004532.1:234001-524505 GCA_013399135.1 Heliornis fulica | reverse complement strand
TTCCTTCTAGAAGACAGAACAATGGTGAAAATGGGTTTCTTTTAAGCATCTTTAAAAGAAAAGTCTGCTAACTTCTTAATCTTTCTTGTGTAACTGAAGAATAAACCTCATTCTCCGTATCAAGCTTTTGCATCTTAAAAAATGGCATTTTTTTTTAAAAGATTTTTAAAAGGCGTTTTATAAAGACCAAATCTAGAATTATCTATCATGTTTTAATTTCCCCTTTTAAAATAACATCAGTCATGACATCAGTACTGAACTATTAAATATAGTGTATTTCATCTGGTGTTTTCACCTTTTGTCATGGTAGTATAGTCCACCAGTGTGTTAATCAAAAATTAAGGACAAAGAAATCCCAGAGACTCATAATAGCATTCTATCCATGCAGAGATTTTTTTAGGGAAAAAAAACCCACCAAAAACAAAAACAAAACAAAACAACAAAAACCAAACAAAACATACAATAAAATTTCTACTGGGCAAGTCTGAATTTTTATTAGATTTTACCATTTCTATGTATATTTTAGGGTAATTAGAGTCCTAACAGAAATGTGGTGCACAAAGTCTCATGTACATGGCGAGGATGCCCTCACCAGTTTTGAGTAATTCTGTACACAGAGCACATGTTCAATGTCCTTGAAGTGCCAGATCTAATCTAAGGTGTATATATTTTGCTTAAATTCTAGTTAGTTTTGATACATCACAGCAGACCAGCAGGTATCACTAATACACAAAACTCCACAAATTACGTTCTTAGCAGTTCTGCTTCCCAAAACAGAAGATCCCAGGGTGAGATGAGATAGTTATTCTAAATTTATACACTCATCCTAGTGCTGTAATCTGTGGTTAAAGGTTTAATCTATGTATTTTATCTTGGCTTTTATACAACAACAATCTCTCAGGTGGACAGATTAAGAAACAGAACAAAGGTGGTTGAGCTCTACAATTATATCACTACATCAATACCAAGAGAGAAATTGACTGGCTATAAATTTATATATTTTTATAAAATAAAAGTGAATGATTAGTTAATCAACTCACAAAGTTTATAATTCTTAAGTATTTTCTAGTATATATCTATGACATATATTCTTATAGTATTTTCCTATTCTTCAACATTTCACCTAGACCTAAAAGACTTTTCTGTATGTTATTTCCAATCGAGTGAAGTCCAGAGCTACTGGAAACACCTCTCATTACATTCTCATGAAATTTCCATCTTGGTTTTAAACCCAAATCATTTTAGACAAGTTCAGATACATTATCCTCGATATGCTGAGGCATGCAAGGAGGGGTTTTTAAGCTTCAGATTGGAAGGACTAAGACCTCCTTAAAACACAAATTAAAAATTTGATAAAACTGTCACAGTTCATCTTCCTGAAGCAAGCTTTTTCTCTTCTGCTCAGTAACCTTCTGGCTTTTTATGATAGGGTCTTCAGAAGTCAAAAACCTTTCTCATTCTCAGTCATCAGATATTCCATCATATTCACTAAGTGCATGAAGTGAGTAGAAATACTATTCGTCAGCATTGTCTTTCTCTTCCCCAGACAAGCTCTATAGATGGGCTGTCCATGTAGTTTTCCTCGATAGCTGCATCCCCCAATTTATTCCTGGTGACCTGGATTTCCACCTGAGTCTTTTTAGTTTGATGTGCAGGTTCATAACACATATTTGGTGTATGAGGTACATTTAGAGTACACACAGCTGTGTGCTGTGTACACACAGAAATTCCCTGACCACTACCCTCCCCCCTCCCCAGGATTTGTCTTATATAGTGTTGTACAAAAATTTGAACTGAGAGAGCAAAGAAGAAAAATAGCATTGCTTGCACTTTTTGGTACTTACATCAAAACCAATGGGATATCATATATGAAAGAATTTATACGTGTGTCCATACGTCAAACAGTCTTTGAAGTGGTTCTAGCAAACCCTGTGAAGGAGATCAATATCAAACAGCAAGGATGGAGTTTTTAGTCCTGCTAATGCTTTAAGCTGATAATCCTTTTGGAGGAAAAGCGTGTCTAAACTTCTGTTCTACTTACGTAGTTCTCCTCTCCTTCCTGTGTAAGGCTCAGCTGCCAGATGCACTCACTACAAATCAGCAGACACAGCCTAGACCTAGAAAAATCCTACTCTAGATTCCTGGGAGTTTGTATTCTGAAAGTCAGACTTTTCAATATTTCTTCATATATAGCCTTACAGAAAGCACACTTCAAGGTTTGAGGACTACATTTAAGAACTTCCTTTATAAAGACATTTTCCCTTCAGTCCCTGGTGTAAATCTCCCATGTTTTAAAAACTGCCAGAAGCCAAACTATCAGTGGGCTTTCAGGACTGTATCTGGCTGGAAAAATCTATCTGTGAGTCCTTGGTGTTCTTTTGCTGTTTCTACTTATCGTCGCTGTTCATTGAGCAAAAATATCCAAACACTGAGCTATCCAGTAAAACTTTTCCACTTCTTCCAGATTACCACATTTTGTTTCTCTTTCCTGCCTGTTTTTTTCCTGAAAGTCACAAGGCCTCAATTGCATGAGTATCTGTTTCTAAACAGTCTGGTGTCGTCTCTTTTCACATCCTCCACGGAAAACATCGACACACAAACTTCTCATTCCTCCTGCACTCTTCATCATGGCTGCTTCTTCATGACTTACAACCATTCCCATCACAGACTTCTTTAACTGAACATATTACACTTATTTAACACCACCTTTAAAAACAAAACAAAATAAAACAAAAAGCCTGTAAGGATTTTTGTCATTACTTTCCAGCTCAAACACACACAAATGGAAATCACAGCTCTTTGAAAATTCCAGTCCCTGGGTTTTAGGATAAGCCAAAGAGAACAAAACATTTTGCTTTACTTTTCACATAGGAAATTTAAACAAAATTTGTGATCTTTCTAAAATTAAAACATTTCTGTTTTTCCAGCCAAACTGTTTTGTCTGGCATCATTTCAATGCTGCTTTGCCTGCCAGTATAGTTACTGCTCCTCCCAGGAGCCGCGGGCTGGTTGTCTGGCCGGTATTCCTTGTCTCAGGTAGGGCTTCCTGCTTGGGCTACCACTTCTAAGATAAATGTCACGGTCCCATCTGCCTTCTGCATGAAGTCAAATATTGCAATTATACATTTATTTAAACCAACATTTAGAGATATTTAGTCCAGCAAAAGACTGAAACCCACTCTTACCACAGGAGGTCTAAAAGCAGCTTTAGAATGTAGTAAAAGCAGTGGAGAGGCCTGTTTTCAGACTGCTCTGCCAACACAGTATCTTCCCTACGAATGGTTAGGAAGATGGATAGATGGAAGATGGTTAGTAGATGAACAGATACTTTTGGCAGGGCAAAAGGCTTTACATTAAAAAATTTGGTGTAATTCTCCAGTCTGAGGAACAGGCTTTGAATGCTTTCTTGGCCAATTAGTTGCCCTTGCCAGCTCACCAAACAAGCTCTAAATAAATAGAGATCAAGGAGCTTGTTTAATGGAACTGTTACTGTTATTTACAAGAAGGATTTTTAAAGTGCTGGGTTGCACAAATATCTGTTTAACTTTTAATATTGACTGTCACAATTTTCCTGGTATTCATTATGAAATTGAATATAGATGAATCCATGGAGAATTCAAGCATCTTTTAATCCACAGAAATACTCTCATTGAATGCATGCTTCTCCATAAGCTATACAATAAAATCTTGGGGGTTTAGGATAATTTTAACTCAGCACAGAGCCCAAAACACTTCTCCCCATCACCCTCCTCCATGTTTATGGGTCAAAATGCGTCCAAATACCTGAACCCCATCAAAACAAGAAAAGTTCCCCCCATACTGTCTACTTCAACATCAGGTAGAAACTTATGGAGTCCTGGACATGTTGGTCCTTTCCAATGTAGCATTTGTAGATAAATTTACAGATATTTAAAGCTAAATCAGAGCTGAAATCCTTCCACAGAGTCCACTTACAGAGAAGCTGTGGCAATTCTCAGCATTTGGAAATACAGCATACGAGCAAGTTTCCCAGATGACCCAACTGTACTAAGCCCGTTGAGGCCAAGTGCCTTAGAGAATTTCATGGTGGGACATTGCTTCCATAAAATGGTTAAGGTTTTCATACTATATATAGTTTTATATATAAGGTTTTTATACTATATATAGTTTTATACTATATATACTTTTTATACTAGAGTAGAAACACTTTGGAAAATGTCTTAAGTAAATTATTTGTAAAGATGTGATGTTTTTAATGAGAGATAACCACAATATGCTAAATTACAAATGAACAATAGAAGGAGAAGAATGTTTTCCTGAAGAAAGCTTATTTGTTAGTGTACCCAGGGGTCTACCCAAGCTCCTTTGAACAGAGGCAGTCCTAGCCGGTTAGGATACAATACTCTGGCGTATCTTGTAGGAGCCATTCTTTTTAAAGAGATACTTGTTCCAGAAAGTTTGAGCTCCTGGTGTGACTCTGTGCTTGAAAGCAGGTTTGAATACAAGGTCTGCAAGGTAAGTAATCACTAATCAAAGAGCATCAGACAATGTATCAACCAGATGCACCAAGGACCACTTACCCAGAAAGTCATGTATCATCCCCCACTGCAGTCAATAGCAAAAAATGAGACAACAGAAATGCAGTGTCATGCCACTTCTGTTCAAAAGTTTGTTGGTTTAAATCATAGTGTGAACTTTTGCTTCTCTTTCAAATCGTTGAATGCCAGAAATTAATGTAAACCAAAGGAATTTCGTGTACTGGAAGAGTCAGGCATGCTCTCTGCCCCTTTGCATAGCACCTTTCATACAAAAGGATGTATATACTGAGTACTAGTAATTGCCAGTTACATATGAACTGTGGACTAGATGGCATTCATATTTGAAGACTCAGGACTTCCCACTGTGCAGAGGAGATGCCTCACACTCCTAGGGCTAAAGAAGATCCTTCCACCATAGCTAGGCAACCACACTGAGTGGTAGATGGAAATGGAAGAACCTGGGTGATCTCTCATTGCTTTTTCCTTCACTTGCCTGAGGCTTTGTACTTTTGTTTTCTACAAGCATGGGGAAATTGCTCTGGTCATATGGTGGCCACATAAAAGGAGAAGTGGGCAGTCTTTATTTCTTCCTGTCGCATCATGTATCCACATAAGGTAAGAGCAGAGCATAGGCTGGAGTGACGTACATAATCATCAAGAGGTATTGGCATTTTATGATCAACACTGAAAATTATGCCGGATGTGATTTGCAATGTGTTTAAACCTCACCAGGTCTTAGTGTGCCTAGTGCAGAGAAACTGCTACAACTTCCCATCCTAGATCCATCCCATTCTCTCACAAAAATTCCTTTTCAAGCAAATATTATCAAGTGATATTTAAAGTGTCCATTTATATATATTTTTGCAGATGGCAAAAGCATTTATGAAGACTTGTAAAGATGTCTTAATTCCTGAATGTCTTCTGAATCAATAGGAATTAGGCAGTCTGGAATTATTTTTTTTAAATAAATAAATTCCTCTGCTTTATTCTTTTCACATGTAAGAGCCTAAAAAGTAGAAGCTGATCAAAACAATTTTTCTTGTTTTTTTCAGAAGTTTTATAAAACCGTGGATGACTGAACAGTCACAGATAAACACTTAGTGGCTAGGACAATCACCCACTTAGTGGAAACCCTGGATTTGACTTTCACAGCCTACTGAAGCTGTTTGAATCTTCATCTTCCACCTTCCAAGAGGGAATCTCGTCTGAAAAGTTTTGGCACATGTTATTGTTCTCTGTGACATGTATATGTTAATGTGAGAAAGACAGTATGCTTATAGCTTAGGTAAAACTAGTAATTTAAGTTGTTTTCTCCTTTTAAAGTGAGGGGGAAAAATGAGTTTCAGCAAGGCAGAGAAGAGCTATCTCCCTAGGATGTCCTATAGCCTCTATTGAGAAACAGGCTCAAAACCTGCAGGAAAAAGGGAAGAGCGAATCAAGAAGGCTTGCAAGAATTCTAAGCAATTTCTTGGTGCAAAAGGTAATTAAAGCTACCTGATCTAAGTCCTTTGTTATCTTTCTTAGATGACTACAAAAATACAATAAACACTTTGATTTGGGGGAAATTTGGGACTTTGTTTGACACAAAAGGGAAGTTTGCAACATTTTGTCCTTGAAAGAAAAAAGTGAAAATTTTTTAATTTGGTTTAATCATAAACAATTTTGTTTGATGGGGCTTTTTTATTTGGCAGCTGACCTAAGAAATCTGTTATTGTTCAGTGTATTGTACAGAGCAGTACACTGCTTCACTATTCTAAATATCTTTAAGTTATGGCCTTTAGTTCTTAAGGTAGATTTCCAGATACAGGGGGTTGTATTTTGCTCTCTATGCCAATAAAATCCCAAGGGAAAGAAGAATGCTTTATGTGACAGAAATTCCAAGACTGAAATCCCTAGACCTTTCCATTAATTTATCAACCAAGCAGAATTTATGAGGTATCTAAATTGGAAATGAAATGTGTACCTTAATGGTCTGTTCCCCCTGTAAGCAAAAGAATAAATAAATAAATCACATTACTGTTACGAATAAAATGTAAAGTTACTCACATCTTTCTACTCAAGCTTTAAACACTTGCAAATCTTTATATGAACACAGTGAAAAGGATGATAGAAAACGTGTCATGTGCCCATGATGCAGTATGGAAGAAAAAATCCATTTGTTGATAAGACAGAAAGTAATAAAGATCATTACAAGGATAAAACACTTTCACTAACAAAAGCAGGTTTTAGAAGCCCTCACTTTGTGGTGGCTAAAGATATAGAGAATATCGTTCATTGAGTGTAGGATGTTCCACGCCTCACACATTGAAAAAGCAGCATACCTCATTATTGCCATGGGGTTTTCAGGTCAAGCCACCTTGGTGTATTAAGATTTTCATTAAAACTATGAATGAATTAATATTGGAATGGAAACCCTAGGTTTACAGTGCACATGATCTAACCAAAATAGATTGCAGCTTTCCAGGAACACAATCTTTTCTACTATAGCTGATCAAATGTAAACATATTTCTATAACCAGACTGCTTGGAACATGTTCAATATTGACCCCCGCCCTCTGCTTATGAAAACTGGACATGCTTGATTGCTCCACACCGACACAGAGCATGTTCAATTAATGCTTACATTATAAGGACTGTGCTAACAACACAAATGGAAATTAAACCTTTTCACTACCCATCTGCATCTGAACATTCATAAATTGAAGTAAGTATAGAAGAGCTGCACTCAATCAATTTCAGCTAGAGTCCCTGGCCTGATTATGTTATGCATGTCAATATACATTCTCTTAATTAAATGTGGTTCAGTGAACACTACTGGTAAGGAAAAGGGAGACTATTGTCCACTTATTGCTACCCAAGACATTACCAGCAAAACAATAGAAAGTAAACTAATGCAGAAAAACTTCAAGTAAAGACAAAATTGTTGTGTTATTTTACCATAGTGCTTTCCTAAGCTGAGAACCAAAGCAGGTAACAGGAGTCACTATTTTTCCCTTGATGACCAACTGTGGAGTTTAACAACTGCAAAAAAAGGCATAGTGTCTCTGAGGAAAACCAAATGCTACGCTTAACTGTGTATCACCAATCACCTCCTGCTGCAGACACAAGGAAGGCGCCTGCTGGAAAACTGCAATTGAAGAATGGAAGAGTAGTGTTGAGCCCAAGGCTTTCTACCACCCTCCGCCCTCTCCATTTCACATCAGCCTGATGCAGTTTCTGTACAGCAGAGCAGGCTTTGTGTTTTGGCTTCGTTTTATTTTTTCCCCACTTACTTTCTTCTCAATCCTCTCACGTTTCCTGGTCCCTTTCTACCACTTCTCGGCCACAAGACACCCAGTGAAGCCATCACACAGTGGTTGTTGCCACACACAGCACATAAATCGCTTCCACGGGGGAATATTTTCATCAGTATGATTAGGTAACAGAGGATCCCACAGAAGGACTGAGTTTTCAAGGCTGCAAAGAGCTGATAGTGTTGTTTGAGGGCATTAATTAAGTTTCTGGCAGAGATAGCTTTTTATACAGGGTAATGCAGATCCTTGGAGGGAAAGAGGTGACGGACTGGAAGAGCCGCAGAGCACTGGCACAGATGCTAATTCAGAAGGGGAAAACATCTATGGTGGGCTTGTGCTATTTCTATGGAATTTTTCTCTTCCATCTCAGAGTCAGGCTATGGATTACATAGCACTTATGATTCAGAAGGAATAAAACATCCTCTGGTGTGCTAATGAGCATGTGTTGCATTGCACAGATGGGAGTTAGATGATCCCAAATATCTATTCCCACCATAGCTGGATGCACGTGGTAGACAGCCTGTTATTTTAGCCTATTGTGACAAGATAATTGATTCTGGACCTGGAAATAATATTTAGAAAAAGACCATTTAAGTTCACCTTCATGCACAAAAGCAAATTAAAACAAACAAATCAAACCCTAAGCAAGCTATTTGGAGCAGACTACACTGGAACACAGACTAGCACAGTGACTCTAGCACAGTGTGGCAACCACAATCAGGCTTGCAGAGAAAAATATGAGGACAGCTCTCCATCTTGCCTTCCAGAAACACATCCAAATCTTACTAATGCTCTCTGCCCCCTTTTGCCTTGTGCTCTTCCAATCTAACAGCCCTGAAAGTCCAAACAGGACAGAGTGGTTTCAACTGCCTCAATTGAAGCACATACATTTGTGTCTTATTTATTTGTTATCCGTTCATAAATGGTCTTCAGTCAGACTAGAATTGTTCCTTATTTATTTGAAATATAATTTCTGAAAACACAGGCCTGAGATTTTTCACATGTTTATAGTGTGATTTTCACCAATTAGCAAGAAAATTCAACATTACTTGCTTCTGAATGAAACCCAGAAAGAGGGTCCCAATCCCAACTGGAAACAGCTGCAAAAAACAGTATCTGGCCAAAACCCCACAATATTATCTGCGAAAGAAGAGCCAGAAGCAGTAGAAAGTAAATGAGTAAATCTCAGGGTATACTTATATTCAATACAGAACTATGGGAAGTGAAAGCACAAACAAATAAATGGGAAAATAAAAAATCCATTAAACTACCACAGGAAAACATTTTGCCTTTTGGTGTTTAACAATGACTGATATTTTTTACTCGTGTTGTGAAAGATAGGGAACAATCCAAGCAGGAGAAGGAAGTAAGTTTCTATTTTAATCAGGGCATATTTCTCTAAGCAAACTCCTGCAAAATAGCAGAAATGCAAACTGAGATCTGGAAAATTCTATTTTGGCTAATTTGATAACTACTACAGATGGAAGAAAATTTTGGTCCTTCAATTTGACTTTTTGAAGCAGAAGAACATGGAGAAATGCTTGTCTAACACACTAGTAATACCCACATCTCTATCCTGGGCCTTTTCCTGCACTGGGGAAAACATTAATGAAAAATTATTTAAGGGATTTCCTCTGTACAGGAAAGGCACACACCTCTGAGGACTTGACAATGACCTATTTTCCAGCACCCTAACTCTGTATTATGGTATGGTTTAATTTTAAATTTTTTTCAAGGGCTCACTGGTTGGAGGTTTAGGGAGGGACAGGAAGGTCTTAGAGAAGACATTCAAGGAAATTGTATCTAATAGACCTGCTGAGTCTATGTGTTCTCACACTTCATTTTGTCCCAGTGTAAGTGGAGCAGAAAAGCAGATTTCGAGATACTTGACTCACTATCTTCTGAATAGCTTTTGTTCTTTCCAGGGACGGGCCAATCATCCACAAATACTAAATATGGACCTCATAAACAGCACAAGTGAGAAAAAAGCCATACATTCCATGCTCAAATAAGCAACTGCTTATTATTCAGCAGAATCTTATTTCTGGTGCCCTTCCCTTCCCTCTTTCTCAACATTTAATCACACAAAACCCAGACTAAATGTAAACAGCCCTAATCCAATGCTAAACCAGAGACACTCATTCCCATTAGCTTTTCAGGGGCTCTGAATGACAGGCAAATTCCTGGAATTTTAATAGCTGCCATGGTGGTGCCTCTCCCAAAAATTTCTCACCCTTCCTCCAAGAACACTACAGGCACAGCACTGTAAGTAAAATCAATGACTGCTCTGATAATTGTAAAGCTTTCAGGGTAGGACTAGAAAGGTCCTTTTTTCCCTGTTTTTAAAATCAGGAAACCATATTTTTGCATTGACCTTCCCAGGTCAATCTGAATTCCCCCTCTGCAACATCTGAAGGAAATGAAACGCAGTAACTCAAATCTTTGTAAACGATGTGAGTTGATGATTCCATATAAATTCTACTTCATTTATGTTCCTGTATTTTCCCTGTCTTTTCAGTTTCTCACCTATTCAGGGACAATAAAAGATATTATTCACATTACCAAGACACTTAAGAGCCAAAGAAATAGAGCAAGTTTCCCCAGTCTGGCCAGCACACATGACATATGTAAACTTTTCTCTCAGCTCATCACATGTACCAACAAGCTTGCTCAAGACTCCCAATGTCTCTGTCTCCCCTGAATCCTTTCTGTGTCCGCCTGCTTCAACCCATTAGTCCTTCACCCCTAGCACCTTACTTCTTTCTCAGCCCAACTGTATTAAAAGGATTGAAATTTAAATTAAAAAAGATAAAAGTCATCCAGTATTAAACACACAGCTTCTCCATGCACCTCCCTGCTCATCTCTTTTCCTAGGACAGAAAATATAAGCTAATATTTTATACAGAATATTCATATAATAATCTAAAAGTAGTAAAGTTCAAAAATGTTTGAATGAGATGAATTTCAAAAATCATGCACACAGCAACACAGTTTGCCTTTTGCCATTTAGAAAATTTGCTGTTTCTACCCCTGAGATAGCGCATTCAAAAGCCAGACTAGTACAGTAGAGAAAGTATCTGTATTTCTCTTTAAACCTCAGCCATGCTGCCCCAGCAGTAGCAGCTAAGAAGCTCCACCTGTAACGAATCACAGCAGTGTTATATTGTGACAGATCAAGGACATCTCAGTATTATAAATTTCTTATTTACTGTTTGATAGTGAAGCAGATGCCTGCAACTGATGGTTCCATATTTTGGCTTTAATGGCTGTTGAATTGACATCCAGAGAAAAACAGCCTTGATGCTGTATTTCCATAGGGATGCCATGGCATCTGGAATGTGAGTCAGTTATTTTTACTTTTGGTTAATAACCACCAAAAAACCCAGGATTAATTACAATTATATACTTGCGCTGGAAGTCTATTAGAAGGATGTGTGACCTCTTAGTTAAAATCAACTAAAACCAAGTTCATATTGAAAGGATATCTATCTTGGTTCCCTCTTGATACAATCTTTCTCTTTTGCATCATTATCAAAGATAAGGTTGATCAGTTCAGCCTGAAATTTACACACACAAGACCCAGATCATGATTAAGTCTGCACTCAGTGGCTTGGCCTTCCAGTTTTTATGCTGTGGGTCTGATGGCTGCAGAATAATTTGCTTGCCTGTGGCTGTGTTAAGTGTGAGACATGAGTTCTGCTTATATGCAAGATTTCTTTGTAGTGAAGCCAAATTTCCAGCATCATTTAGAGGTTCCATACTCTACTCCATATTCTATGCTCCAAAAGAAACTGGTATCCTCAGTTTCAAGCAGAGAATTTTCCATTTGGGAGAATGATAGTAACAATGCCCAGGCAGGACAGGACTGAACAGATTTCATTGATGATATCAAAAGTATTATTTACTGACTATGGCCAGCTGTTGTTTTTTTTTCAAAAATGAAAACTTTATTTCAGATTTTTTTTTTCTGATAAATTTTTCTCAGTTTTAAATAAGTGCATTGTTTCAATTTGGAACTTCAAAATATTCAATAATGCAGTATACTTTAAATACTGCATTACTTTTGGATGATACATCAGTATCTAGAGAGCCAAATATACATTGTAAGGATGCAATAAGTGGTTTTTAATCTCAAATGATTTTTGTAATAGTTTTTTTTTTAATTTGGATTTTTCTTTTTCCATATACAAATTAATATTTTCACTAAAATGCCACTGTGATTTAAAAATATTTGATTTACATAAATTTTAAATGTACTTGGTACAAATGAAAATATTTTTCTATTCTACAACAAAATGTGTGTATTTTCTGCATTATGAAATGACTTTATAGTCTGATACAAGGTGATCTATACTCAACATATAGACACAGAAAAAAGTGTAAACTAGAGGAATATTTCATTCAGTTTCAAATATACTTCACGCCTACTTCTTAGCCCATTAAAAAAAATGTGGTTTTGGTTCTATTTTAGCTATGAGTTTAACAATCTCTATCAAAAATTTTCATTAAGAAATTGTAAGCTAAAATGTTACCTAGGGAAGCGGTCACAGCACTGAGCTTGACTGAGTTCAGGGAACATCTGAACAATGCGCTCAGTCCCATGCTCTGACTTGTCTGGTCCTGTGTGGAACCAGGGGTTGGACTCAATGATCCTTATGGGTCCCTTCCAACTCAGGATGTTCTGTGATTCTATGCTTCTAGTGAAAGTCCCTTCCTACTCTTTCATGGCCAGAAAAGTCTAGTTAAACATTAAACATGGAACTTGATTATTTAAATAGATTGGTCTGTAACGATTCTGTAAAATGTTGGTATTCCCTCTTGAAAATTTTTCTCGTTTTGGCCTTAACTCTGTCACACCATCATGAGTTTTACAATTTTAGAAAAACCTTTTCTGTATCCTCTTCATGAGATTAGTTTAACACCTACTGAAGCACAGTGAAGTTTTCTACCCAAGTTCTGCTAACATTCACATTTTATGCATATGGTTTGGTAGGCTGATGGGTCTAATGTAAGGATGGGACTTGGATACGAGAGATCAGCAGCACGATACTGTGATGGGAAACTGATGACCACATTTATGAAGACACGTGATTATAGCTGGAGACCCTTTTGTAGTGAAATGTCAGTATCACTATAACATGGTCAGTAAATAACAGATATGAAAAATAGTATAATCCTGTAATCATCTGAATATGAGGGGCCAGACTTGATCTTTCTAAAGATAGCAAGGACTTAGGTTCAGCTTCCAAAGAGTTCAAAGAAAATTTTTCTCAAGATGGGAAAACAGCTTATGTAATAACTACAACCGTTAGAAAAAAATTCAGAAGATTTTCATGTACTTAAATTTAACTTAAATCTAAAATTAACCACTATTTTTCTGCCCCCTCTCCTGAAAAGAAACAGTTGAATAATTGTTCATATTGTAAAACAAGATGAATTGGAAGCTGACAGATATGCTAGGTTTGGATAGTGGTACTGGAAAAAGATTTAAAACCTTTAAGAAGATAATTTGGCCAAACACCACATACATAACTTCAAATTTCTGAAGCCATTCTTCACCTGAGGTGTTTCTGCTGAAAGGGGAATTATATGAACGTTTGATCATGACATAATAAGTACCTTACATCATAACATAACTATCAAAATATAGGGTGGGAGCATGCACACATGCTGAGAAGGTATGGATAGAATTTGAGAGATTATTCATAATGTGCATGGAAAGTTTAGATCCAGAAGGCTTTTGTCACATTTCTGCAGAAAACCTTTTGGCACATCGTGACTTGTTTAATAAGCCTGCCTGAAGTCTATAGTGCATCTAAGCCAGATGAAAACTGAGTGGACTCACTCCTATATTCTCGGTTCTCCCAATATGAACCATCCATCATGCTTCAAGAACCTCCTAACAGCTCAGTCTTTTAGACTTTGTTCCAGATTTGGGGGCTTGTTTTCGGTTTGTTTGTGGGGTTTTTTCCCACAAGGACTAGATTGTTATCATTACATAATAACTCCCTGTTTATTGGGATTGCAACAACATGTTTATCATATCAAGTCTCAGCACTTAACAGAGTGGAGCTTGGACAAACTGTAAGCCTTCCAACGAGAAAAGGCTGCAGTGAAGCCATCAACTCCAAAGCTTGAACAAATAAACAGAGCAAATAAAAAGTGTTGGTTTTGCTCCTCTGTGCACTCAGTTGAAAGAAACTATCAAACTTTTGCACCCCACTGCTCCAAGATGCATTAAAAATCTTTCTCAGCTGAGAGCAAAATGTGACAACCACCACTGCTATTCCAGTTCAATTTAAGGGGAAAGAAATCTATTTTTGTAAAAGCTGTCAGTGAAAAACTTTCACCTAAACATTCATTCATGCTCTTGAGTGCTCCTGTATTTCAAGCCTAATGGGCCAAATTTAGAGAACCCTGATGCTGATAGCCGGCATTGACCTATGCTGTGTGTTGACGAAAGCACACTTATGTGGCACTGTTTTTTCTACTAATAAAAGAATGCAACTTAATTTAGAGCATCTCTCAAGAAGTTGTGTTTTTCTCTGTTCAGCAGCTGTAGGGTGCGAGTACATGGTACTTGTCATACCAGATCAGATCAATGAAGCCAGAGTGCTCAGGGCTTTCCAGGGCCACTACTGGTGATTTCTGAAAGAAGATGCAGACTCCCAGCACTTGAAAATAAAGCATCCGTGGTAAGCAGGGGGATGGAAGTGGTGGAAGTCAGGAGCTGAATCCCCTCTGCAGTAGTCATCTTACCCTGAAGTGAGAAGTTTCCTTCCGGCTCCTACAGCACATAGTGCTTACCAGGGTTACTGAAGAAGCCTCACGCAGTTGCTCATATAATTGTAATTACATGTGACGGCTGCAGCCCTCGTCAGCTAGGAGTAACAGGCATGCAATGGTCGTGCATTAATATTTGAGGAAAAGCTGTAAGTGAAGAGAAATTAAGGGATGGAGGGAGAATGTGACCTTTAAAAGATTAAAGGGTGTATCACACTGCCTTTACCAGAGTGAGCTGAGACAAAATCTGTTTCTTTTCAGATGTCACTTTCCTCCTTTTACACTAAAACACAGAAGCTGGGCACTTACATGCAACACTTGGTTGTAAAACCAGGATATTAATTCTGAGCAATAAAGTCTGAAGAAAAAACATGCCTTGGAGTACTGTAAATACTTACACATTCTCATCTAACCTTTCCCTACAAACCTGTGGTAACAGCAAAGGCTGAATATTGGGATTTTAACCTAATGTCAATCTAAACATTTACTTGGTAAGAATGGTACACATGGAACTTTTGCCAGGTGTCAGCTTTAATTATGAGGCTACAATAATGAGCCAAATGTAAGGAACAGACCAAAAAAATACCCTTTTTGAAACTGTAATCAGAATTTAATTTTGTATTCATATCCATTCTTGTAGCCATCTAAGTCACCTTGTTTGCACCACAAATTCCTTCTAGTTCAATCTTTCTCTAGAAATAAGGCTTTGAAATCCTTCTAATGGATTTTGTTTATAATATGACCATGATAAGGCATTCTGTACTATCAGATGTGTTTAATTGACTGACATTTTAAATGAGATGTGACAAATTTAAAATGATCTGAGCAGTACGTGCCAACTGCTAGGGAATGGCCTTCATTTATTATTAAATCAGTTCAGGAAGACAGGATGTGCTGGGTGTCACTGCCTGTGAACAAGCACGTTTCAGACTCCCATTGTCATTAAACAGCCCCTAAGCTGGGCTTGTAGTTGTTGTTGGCATTTCCCAGCACAGCAACCTCAAAAACACACACTCAGATGCCCCTTAGCTTTAAAATTACTGTAACCTCAACAATGCTAAGAGTTCATGTCTAGGGATTACACAGTTGTGTACAAAAAAAACAAACCAAAATAAAAACCCCAAACAGCAAACAATTAAATCTTATTTTCACACTTTTGTGCACTTCCTTATTTAATTTCTAACTTTTAATTAAGTTGTTTTTGTTTTTTTTTTACTGCCTGCTTGTTCTTTCCTCCTTCTCATACTTAAAAGACAATAACACTGCATCCAAGTCCAACGGACAAGAAAATCCACTTTCCCTAGACACATCAATGACACTGACCTAAAGACTTGTTGGAGGCAGAAAATGTTGCTTGCAAGAGCTCTCCCTTGTCACCAGCAGCAGTGGGGACAGCATCCTAAGGGGCTACTCCGAAAAGCACTGTTTCAAGAACATGTATTTTGCCAATCTTTTGCCTTTTACTGTCTGCCAAAATATCTACTTCTAATGGGTACATCTCCAGTGCCCATCCATTAAACATCAAAGAAACACCTCTCAACTCTTTGTTTGTTTGTTTGTTTTGGGAGAAATCCCCATCAAAAACTTTTCAAACTGAAATAACTGAGGCAGAGCACATCACCAATGTGTCATACTATCCCGGGGACTCAGGCTATCTAATTTGCAGCTGCCTTTTTCTGTCTTAAGAGTTACACAGATCCCGAGACAACTGCAAAAACACCCCCTTAATTTTTTCTCTGTCTTTTTGTT
Source organism: Heliornis fulica (assembly GCA_013399135.1). Classification (NCBI taxonomy): domain Eukaryota; kingdom Metazoa; phylum Chordata; class Aves; order Gruiformes; family Heliornithidae; genus Heliornis; species Heliornis fulica. The sequence continues at coordinate 508,163 of VXBZ01004532.1, read as the reverse complement.
TACATACTTAGACATTGTACTTAGGTCCCAAAGTTCTCTGGGCAGTAACTAGGATTATCTGTTCTGTAGTGCTCCCAGGTAACATTAAGAGGGCATTTAATGAACTTTAGCACATGTGCAGCAATATCAGAATGCAGATATAATTTGCGCACCTCCTTACCCCGTCTGAACATATTTTAACATTTTGCTGACCTAAATCCATATTTGAACCCCAAGCCCATTTAAAGTCAAAAAGTGTTATTTTAGGATCTCATGTCCAAATTTGGGACCCAAAGAATAGTTAAGAAGCTCTCCATACTTGTCAGGTCAGATGGTCTTCTGTATCATGCCTTACTTTTATTTATTTGAATATACCCGTCCACTTCAGTCCTCCCCTTTCAAAAGTGAAGAGAAATTAATTGAAATTTGTATCCATGGGAACGGGAACTGGAGAATACAGAGACTTGTGAGGTCCAAATACCAAAGTCATTTGATATATTGTTGTGTTATTACTTCCATAGCTTTAGCAGCTAGTCTGATGAGCACCACACATGAAATCCTATATTTAAGCCACAGTTGCATGAATAGTAGGGATACGCACACCAGGCAGACTGACATTAGGATGTTTTGCACAGACTCTAGTTGCAAGCACAGAAAATAACAGATGGATTCATTTTCAGGGGTGAGGATCATCATATGAGAGGAAAAAAAACTCCAAGCCTTCACCTTCACATACCTAATCAGAGATTTGACATTACAATTTTACAGCATTTCCCTTTTGATAAATTAAAAATTATTGGAAGTGACTAAACAACTGTGTTGAGTAGAAAGACTGGGAAAATAATGAAGATAGTAGTCCATTTTTTATACATTACACAATCTCCTACAAATAGTCTCAGATATGCTGCTTTGGAGCTCCAAAGGAGAGAAACCTATAAAAAAAGCAGCAACACTGAAAAAATAATACATCAGTGCACTAATCACCACAGCAGGAAGGGGAGAGTAGAGGCAGCAATACCAACAGTAAGCCTGTGCCTAATGGCTCAGCAGAAACATCCTCCTACGTCTGGTAACTCTCCATTCACAGAGCTATTCAGCGCCCTTTGAACATATACACAGTGTTTTCCGAACTAATTATGATGCTGGCATATGGTACATTTACGGAGAAGGAAACAGACAGACTTTTTAAAGGCACTGTCATGACCATTATGGCAGAGAAAATGTTGCCCACTATTACGGGGCCCGAGCCAACATTTATTTAAACCAATGCAAAGACTTTCACTGGCTACATGCTAGACAATCTGAACCACAGGCAATGGAGTGTCTTGCTGATATTCCCGGCCTCATAAGGAGTCAGAGCCTACTACAGCATCACCAATGCCTGGCTAAACATAAGCCATTCTTATAAAAAACCCACCAATAAGGTCTAATGGAGGGGGAAGCAAAAGGTTCCTGCAGAGTTCAAGAGGCTTCTGAAAACGAATTACACAATTCTTACAGAATTTTAATGAACTCATGTTATTCAGTAAAGAACTGTAGCTGTGCTGTAAAAATCTATTGATCAAAAGTACTGAATGTTACTGATGAGCATTCTCCAGTAAATGCTATGGTAGTTTTCCACAACTAGGAGTTCAGCTTAGGGTCATCCTCAAAGACATCTATTTGCCAGCCAGGCTGTAGTCTGCAAGCCTCTCAGCTTGATCCCTAACAACAGTTTACCTCAGATGGGGAAGTTATGCAGAAGCCCCAAAGCTGAAGTCAGCCCAGGGTTTCCTCTCCTCCAACCTCCCGACTCATGACTGTGTTTCCACCCACCCTGCAGTCCTCCGGCATGGGAAATCAGTGAGCAGTAACCCATTAATCCCCTGTCTTGACTCCCTCTCACATGCCTGAACTCCCTGCCAGCCCTAGGTGGAGACAATATCATGGAAGCAGACAAGACGCCTGCAGTGATCACACTGCTTTGTGCAGTGTGACAAAGCTCAGGAGGTACCTTCAGACCATGCTGGCATGATTCTATATAGGCAGGTTGGTGAAGATGAGACAGCTTGGGCTAATTCAGGACAATCCTGAGTAAATATCACAGTGGACGCAGCCAAAATTGAGACCATCCAAGTACCTGAGGCTGGCATTTGGAAACATTTGCATTAATGACCTTCCTGTCTGGGTAAATGTATATATTTAAAAAAAAATTATTACTATACTGATGTAGCTTCTTTTTCCTCATTTTAATTACTATGGCTCAGGCGGAGATTCCGTCTTCCTGAAGTAAAATGAAGCCTGAGTTTTTCGAATGAGTGCAGAACATGGATGTGGTATCTATAAATTATGACTTACTCAGAACAAGTGCAAAGAATGAAAAAAGCAGTTTAAGAAAAAGCTTTTCTCAAATAAAATTTAAACAAACTGACCAACCAATCCTCAAATGGTTATGGAAGTGCAAGAACTTTAAAAGTTTCTGCAACCATTAATTTCTGAGGTTTCCCTTTTATTTACATTTGAAATTTATCCAAGTTTTTGATGCAAAATATACTACGACAGAACTTAGAACCATTAATTGGGAACTAAAGTGACAAGAAAAGTTTAGAAAAAACATAAATTCAGCAGTACCATGGCAAACAAATCTGACTGCACTGTGAAATGGGTACCCGGTGCAGAGCTCCTTACGTCATCGAAGCATCAAATGTTACCGATAAAAGAGTTTAGGTTGCATGGAATATATAACCCAGAATGACTGGACAATAAAAATAAATGAGTGTTCAGAGTTTTATATGGATTCCAAGAAAGCATTTGATATTGTATCAGCACTACTTTGAAAGCAGAGCGGTAAAAAGAGAGAGAAATATTGTATTGACTAAAATGCTAAAGAGCATATCATTGTAAGATGGTACAGTTAAATTACATACCCTGTTTGTTATATTACATATTATGGTCTCTGATGAATAAGCCAACACTAGTATGCAGGAAAGTCTTCTTGAAAAAAATAAACTCTGTCTTCTCATTTTGAGAAAATAAGTCCTCTCTTTTAGAATGAAGCGTCACCAATTTCTTTAACTCTTAAATGCCTCAAAATCTTTCACATTTTCATCTTCATATGACTCTGGAAATGATGCTATTCATGCTTCACAGATTATTAAGTGTGTTTTTTAAAGACTAATGAGATATTTTACTGTCTTTTTCTGTTTAAAGGAACTGTAGAAACCCAGGTCTCACTGACTGCAAAGAGATCTATGTTCCTACCTGCATCACAAACTGTAATTTTACACAGTCAGTATGACAGGGATGCAGGTTTCTCTAACCCCAGGCTGATATGTTAACTTCTGAACAAACTTTTTTCTATTACAAGATGGGCATTAAGCCATCAGGAAAAAGAAAAAGGAGAACCAGGCCATATTCTTAAGAAAGAAATGAAAAACAAAGGGTTTACTGCTAGTTAAGTTCTCAGGATACAGTACCAACAGCTTGATTTAGTTTTCTTGCATTATTTCTAGAACTGGTGTTGCTCCACAGCAATAGGTTTTTTGTTCTAGAATTTAGCAGTCACAGAAGCATGAGACATCTTAAATATAATAACAACAATAATAATACCACCAGAGAGTAAGAGAGAAAGCTCCCTAAACGTAAGCTTTGCTAACAATATATAGAGACTGAAATGATCATGTGGATACACACAGCCCACCTTCCCCACCCTCAAAAACCATTCCTTAATTAATTCTTATCGTCCTTCATCATATTCGTAGAAAGCTCTGACAAGAGCAAAGAAGTTCGTTCATTTAACTGACACTCTTAACTCATTTAAATTAATAGTGCTGAGTGAACATGCTTTATTTAGCAGGTTATTTCTTACAGCAAGTACCATCTCTATCTGTGGAAAAAGAGATGGGGAGGACACAAATTTTTTGTATAAATTTGGGATATAAAGTGGTGAGGAAGCAATTTGACAAAATGAAGACTAAACTTTATCCAGTAATCCTATAGCTCTTCTTCAATTTCAAAACCAAATAGATATGGAAGCAGCAAGTACAGTCAGGAGAACTGAATAGAACAAGTTAGTCTTTATAGTGACAATTCACGAGGGTTGGGTGAAGCAGAGATGACCCAGACTGACATATTTAGCAGTAGTGTGTTGAATGGATCACCTGTACCTTACCACCTGAACATCCAGGTCAGTATTAACAGAGGATCTTTCCAAGCTGGAAAGAAACTGGCAAACCCTAGCAAAAGAATGCTTTCTACTTGGCCTTCTTATGCCACTGGCAATGGTGCTGAAAGATGCAAAGAGAGTGACAGCCCCTGAATAAGTCTGTAATTATTTCAATTTGAAGATATTACAGCTTCCAAGCACAGTGCAAACGGTTTTGAAATGAGTGACACTGCATACATCTGGCACAACAAGCACAACATTAGCCAGGCAGAGGAGCTTAAGCTCTGAAAATGTCAGTTTTCAGACTAAAAAGGGTTACAGACTTTAATGTCAGCGATTTATTCAGATAACACCCATGAACATTAAAAGGGCATGAGTTATGCTCATAACTTCCCATGCGTCAAGAACGACAAGGCTATTCCTCAGAGCCTGCTGGATAGAGAGATCTATCAGAAGCAGATGGAAAATCAAATTTTGCTGAAAAACAGAAGATTCTAATCTTGTCAACAGAAACTACAAATTACTGTATGAGCCCTATCAAAGTAAGAAAGGCTATGGACAAAACCTTAGTGGGAAAAAAATCCATCGGCAGGTGTGCATCTGAGCTGCAAATAGCTAGTTCATGTTCCTCATCAACTCTGCTCTATGGCTTTGCCTGCACTTAAGTTTATGAACCTTGCTGCCAATCACTACAATGATGATATGCATCTGCCACACAGGGTTATGCTTGGATGTGTGATGCTGCGGCGTGGAGGGTTACACAGCGTAGGTCAGGATAAACCTTGCATGTTAAAAAAACAAAACACAGGAACAAAAAGTACCAAACGGGTATAACTTGTGCACTCATTTGTGAGCAACCCATGTTCAACATGACTGGTGCTGTGTTCAGAGACCACATCCACATCTGAAATAAACAAGAGTAATCCTCAGGGAAGGATAATTCCCTAAGAACAAACACTGTCCAAGGTAAAGAAGGCCCTAAAGCACACGCTGTGCATACTCCGTGTACACTCCCCCCTCACATCAAACTTACCCAGCCCAGGGTACAGCGGTATTTTGCGTACAATCATGTTTTGGGTGTGTCTCTGTGCTACTACTAGAAACTTCATGCTCCTCTGACTGTTGCAAAAGCACCCTCCTCTGGACTGTGCTACACAGACTGACTTCTGAGTTCTCCTGGGACTTTCTGTCTGGAATGGACTAACAAAGCAGCAAAAGGTTGGAAAACAACCTTTGAGCAATGAACCAGCTACAAAATACTGCCTGTATGAAAAATATGGTATTTGACATTTCTTAACACTGCCTTTTGCAGGACCCTGCTTTTTACTGCTCACTAGTTTGCCAAATTTTGACTGTACTGGCTGAAAACTCAACTGTTTAAAGGAAATACCGCTCCCATACCAATCCATGCTTTACTCATGCTGAAACCAGGTTTGCAATTGGTAAAGCTGGAACCTGACTAATTTTCAAGACTCTGCTCTTGAAAGCCAGTTGGGGTGGGGTTTCCTCTGTCAGTGCTGAGCCTTCTTATGGAGAGTCAGCCAAAATTCACTAGTCATGCATTTTAAAAGCTACAGCTGGCACCGTAGAAGCTCACTGTTTAAAACCAATGCTTATTCTCCCCCATATAAGAAAAACCCACGAGAGTTGTTCTAGCTTAAACCAAGTGGAATTTTTCCTGCCATTACAAATACCTGAACCAAGAGTATTTCTCCTTCCACCACCACTTCTAGAGTCCAGGAGCTTCCCAGGAACTTCACAGGAGAACATCAATGCTACAAATAAAGGTAGGGTGGAGATGTGAACTGGAGATGATGTGACTTGGGCCATTGCAGACTTCACGTATTTGAGACCAAGTGTGGCTGGGAGCTAGCTGACACCATCTGAATGAGTCAATTGAGAAATGTGAGCCAGCGCTTCAGGAGTGGCATAGTGAATAAAATAGTGGCTTGGAAGGCCAGGCCTGGGTGATCCAAGTGTTAGGTATTGAGAAGCAGCTGGATGAGGAGTGAAGTCTTCGTGAGGAAGAAGCAAATTCTGAAGGCTGAACCAAACAAAATAGCCTGGAAAAGGTGTGTGGGGGGGGTAGGGGCGGGGAAAGGAGTAACTCTGGAATTGTAAACAACCTGAGGAGGAGCAGGAATAGCTAAATTTCCTTTCCAAAAGAATGGATAGAGGTAGGGAGGTGTTATCCAATGGGAAAGGAAACAGAACTTGAAGACAAGGTAGATGAGATTGCATGGAGGGTCTCATGCAGGTCATAGGAGGATCTGTGTCCATGAAAGCACAGAATCACATGCAGAATCACAGAAAAGCACACTTATCTCCATAGTGTGGAAGAGAGTTAATGAGCCAGACCTCTCCTCTCCCTGTGAAAGCAGCTACTGTCCCTGCATGCTTTACCCACAGGACTGTTTCAGTCTGGGCCATCATTGCTCCTGGTGCTGGGCCAAGGGAAGAGCAAGCAAATGTGTTTTTTTCTCAATATTCTTTATCATTAATTCTAGAAGCCAGACACACCACACAGCTAACAGAATGATAAAATTTAAATCTAAATGCTCAAGAATCAGAAAAAAACCCAACCAAATTAAATTTGCTTTCGCTGAATTCAGTGCATGGGGAGTGTATGCAATTTGCTGCCATTTTTAACTATGCAGTCACAAGCAACATGTCCCCACGTACATTTCACGGGAATTGCCCTAATTTGCAATTTTCAGAAGAGCCCTAGGGAGGAGGAAGCAGCAAGAGAAATAAACTGTTTTCAAGAGTACTTTAACTCTACCTTTTCCTTTTTTCTATTTTCCTACTGAAGCCAAAAGGAAAGGAAAACACATTTGTAAAGGATCACTTTAACAACAAAGAACCATTCGCTGTACCTGCGCTGAGGTTGCTTTCTACCAGCTGACCAGTCAAGTCTCCTATCCATCTGTATCTATCCTCTGCCTCAGAATGATCCTACCAAACCTGTAGCAATACAGAGAGCATGGTTTGTATGTAAAACTGATATCATTTGCAAGGCCAACATAACTGGAAAAGAAAACCAACAAAGTTTTGGGCCCTTCCATCCCAGCTACAGCAGCACTGCCACTGAAATGAAAATACATTATATTATAAAGCAAAGCTGTTAGTTCAGATGAACTAGTCCAGGGCAAGGAAAAAAACTGTGGGCAGTATCCAGTAACATCCTTGACCAGGCCAAACTATTTATCGCCTGTTTTCATCTACTGGTATGAAAGTTTAGGGGTTTGTTTTCTTCACAAAAGCAAGGTAGATGGTTTACGAGGATTTCAGAACCTCTTAGGGTTTTTTTTTATGTTCATCAATTTTTTTCTCCACACGATTTTTTGGTAATACATCATGCTCTCCACCCTTTGGAGCAGCTGGTGTGATATTATTGAATAGATGCAGCACATTGATTCTGGACTGCTGGGAATTACCGGCTGGCACAGTGGGTAACAGGATAAGTATTAACTGTTGGAGGTAGAGTTCCTTTTTCTGCACAGAAAATGGCTCTCTTCAGTTAAAAATAAAATAAATATATTCTAAGCATTTCTCCCTCTTCACAATTGCCTGATTTCCAGGACTTTTGAAGTGGATCCCTATAATTTGTCTTCCATACGCAATATTAACAGACAACGACCATAGAGTTTGCTGCTCTGCATTTCTATGCCTGATCCTTAGTTCAAAGCTCTGATTTTCACAATGCTCAGAAAGATTCAGAATTGATTAGCGCAATGTAACATCTTCCAAATTCCACCTACATATAGGAAATGTCACGCGAGCTATGCGGTATTAGAGTGAATAAAGGGCAGTAATCCAGGCTGCAGCAGGAAGAATTTGCAGTGCTACAGTCAGCACAGTTCGCTGCAAAGCCCCTGTGTTCGCTGGTTTACAAACAGTGCAGATGGCAACACAAGCTTTAACTCTGGCAAGCATATATGAGATTAGATATTCTTTTTCCCTGTAATCTTTGTTAAGCTCCCCTTCTCATAGAAATTAAGCTGGCACAGGGCTCTGGGAAACCGTACAAAATCAAGTCTTTCAGGTAATGAGAAAATAAGGAGCTTTAAAATACAGTTTAATGCTATTCTCGATAGACTCCTCCTCATGCCAAATTATGTCTCAAATGTTTACGGTGCTTCCAAAGGGAATGTCATCATTCTGCAGAGAGTATGTAATCTGAACATGCTGACAGTGGACACAGATCATCCAATATTAACATTTGTGACAAGACATTGGGACTGCCCATCATTATTATCTTACTGCAAATACCCCAAACCACTAAAAGAAAAATAAAATTGGAGTGCCATTAACTGTGTAAAGAAGCCTCTTTATTAATTGCATCTCAGTAGTGATTGCAATATTTTACTAGTGAGTACAAATACTACCATGGGAAGCTTTTAAATTGATTTTTTTTTCTTTTAAGTTGCTTGAATGTGATTAAGGATCTAAACTCTAGAAGATGTTTTGACCTTTGTGGAGCTTAACTGAGAAGCTGCTTCAGGAAAAGTAAAAATGACTCAGATTTAATAATGGCAAGCCAACGCACATCATGGGAAGGGAATATCAGGAGATGGTGCTAAGCAAAACTATGGTTAATAACAGGAGAATCTGACCTAAAATACAGAAAATATAACAAAAATTATGAAGGATATCGGAAATATACTTCATAATGAGCTCAGAATGAGATGTAGCTAAACAGGTTGAAATGGCTTTTCTGGTACATAAGAAAAGGAATGATACTTGTAGGGAAGTCATAATGTCTCATTTCTTGAAACTGATAAGGCATATTCAGAACAAAATTGGAGGTATTTAAGTAAGACAGTGATGTTATATATTGGTAATTGGAGGCAAAGGTTTCAAAGCTGATGTAAGGCACAGACTGTTAGTCTAGATGAGTAGGTAAAAAAGATTTTAAATTATTCCTTTTTCATTCTACCTATTCTTTTTTTGCCACCTTTCCCCCTCACACACACTTCCCACAACTATCAAACAACTCTTAGCATCTTAAAGGCCCTAAACTAATGTACTGATGTGTACCTTGCACCACTTTATCTGCCTTAATTTGACAATTAGATGAGGAAATGTAAGGAGGAAACACAAAATAGCACTGCAGGGTACAGTCTCATGCCAGAGCTAAATGATTCTAATGTCATTCTCTACCATTTAAGCTACCAAAACCATCACACTAGTCAGGTGAGTGTCAGTCATTGCAAGTAAGGAGGACAGTGGAGGGAAAATGCCCTTTCCACCAGCACTTACTTACAGGATAAATGTAGCTGTAATGCAACATGCAATGGTTTGTGGTGGGGTGTGTGTGTGTGTGTGTGTTGGCAGGGATATGTGTGATGATTTCATTCCTCCTCTGGATCAATGCTCTGACCTGGTACTTCCCATGGACATACTAACACTATTACTAGTGTGACTGGGGGAACCAGGAAGAATTGTGGGGAGAAAAGGAAGATTTGATCTGAGTGCTTCAAAACTGCCTCAAGTTCAAGAAGTATCCAAGACAGACATGAAGTGAGGAGTCTTTGCAGATTTGTGCAAGACATTGTTGAGAAAACCAGCTAGATATTTGTCAGGTACATCAGAGCTACCACACTTGATCAGGTCATTTCTCCGTTTGGTCTTTAGACCTCATGGTAGCTGAATTTTCAAAGACAAATAACCCATAATACAGTGACTACTATTTGGAAATAGTTTTATGCATATTATATTTACATGCCTAAGAAAATTCCTGCTCCCTCAGTGAGCATATCCCTTATGCAATGAAGCTTGAAGTTTGAGTCACAGTTTTAGCTTGCATAACTGCAAAAATTATTCACGATCCTAACATCACCAAATATATCTACAATATTTGTCTGGGTGACCTCCTAAGGCTCTAATTTCCATGAGGCAATGGCTATTCTTCAGGCAAAAAAATTTGCTTTTTGTTTTATTAGCTCTAGATTTACTGCTCTTCGATTTTATTGCCTGTCTCTTTTTTCCCATGTCTCGAAGCAGGTGAAAATGAGGGCTTGATCTGTTTATATTATGTTCATCATACCAGAAGAAAATGAGAGAACAATTATACAAACACAAATAAAATCACATTAAAAAAAAAAAAAGGCAAGGAGGAGCATTTTCTCTCATCCTCCGCTTAGGCAAAGACAGTTTGCCCATGTTTCAATCTATTTTACACTAAATACCTCAATGTCAGCTTTGGGTTTAATTCATTATTAACTTCCTCAGGGCTTGCCAAGAGATAGCTTGAGCACATAACATTGGAAAGGCCTCCCTGAATCTACTCAACCAAGCAATCTCACCTAGATCTTCAAACCCTGTTGAAGGAGCTGTCTGATCAAAACATTTGCCTGATCTCTCCATTTGTAGATGTTTTTCACTAATGCATTCCCTCTCACATCATGTATCTTCACTTGATATTAAATCCATAATATACTTATGAAATCAAACCACCTCATGTGCATGCAGACTCATAATCTCTTTTTTGCTAAGTTACCCGAGAATTGCAATTCTTCTACCAATTATCCAACCTCATTGATCTAGGTAGGTAAAGAGATTGTGAATTAAACAACTATTGGGGTACCAGACATTATAAACAAAGCAAAACAAGTCTTAATTTTGCCAGACTAAACAAAATTCATCCCAGAAAAAAAAATCATTTAGTCATTACAGACACATAATGTATTTCTATTTTACCCAACAGAATTAGCATCCTCCTCATTTTAGTTGATACAGGAAAAATAGATTTGATGGAGCAGATCCAAGTGTATCTGTACCCACTGTTCTTTAATTTGAGGCAATTTTTTTTTATACAATAGGAACTCCAGTCACATTTTATTCCAATTCTGCAACATTAAGTAATGGATTTATTTCAGCTTGGTTTAAGCAAGAACATTATGTTGCTATCAGCAAAGCCTTTCTTTCTGTTTCACATCTCAAAAGCAGTATTTTTTACCAGCCTAGGATGCCTCCTGCAGATGAGTCAGGAGTCTCTGTTTATATCCATAATCTGAATTACTCCTCTTTTCTGCTCTTAAGATTGAAAACAAGGATAATAACCCCCATTCTTTGAAGTCCTTCATTCAATAACTTAGAGCAATAGCTGGGATTAACAGCTTCCAAATATTGTTTGCTTTTCTGTCACCTGGCTATATAGAAAAAGCTAGATAAGAACAAATGTTTTCCCCATCACTGATAAAACACACAGTAAGAAAACAGTTTCCATTGAGCTCAGCACAGAACTGCCAAGAGGGAACAAGTCAGACCTAAGTCATCTTCTAACTTAATTACTGGAGCACGATATAAAGGACAAAGTTCAGACTTATGCTGGAGCCAGACACCTCCAGTTTATGCTGAAACTTGTTGTAAACAAATCCACACTTTTTTTTTTTTTTTGCAGGGAGCCGTGGGGGATTGCCCTCTGTGAGTAGCTTTGTTAGTGCAGCTACAACTCAGTGTGCTCTAAACCATCACTTGCCTGGTAAATTCTAAGCTTTGTGCTATTTTATGAAAGTTCCTCTTATGCAAACAGACTTTAGGAGCCGTGTGGATGTTGGTACTCTTGTGTTCATTTCCTTCCTGTGGATCTTAGTGATATGTGTGGTTACATTACCTTACTTATCTGAAAAAATCAATTCTACGAAAAAGGAAAAGGAAATTAAAACCCAAATATTTGAAATACAGGAAGGCAAGAATACTCATTATACTCACCTTTCTCTTTCTTGTCATCCGTTATTTTGCATATATGCATAAAAGGTAGATATATATTATAAAGGGCTCTGGCTATTTCCATTCCTTAATGAGTTCTCTAAGTTCTGGAGACAGAAAGCAACAGTGGGGATGGCCCACCAAGGGGACTGCCAGCAGTGAAGGAGAATATGGGTTTCCCGGAACATACATAAAATTCTGATGTTCAGTGGAAGTTCACAGAAGAGGGCAAAGAAATTGTCTGTAGGTGGACCTCAGTGTATGTGACTGTTGATAGATCCCATCACCCAAATGTGAGTCTTGCCATAATAGGGGGATGAACTCAGACTATTCTAGAAAAGCTCTGTACTCCCTTAACAGTGGGCATCCTGCATTGTCCATGAAGATACATAAATAAACACGTTATGCACGTCACTTGCTTAGGGTAGTAATAAGTTTATGTCATCAAGTACATTATCCAAGTGTTACAAAGTTATGAGACATCAAGCTTTCACGATTCTCTGTGACAAACTATGTATGTATTTATTTGCTACAGATCAACACAGGTTACAATAAATCGGCTTATACTGTAAACCTACCACCTCCACTCCAGCATGGTTTGTACAGTTATTTAATAAGCAAACAGTGCAACACCTCCTGTACCTGAATATAAGTGCACAGACAGTCTGACCGGTCACTTATGGCCACCTTCAGGATTTTCAAATACCCAAAAAATTGGATCATGCCTGCCATCCAGTAACATACTAAAGACAAAAAGTCCTAAAGGGAAGAAGAGTCTGTCTGGAAAAACCTGAAACTGACAAAGAGAGGAATAAGGTAAGTCAAGGACCACCAAGGCCCCAGCTCGCACACAGGTCAGAGAACAGGGTTTATGTCCTTCCTGTAACTACATTGGGTTTTGCTCAAAGCCTTTCAACATGTCTATTTCTAGGACTGTGATAATATATGGTACTACTAATAAATAAACATATTATTGTTATACAAGTATAATATATATTATCTATATAATATTAAATTATATGGATGATATAAACTATATAAATATATATGCCATATAGACAATATATATTGTATATGTATACACACCCACACGTATATATGCAGACAGTGCCCTCCACTGCACTCTGTTCAGGGGAAGAAGGAGAAGGTAAAGGCTGCAGTAGCGGTTGTTAGAGCCCCTGCACAGGCACTGTACCGCTTATGGGGCTTGGGACACAGATGCTTTCTCTGAAAATTTTGCCTCTCTGCAAACAGCCTCACACTCCCTGTTCTCATTCTTGTTCCCTGGCTTCATTCCTGCAGCAAAGCTACATGCTTTATATTCTCACAATAGTGCTTCAATTCCCACATACCTGCTTTAGAGGGAAAAATATTTTCTCCATTATTTAGTAGCAATAAGACAAAGCTCTGACTGCACCTGTTTGTCTTTATTAAATAAGGGAAGTCCTGACTCCAGAACATCTAGCTCAAGCAGTTTTACCAACTTGAAATATTTTGCCTCATTAGAAAAGTATTTATTGCTTCTTCTAAATGACCTATTACAAAAGATTACCTATCTCTTGTATTTTCCCCTCAAAGATTTTTATGTGTTAGCCTCTGAAAATAAAATACACTGTTCTCATTCTTGCCTTATTATTACTTAATCTATCAAGAACTTCTGAATGCTTGAAGCTCCTACAAATCCATAGACCTATGAAACTGCAAGCAAAATAAAAGTTCTAAAATGATATTTCTCCCTTCCATACTTTGGACACAAAATAGGAAGGCATCAGGGTTTTAAAGGACATTAAAAATGTGTGAAGATACAAATTTAAGGAGGAACAAATTAAATACTGAAGAGCTGTTTGCATAACATCATACAAATAATTTAGAGAGAACAAGGTTGGATAAGGTAGTCTGGGTGCCTTTTTTATAGATGCTTATGGCTCAGTTTGGGTAGGAAAATTCTAAATGGAATTCTTCAACAACTTTGTTACTTCATTGGGGTTTTTTTCTGCTTCCCTGGTAACTCTCCAGAAAGGCTTCCACAATACCAATTCTAGAAAGTCACACATCTAACAGCGGCACAGGTACTTCTTCAGCCAGCACTAGCAACATACCTCACAGCTCTTTCTTTTCCTCTCTGAGAGTATGACTATGATTTAGAGTAAGACTGGTCTCCAGCAGCTCCAGTTAATTTATTCATCTTGGTCATTTTTTCTGCCACTGAAGTTTACCAGTGTTTGGCAGATCTCTAATTTTCTTTATGAATTTTGATACTGTTCACATTATTATTGACAACACCAACTTAAAATTCCAGTTGGCCCTTGTTTTTGCTAAACTTCTTTGGCTAATTTATATAACTCTTCCTTAGCATCTCTGGCACTTCCTCTTTTCATTTTAAATAAGATTTGCTAAACAGAACCTTCTGATTTTCAAAATTCTGGACTTCACAAAGAGAACAGATTTAATCCATATCTTCACGACCTACAGATTGCTATTTGCATTCATATATGTTCAAAGAGGAGTTAGCATGTTACTAGATATCCAAACAGTATCAGCTGTTAAATAAGGAGAGGTGCCAATTTGAATACTTGTTTAAAACAAAAACAACAAAAAACACCATAACCGCCAAAAAACAAAGACTCAACTAAATCACTTGTGCCCTCACATAGTAATGAAAGGAGAGGCCTGGACCAGGAAAATGTAACTTTTTTAAAAAGCCTTTTAAAATGAGCTGTTTCAGATAAGGTATCCTAAATGCCTACTTATTCCTCACTATGCTGCTTTTCACAAACACTGCAGATCTCTGCATGGACTTGCCACCAGAGCACAGAAACTGGAATACAACTCATTTCACTTACAAGAGAAATTTTATACTTCAGAAAACTATCATTACCTGGGGATTCAATCTTATTCCTAAAAGGTAATTGTTGCTCTGTGTGGAAGAAATGTGTTCATCCAGAATTTGGTACCCAACACTTTTGCATGCAGAGCTTTCTTAAGTCACTAAGAAAGTATTGTTTCAAGTGGGAAGAGCACAGAGGGAGGTAAAAGTCTTGCAAAGTTGCAAAGATTAAACACAAAATCCCTTTTCAACCCTCTGCCAATCAACACAGAGATCCAGGATGCTAATCAAGTGTTCAGAATATCCTGTAGCAAAGCTGTAGCTGAGATTAGAGGATACAGTATCTGATAGTTAAGGAATACACATCAGTTGATGTGTTGACTTTGGAGTTCATGGGGTTTTTTTGTAACAGATAATGCTTGTATGGTGTGTTTAATAATACATGTGTTTGCCACTTCACTTCTGCCAACACTTCTGGAGAAAAAGAGGCTTTAGTCTAAGACTTCCTGCAATTCAGATGCATTATTTCAAAAGGAACAGAGTTTATTAGAGACTTACGCATGGCTCAGCTAGCTGATTCACCTGTTGAGCTAGTCTGCAAACCTCAGAGTGTAAATGTCAGTCTGTCTAAATTTGGGTGAGCTAATTAGGTGTAGCAGATCTAAGTGCTGCTATTCATGACATTGGGTGTCACTGCAAGTGTCCTTGTCCCATGACTTCCAGAAATCAATACCAGGTTCAACTGACTCTTACCTAGTAAATAATTATATTATAAGCCACTCTAAGAAAAAAAAAAAAAAAGTGCCTAGATGCAAAGTATGGGAGTGCAATTTAACAGTGCAGAATGGTCACTTGTTACATGCCAAGTCACTTGTCTCCTTTAGTGGCAGTCTCAGGCTCCTGCTGTGGAAATGAGGAGTTCCATATCGTTTCCCTTGCCTCTTGCACACATGTTATAGTCCTGTCCCTTGGTATTTCTTTAGTGTATAAGAACTGTATTTCTTATGGCAATTCAGATAACTCAGTACTCAGGACAAGGAAGGATTATTTCTGCACACACTCTACACTTAAGTCGTTAGACAGAAACTATAATCTTGTAAACCAAGCAACTTGCATCTTTGTGGATTTTCATTGCAGTGGAAATTTGGAAGTGGGTACACACAACTGGAAATGAGCAGGAATCTTACGGCAAAAATGTTTTCCATCAGAAGTACAATTAATGGAAACACATCATGGAAACCTATCCACATCTTTGTTTTTAGAAGCTTCTGTGAAAATTCTGGGACTTTTCCACTGGAGACCTCCTATGCATCAATCTGTCTTGTATAATTCCCTTAGGAAACCCAAATATCCAAAATCTCCAATTCTGAGACCATTAAGTAGTTGCCTGTCTTGCAATCAAGGACCATAGGGCTTCCAACTCCTAAAACAAACAAGGCAAGAGGTTCTCAATTCTTTTAGCCTAATCACTCCACTAGAACACCAGGAATAATGGTTGTAAGTCTTGTGTCTTGTCTGTGTGTTTTGATAGAAATAAAATAAATAAACTTCTGTATTACAGATGGTCAGGACTGCCTTCCTGGTCAAGGCCAGAGTAAATAAAATGGTAAAATGAGAAAATATCCCTGAATATATTGGAGAAATTACAACAAAACCCTCCCATACAAACAGACCCCTAGTAAAGTAAATTTGATCAGATCACCAACATACTCAACTTATACTTGGCAAGAAGTAGGCAGAGAAGTAGACCTTCCCATTTTACTTCTCAGCAGAGTAAGAAATCCAACTACCTACTGCAAAATGACAGTTTCAAAGAAACATGCCCAGCAGTGATGAGAGATGGATCATGATGAACTACTGTACCTGCAGTTGGAAGGGATGAATTCATCATTCCTGTCTGGACACAGACTGGTCTAGTTTTTGCCCACATATAATTAATTATCCTTAAACTAAACCTGAAACCATTACAACTGCTCTCCACAGTTGCATTCATTATTTTGGCAGAATAAATCACAAACCACAATCACCATCAGAACATGTATTCATGATATTCATTTGGTGAAGTTTCTTGATACACTTTGGGATAAAACAAAGCTCAGCAAACCTTAAATTCATATAAGCCCATAATGTTCTTCCTAGCAATAATTCTACCCACAGGTTTTTTTTTTTAACTGTTATTAATATTGATGCTGGGGGGAGCTTGCTTTTTCCTCTCTTCCTAAGCACATGCAATTTTTGTTCTAGATAGAGCAGCCATCACCCTCCAAAAGATTTAAGAAATAGCAATGCTTTCCGCATCCTTTGGAAGAGAAAATTGCCTTTCCCTGCCCTGTATGTAATAGCTGAGCACAGAGTTAATTTGAGATCCAATTAAATTCTGGTGATGTTTTCCTCAAGACTTTATAACTTTAAAAAATACTTTTAATATATATAATTTAACAGATTTATAAAACCCAGAAATAGAGAACATTAGAAGTATGAAAGCTCCTATTTCATAATGATGAATTATGAAATTGGGCGTATATGCAATACCTCCCATGCAAAGATCCCAGAGTTTCAAAATTATTTGTTAAAAGAACATAACTTGGGTGCGTGACCAGTGAATTCCATCATGTCACCATATGCACTGGTCTGCCGAGGCACAGAATATCTATATGAATCATCCTGCCTAAGGTTACTCTGGAAGTAAATGGGAGAGGGACGGAGGTAAAAAACTATCAGCTTCAACTCTTTGTTTTTCTAGCCACCTCCAACAATCTCTCTATGAGGAACACTAGGCAGAATAATGGTTTCAACTTCCACAGCAGCCACTGCTCGCCTTTGACAAAGGCACCATTTTTATCAATATCTTGGTTTCCATTGTCCTTAGGCAAATAGCTGAGGTTATTATTCACCAGTTATGAAGTAAGACACTCCCTCCTTGTAATGTCTTCTCTAGTCACAGCAGAGAGGTCACCCATTATACCTGGCAGCATGAGAATCATTAAAGGCTACTCAAAAAAGCAATTAAATGCTCTGAATAAAATTATAATTCATAGTAATAACAGTGGATTTTGGCAACAAACACACCATGTTCACATCTCCTAAAGCTTCAAATTATCCCTGTAAAAACAAGGCATTTAAAAAAATCTTGATACCTGTTCCCAAAAATGTTCAGGAAACAATGGAAGAGGTTTTAAATTTTAACCTCTCCATTTTAAGACAATTTCTGACACTTGATTGATGGCCACAGAACTCTAGAGCTACAGTTTGGGAGCCTGCTGATTAAAAGCCCACATCACCTTGAGCTTGGAGGTGAAAAGCAAAGAGAGTGAAAATCCTCTAGCTGTGGGAACAAAAGCAGGTCAGAAAAAAAAAATGAAAGTGTAGAAAGGAATCATATTTGACTAGCAAAGAGTATTGATTTCTTATTCATAATTACCATGGTTCCTTGACACCTGAGACAAAAAATACAGTCCTCTGTGCTAGGTATTGTTACACAGAGTGAGAAAGCCGCGACATTCCTTGTACACAAAGCAGCAGATAGAAGGAGCTGAAATCAAGAAGAATAAAGGGACAAGGGTTAAGATACTGATTTTTCCACACTAATTTGAAGCACTTAACTAATCTGCATAAATTAGGAAGCTAGGAACCTGCACTTTCTCTACATCAGTATTGAAAGTGAGAGGGGATGAAGCAGTTCCTGAGTTTGCCTCTGCTCACCTGTTTCATGACTGCTGTAGTTTGCTGCCGCTACCAGTGATGACAGGCCACAGACATTTTCTTATGTTTTTTTCAGCAGTCAGCCCACAGAGCTGAAGTGGGAATTTAGTTCAGATCTCCTCAGCAGAAGGACTGTATTCATAGGCAATTCTTCTAGTAATATATTAGAATGGAAGAGTTGAAATGCTAGTGATGTAGTGTTATTATTAAGAATACTTACCCTAGAAAAAGAGTACTTTTTTTCTAAATTGGTTTAAGACAAACTGAAGTGATAAGCTAAATGGAAAAGAGCCACTCCTACTAAGTAGGAAGATATCTGCATTATAATATTACAGGGATTTTGATTCAAATCACAAATTGAACTGGCTATAACTGCCTGGTACAGCTGAGTTGTGATCTACAGCCTTGTCCATAGTAACATCCTTCTTTTAGGGGCATTGTAGGAAAGTTATCAACTCTTGAAACACACTAAAACAAAGTTAAGGACTCATTGATTCAAAAATGGCAACCAAGCCCAGGCACAGATGTGTTTCTTACAGGCAAGTTTCTTACTGCCTCGGTCTCTTGTTCTGCTATCAGAATGAATGCTGTATCCCTTGGAAAGGGAGAGAAATATCTGGACTTTCTTGAAATCATCCAAATCTGGATGGAGATACCCAGGGAACACAGAACTGCTGCTAAAGCAGAAAAAAATCTCGCAACGTTGCCTTTGAACAAGACACAGCTCAGTGGGTCTTATAAGTGCCTTCCAACCAGAATGAAGTAAGAGTCTCTATACCAGCAAGTACAGTGATAAAAAACTGCCATGTAAACTTTATTTGGACTAATGTTCCCTACATATTTACACCGTGTGTTTTGACTGAGTGCATGCACTGTCTAAAATCTGAAGAGAAAGCAATATTTCTCAAACACCAGGGCTGAGAAACATTGGCACTTTTTGAACATAACCACCAATTCTTCACTCAGTGGTAATTCCCTCATGCTCTCTTTAGCAGCTGTACCCAAGGCCTGGGACCTCTTCGTTTAGTCTTGTATTACCAGTTCCTCAGGCAGCCCAAAGCTCACCAACCAAACCAGTGGCTGATTTCAGTTCCTCACTCTTAGATAAAGCCTTTCCCATCCCTAAATGCTAAGGAAAGGGCACAAGCCCCTCAAAACAGCTAAATGCAAGATGTAGCCTAAAAAGTAAAAAGCTCATTTCAGCTTCCATCTAGAGAAAGAACTGTTCCCACCATGAACCAGCTGAGACAAGGGAAGGCTCGAGGTGAAAGAGAGGTAGAAAGCCCATCTCTTGCCTGTGAATAACCTGGCATGTTATTAACCTGTCTGTCAGAAGCAAAAATAACATCACTACTGTTTTAGCCTGCAGGAAGGAGCTATTCCTTATTGCCTTAGCTCTTCACAACCTGTACTGTTCTGGGCAGAACAGAAGGTTTAAGCAGGAAGGTAATAAATAAATAAATAGACAAATAAATAAATAAATGAATCTCAGTTTTCTCTTCTGTAGATCTCACAAAGGCAGAGATTAAATAACCAGACAGCAGATCGCCATTCCAGCCCATGCCTCCAATCTGGAGAATCACATTGATTACTTGTCACCAGTAACAACAGGAAATTGGGAAATCAGGAGAGCTTCCAAGAAGGGAGAGGGAAAGGTATCTACTGTAACCCAAGGAAAAATAGAAACTCCAATTCACACTATACAAAATGGGATAGATGATCTCAGTTTGCCAATAGTTTTAAGCACTCATTAGTTAAAAATTAGTTAAAAATCATGTAGCTAAAATATAGCTAAAAATGTAAACATCCAGGCTGAATTCCAGAGTAAAAATTGTATTATTCATAGTACTTTAAATGTTAACTGATTTTACTTAAAATGCTTTTCCAATAATGAGATCACTGAATAATACCAAAATACAATGTATGTTTATGATCTTTTAAGATTGTGATTTGTTTTGATTACATCAAACAGCATCTGCTCTGTTTTCTCTTTACCCAAAGCACCAAGAATACGCATAATCACAATATTACTCTGTATGTTGGAATTTGTGAGTCTTTCTGCAATTTCATTAGAGCAGAAGTCTTCCAAGACAAACTTGAAAATATATAACACAACAAGAAGAAAAAAACACAAACCAAACAACAAAACCTGTCAGGAACACTGCATATTTATTTTAAATTTTTTTGCTAGAGGCATTCATATTTGAAAAAAAAAAGTCTCTACTGTACCTCAGACCCTGACTCAACTGTAGAGAAGTCATAATCCTATGTTTATGCCATGCATTGGTGTAGTCAGGCATAGGCTATGATCACCATGGTGTACAATTTTTAATTTCCTAGGGGCAACATATTTTATTGCAGTTTTTTTATAGTTGTCAGTTTAACCTGCTTTTTTGTTGTTGTTAACAGACTGCCAGATAGCATTCTATGACGGCCCATGCTGGGTTAGTGATAATGTTGTCTGCAGTGGCAGGTCTACCTTAGCATATTATGGGTATAAAATGGACAGGGGGCAATTGACTTGTCAGACTATTTACAAATTTCAAATTGCTATCTGCACCCTTAATGATTTGCACGATGAAAAACATTGCTATGTCATCATATCCACACTGCACGATGTATGGTAATAGTTGAAGAAGATGGGCTGGGAGGGAGACAGCTCTCATAAAAAACAAATAGCTGTGATTGACATGAAAAACTATGAAGGTAAAAGGAAGGTAAACACATTTGGATTTAAGTGGCTTTATTGAGCCTTACATAGACTTTACTGCAGAAATAAGTTAGCCCAAGCCCAATAGCTACTATTCTTGAAGATACTTCCATCTTTTTCTGCTTACATCAATCCCAAAACATTGCCAACAATTTAAAAAGACTGCCATGGCTTGTTTATCTTACACTCAATTCATTTGTATCATGTCAAACAATGCTATGCAATAGTTTTCTTTTTATTGTAACCTACAGTGTCTGACATGCACCCTTGCTGCATTTTCCCACTTCTGATGTTAGGACCCTTTCTTTCCAGCCTTCACCTCCTGGACCACAGAACAGCCCACATTCTGATTTCTCTAGAACTGCTTCCAGTATCATCTGGACTGCTATTAGGAAAGGGGATTAAAGACAAAAAACTTTTTATTTTTTCTATTGTCTTAGAACACCTTTCCACATCTCCCCATTTCCAGAATATTCACATCTTCCTCTTGTTCCCTTCATCTCTGCACTTCCTCAACTCAAACTTCTCTCAGGTTCAGTCACAAGTGTGAATTCCCACAAAATTTGTCAGCCTTTTCTCAAAGCCTCTATCATAGTCTGAGACACCTGCTGCCACACTAGAGACTAATAGCAGGGCAAAACCATCAGCCTTTCTCCCATGTAGATTAGATATTTCAGCAGACACCAATAAAAGAAGATTCTAGACCCATGAGCCAAGGACCTTCATGAGAGCCACAGCATCACCACAGATCTGACACTGACACAGGCAGGATTTGAACCACACAGTGGTCAGTCAGCAAGAGGACCATCTCACTGTGGACACTGAGGGGGTTGCCTCGAAGTGCAGGCAAGCTGGGACAAGAGGTAACCTGGGTATGGGCCCTTTCTGCACCTGTGGACACTGTGTCTCAGGAGCTGAACACAGAGAGTAGAGCTCAGACTTATAACAGGGCCCTATCAACAGCACCACACACAGCAAAGGGACAAACTGGGTCCAGTCAGGAGTGGCAAAAGATGGATCCGGGGACATGGCAGGAGACAAGGTGACATCATGGATCCAAGGAGTCCATCCAGAACATAAAGCTAGAGCCAGGACTGGGCTTGGGCGCAGCTATGGAATGACTCAGGCAGGATTGACAGCCATGGCCTGAGGTGACATGCGCAGAGCCTGTGGGTGGGCACCCAGCTGAGGCTGAGCTGGGCCCTTAGGCCTATCATCGCCCTTAGAGCCCTGACAGCCTTGTTCTGCAACCTGGCACAGGACCTGACAGAAATTGACTGCAGCAGGAAGGCCACTATCTGACCATCCTTGCCACAACAGAAAACCATTGATTGTGTGTTTCTCTGCCACATATAAGTTTCCCAGGATACCTCACCTTTTGTTGCTACCCTCCCCGAGCTAAGGTGAGAGGGGAAAACATCTCAGTCACAGTAACAAGCAGTGAGAAGTTAATAATTTTTCTTATTTCATCTGTTTTGCAAACAGAGTTACACTTTCTTGATTCCTCATTGTCTGTGCCCTCCTGTGGAACCAGCTGCTGAGAGCCCCATCAGCATTCCTGCTAATGGCTCTGTCCAACCAGCCCTTCTGCCTCTTCAGAGGTTTCAATACTATTCTTGCCAGAAGCCAAGCACAAGAGCATGCATACCATAGCAGCTTAATTGTTCCCTCTAGAGAGTAAGAATTTTTCTACTGACTACAGTGGAGGACTATATTCCTATTGAGACAATCTTCTGCACTAAAACAGCACAAGGTCACTTAGGCAGCAAGATGATGATGAAGTATGTAGCTGCTACGTATCATACTTTCATCAATACTTTCTAAGCACTTTGGTTAAATAGATCACTATTTATCATATATATCACTATATCACTATATATATAGTGATATCACTATATATCACATGTTAGATCACTAGTGCTTTGAGATGGCACACGATAGAAGAGTTGTTCTGACAAAGCCAAAAGTATAGTAGTAGAACTAGGGACAGACACCAAGTCTTCTAAATGCCCAACGTGTTCCTTACCCTTCCAGAATGTTTTCTTACTACTTTCTCTACATACAGTATTTACAAGAACTTTTTATAGCATAAGGCTTTTACAGATTAACTTTATAATTACAAATGCAAAACAAATTGTTCAAAAGGTACTGCCTGAGTTACTGCCAGCTACTTCTTGTTTCAGTATTATTTGTCAGCACCACTTTTCATAATCTTTGAAAATGTTAAGAAAAAGGGGGGAGGGGGGAACAGTTTGAGCATCTGATTCTTTTTTTTTTTTTTATAAATTGTAACATGGAAATGAAAGATTTACAAATGTTGTAAATGTTTCTATGGAAACCAGAAAAATCCCAAACCCCTTGTATCAGTGCTGTTAACATAGGAATGACATGCATTTTCTCCATATTATATGTAAAAACATACCCAGCAGAAAAATGGGATTGATGGCAAAATCTTGAAACCAGGATAATTGCTAAACCATGAACCAGTAGCAGCATGAAAGAGTCAGCATCATGGGACACTGCCAAAATCCCTCAACCTTGAATCTTTATGGTCTATTTCTTACTTTTGCTATCTAACAAGCCATCACATCGGCACTTCAACATGTAAAAGTACGAAGTAGCTTACATTTGTCCCCAAAAAAAAGCACAAAACATTTATTTCACTGTTTTTTCTTCCTTCTCTCTTTTTAAGTACTCTCATTAGGTCAACAGAGATTTGAAAGCAAGGGGCACTTGCTTCAGAAAAAGTACTGTCTTCTGAAGCTATTTAGTTCATTTGATGTTGTAAAAGAAGCTTAAATTCATACATGCAAGACAATCTCACCACAATCAAGAAACCAGTGGATACATAAAATTGCACATGTACAACTGTACTCTAGTCTGAGTCTCATGTACTTCTGGACATCTCAGTGAGACTTCTGCATTGGGTACATAGTTAAACCTCAGAGACAGAGATCTGGGCATCTCCACAGTTCACCTGTTAGATGGAAAAAATCAGCTTTTGGTCATGATCATATATCTATAATGACTATTAAGGGAGTGTGGAGCAACCAAAACTCTAATTCAGAGACTCCCTTAAAACAGAGGAAATGGATATTAACTCCATGCAGGTCACCACATATGCTAATGAAAATCTTCTGCAAGAAGGGCCAGATCTGGAACAAGCTTGCCCAAAAAGGAAACAGATCTGGTGTATATAGTGGATTAAGTGCTTTAGGAACCAAAAATTGTCACTCTAAGAGTAATCTCTGATTTTGGGAATAAAATGTGTTTTGATATATACATGAGAAAGAGCTATCCACAAGAGATCTTTAGTATATAAAACCATGCTTTGGAAGGTTCAGACAAAAACAGAGAAAACCATCCCATAAGTTATTTGTAAGTTTCTGGCGTAGGTGGTGGGAGGGAAGGAGGCATTTAGCTTGTGAAAGGTATAATGCAAAAAAGAACAAACTCTGGATGATATGCTAAACTTAGTCACTTGTATATTTTATAATCTCAGATAGTGTTACAAGAAACAGCTTTTATTACTACAGTCCCCTGCAAACTGTCACACCTGTTAGTTTAAAATATTAGCTTTTCTTTCTTTTTTATTTTTTTTTATATTAAAAAACCCAAACCAATAAAAAAAACCCAGGCCATACTGGTGCTGGATGACAGAATTTGTCTCACCAGATCTCAAATATCTCACAGTCAAATTGCTTGTTAACACTAGAAGCAAAAGTCCCTTTAATATCAATGGAGAGAAAGAATCCTGCATAAACAAATAAGAACAAAGTACACTTAATAGCATACATTCTTTGGATGAAACTGACAAGACTAGACACATTATTTTTAGATAGATAAAGTTAGGTGAAATGATTTCGTTCCCATCCTTCTGTCTCAACCAGATTTCAAATCCTAGTTTTACAGGAGGCTGAAGATAATTAAATAGGGAATTTATGTGAATCCTGTGTTACTTCCACTAGTTTACTACGTAGCAGCATTAGTTCAGGTACTGCAATACTTGTAGAACTACTGGAGTAAGGTCAGGGATCAGGGGTCCAGTGCCTATGGGGACAATGCGAATAGTGTGCTGTTCTTCCGGAGGACTAGAAATTGCACTTCACTAGTTGTGTTAATCTTGCTAACAGTGGTCTCTGAAAGTCTAACTCAACCAGAGATATCACAACCATACGTATATAAGCATATTTTTCTGAGACAGATTGAGACAGCATAAACTTAAGTGAATTAATACTCTTCCCGAAAACAGAGGCAGTAGTAATGCACACAAATGCTTGCTAAAATAAGCTATCTACAATGTGACACATGAAGGTTGCTACTTATCAATCAGAGTTCTTGAAGAAGGCAAGGATGAGAATTTTGTTTTCTTTCAGTTTCCATGGTTAATTTAAGGTATTTAAATGACCACTTCACAAAAATTAAATTAAACATAGAATTTTCTTTTAACCACAGCAAACATTGTGCACTTCGAGAAAGGAATGTGCTATTTGTAACTTCATCCAAGACTAATTTTTCTATACCCATGAACACATAACAGGTTTATAAATTACCATATTGACACCTTACTCCCTGGCATTTAGAATTAATGTTTTATTAGTCATCACTCAAATACAATACATCAGGACTCCCAATAGACCTCTGCTATACTGAAAACTAATAATAAAAAAATCAGTATTGTAAGACTAAGGAAGCAGTATTGCCATATCACAAAATTGGGATATTGAAGTACAAAACGTTGCTTCAGTACAGTCTCTGCTAGACAAAATCAAGGCAAAATTGATGTCTGATCAATGCAGCTTTCAGATGTAGCAATAGCATACTGAAATTCCTTACTGTTATTCCTGTACATATTCATGAACATTGCCACCACCACAAGCCCACCCATCACAACATACAGAGGAGTACACAGAAGTGAAAATATTTAGTTGCTTTCACACATCTGTAGATATTTTCTGTGTTTATTTTCTCCTCTCATTAAGTATGTTGTCCTGTATTATTAATTAAATGGAAAATATCCATAGCTAGTGATTGAATTACCCCAAAGTACCTGCTTAAAATGATCGATATTGATCAAACTAAAGGGTAGAGAGTACTGCTAGTCTTCTTAATGTAAGTGATTTGGCTTAAGAAACATTTTGATCAAATTAAGTGGAGGATCTAATTAACCTGTGATTAAATTAAGTGGAGGGCAAGCCATATAGGCACAAATCCCATACATATATAGATGAAACTAATAGTAATGCACATATTTACAGTGCCTGCCAGGGGGAAGCACTCAATAAATTCAGCAAAGGAAAAAGGTCACAGAAGAAAGGGAAAATAAAGCATGAAGGGATTAGAATGCAGCAAGAAGATAAATACAGCCACAGATAATGATTACCATTGGAAGAGCATTAGCCAAGGCTGGGAGATTAAAGACTGTGAATACACTGGAGTATGAAAAAATTTCTTCCAGATTAAAAATCTAATACAATGCAAAACTCCATGATTCCAATTGAAATAGAATTCCAGAAGCTACAAAACAGACTCTTAGACAAGGTCAAATTATGTATGTCTGCAGCTTGTAACTCACGGGCAGCATGCAATTAGATCAACAGTAGGGACAAGTTCTCAACTCACAACGCAGGCAGACAAACCCAATGCCTTTCCTGCATTCATTGGATCCCAGTTGTTTGGGAATGGGATATTTCTGGCTCTACGCTCACTGAAGAGCCATTTGCAACAATTTAAACAAAACCCCTCCTTGCATGACCCACTTTCTTATGAGAGACTACTGTCTTATTTCTTTCTGAGGGCTCTGAATATTCTAAACACAACCTATTCCCAAAGAAGCCTGCCACAGTCCTAATGGACAGAAGTAGGGGCTCTTCATGACTCTGCACCACCTAATGTTGATATATAATTACATGTCTCCAAAAGAGCTGGTTTCAAAATTGGCATCCCAATTAAAGGAATGAGGAAATTTTAAGGTGGGTGACAGACTAGACAAATATCCCAACACCCGTTTATATGTCGTTATCTCACAAAGACGTGCTTTTTTCTGAACTTTTAAAGAAAAATTGTTGACATCGTGCAGCTCCAAAAATGAAGGTCTAAATTTGTCTTTTGTCATAATTAGACTATAATAATACATCAATCTTGATCCTCATCAGCTGACATTTTGAAACCTCACTAGCTCTCCCTGTATCCAACCGGCGGGCATGTATGCAAACTTTGCATATAACTTTTTGATACATTTCTCAGATTAAAATAATGAATAATTAAAAAGTTGTGAAAAAGGGGGCATTTCTGTTAGAAATAATTCCTCCTTAAAAAGAGGATCTCCATGTTTAATAAACCCAGAGAAGATGTCTAGGTTACTGTAAAGCCAGAGAAATTTAGCCTGATACTGATATATACAGCAGTAACTTCTCTGGGGATGTTGAAGAATTTCCTTAAGAACATATTTTAAAATAGCCTAGACAGCAATCTACCAAGCGAAGGCAGATGAGACCATTCCTCACTTTGTGAGGGTTTATGTGATGGCCCTTTCAACATGCTATAAAGGATGATACCTCTATTAATTGTGCTTCTTTAAATGACCTAAAGAAACTATTTTATCAAATAGCATTTTGTGTACCTCAGTACTTGAGCCACTCACCTTAGCTCCAGGGATGCAGCAACTGGTGTACTAGTACTTAGTTCTTTCTGGGAATAATAAAGTGTTCATAAAGCAGAAAATCCAGCTAGTCAGAGTCATCGCCAAGTCTGAAAACTTGACACATTTCTTAATATTCCAATAATGCAATAATACGGGGTTTTGATTGGTTACATTGTGTGCTTAGTGACTATTTGTTCTTCAAGCTAGTAGGCAATAACCACCACAGGGAACTTTTTTTTTTTTTTTTCAGTCCAAGAGATTTACTCCTACACAAAATAACCTCCGTTTTGCAATCAATAGCAGCACTGAACAATTGGATTGGAAATCAGAGCGCATAATCAACTCCAAGAATCAAACAGCAGAATCCTTATTGTTCTTTCCTGAGCAGACAAATTGAGATCTCTGTTATCTTTTAAGTATCAACAATTGTGCAGTGAAGATATTAATTTTCCATTAATAGGCATGGAATTATACATCTGGCTGCTGTCAGCTGTTTTATGTTACTAGAACAATGAATTAACCTTACACCATACTGGCAACTCTGCAAAATTTTATATTATATGAAGAGCATCCCTTTCCCAACTCAGATGATTGCAATAACTTTGTATCATAAAACCTTATAAAGCAGCTTAATCTTCTTTTATGCATGAAGTAACTTAATCTTTTTATATAGTACCAGTTCATGTCTGTAGGTCTAATAGTAACAATAGCTTAATACAAGGTGTAATAATGTTTTCCACTACATCTCTTCTGGGCTGCAGAACTCTTTGCAGCATCTTCAGTTCCCTATGACAGTTCTATTGGTTTTTTCTCTATAATCTGTTATACCTCAAGCAAAATTGGCAGGTGTCCTGCCAACAATCAGGAACATTTATAGGGTCCCCAAAGATCTCTGGCTTTCCACTTCATTGCACATAATCATGGTTTCTGTGACCTTTCTGACACTTTACCACATGGCCTGAAACAAGGAGGAGAACTAGATAACAAACCTAAGGAAACAGCTAAAACTAAACACATTATTTATTGGGGTTCTCATGACAGCCATAGATTAATGGACAAATGACTCCTGACAATTTCTCTTCTATTTAACTTCTCAGACAATTTGTTTTGTTTAGACCTTTGTATCTTAACTCCTTGTTCCCAAGAAAGTACTGAGTTTTTTGACTGATTTCCAACTAGGGGAGGTGTAGAAACATTATTGCAATTGCTTGAGTTTATTCTTACTGACAAAAGCAAGGTGCTAACACCTAAATGAGAACAATAATAGTCCTTGCACCTCAATGGTGCATTGACTTCTTCATTGCAGCACAGTCCTCTGAATTTTCCTAATGTATTTATTAAATCCTGTGCCTTACACTATTATCTCTACCTGTTGAGAATAATCAGCCTCTTATCCTGGTACTTAATGTTATATACACTTAACACTGTTAGACTTCAGTGCATGTGATTTCATGTTTATTCCATAAGCAATTTTAACTTACTTTCCAGACCCTTTTATTTATTTTTTCACAAGCACATATTAACAACTGTGTGAACTAGTGGGATGACTGTACCTGAAGCATTCTGATTCTGCCTCTGCAGTACCAGTTTCTTAGGAGGCAGAAGAATTTAGTTTGTCTTTTCTTTTTACATGTTTTCAAAGAAGGGGCTAAAAATATGAGAAGAAAAGCAAGTTTTGGGGAAGTAATCATTCACTTAAGATGTTCCTAGCCCGCACTTAACTTTGAGAATAGTCAGTAATGTAACATCCACACAGAACACTGCATGTGGGGAAAATGGTGAGGGATCAGTACTGAGTTCCAGTCTATGAATTCTTCTTCCCTCTAGCTTCCTTTCCTGACCATCTCCCAATGACAAACTGTATCACGGCATGCGGTGTGGTTGGTTTCCAAACAACACGTTGATGTAACTGATTTTTGTACGTTATCCTGCCACAGGTATTATGCTGGGAACTGAACTTATACTACAAAAAGAATTCCTCTTTTCACTCATCCAGAACATGACTTAATCACAGAATCACACAGAATGTTGACTTGTCTTCCTGTGCTTAGATGCAAGCAAGTTAAATGTTCTTTCTGTATTAATACATAATGAACTTCAGCACATTTCTATTTTACATTGAAATTGATGGCCTCAAGCTCGAGGTCTCTCCAAGTCTACCACTCTCTGCTACTGCCCTCAGGAGCGTTGATCTCCCTCTGCATTTCTGACCTTGCTCTGCTCTGAGCAAAGAAACCCTGCATTCTCATCAGAAACAGCTTGCTTGCTCACTGGATGTGTAGGTACTGAGAGCATCACTAGAGAACTACTCTCCTCAGATACACTTCCAAATTCCTAGATCCTTCTGCCAGGCAGAAAGAGCAGATGCATGGGAAAAACAACAGTCAAGGCAGAACTCCACGGTTTCTGGATTTTTTGCTACCTGCCTTTCAGAATCTTCTGCAGAACTCAAGCACGTTTTCCTCTCGTTTGGATTGTGAGAGGTGAGTAGATTTTTATAACATTTTCTGAGTCTCAAGCATGGTAATACTTCAGATGTTAGGTGAAGATACAGTTCGGATTCTGAAATGATTGCAAGACTGTTTCCCATCACCCCATAATAGAAAAATATGTTTTCTTTAAAGTTCAATTTCTAAAAATAAACAAGGTTCATTTTTATGTACTGAACCTTTCTCTTATTCCTTTCTTTTTTTTTTTTTTTCCTTTATTGGAGGGGGGGGGGTGGGGGGCTGGGGGTCAGGGAAGTTGGAAGAAATAGCCAGGAAAATTCCAGACTGACTAGCAAAATTTTGGCAAAACTGTGAATAATGGACAAAGGAATTCTATAATAATAATAATAAAAATATTCCAAGTTCCAAAACCAATATGTACATATGCTTGGACATCTAGATATCACTTTTGTCTGAATAAATGTATTGTATGGCTGAGAGGCCTAGGAAGTAATTACTGTCTTAAAAACTTGTACTGAGAAGCAGTAATCCACCTGATATTAGCAATTACAACCAAACCATTTCAGCATAAACTGAATATACTTGGTATTTTAATATTTTACTAGAAAGTCCTTCTGTCACCCCCGTTTCAGTTCCTGGGCTATATATTCCCCTGACTTCTGAGGTGGAAGTCAATAGAAGTTGCACATGAAGAACTAGGACGGCATACTGGCCTCTAAGGAGTTTGGATGCCCCAGGCAATCTGGAAATCATCCACCCTTCCTTGCTTCCATTCTCTCACATAGCAGAGGTACTAAACGTTACATAGCTTTTAATATGCTGGTTCACACACATCTCTAAAGGATACGGATATATAATTGGCAATTGTCTAAGAAACCAAAGGAAACAAAAATACGCCCAAACTCATAAAAAATCATGACAGAAAGCCTCAAATATTTGTTTTTCTTTCTAAACCTGTGCCTCAAGCAGAATTGTGTCAGATGACAAGAAGCATGGGAGAAAGACCACAAATTCTTAGTTTTAAGATCATAAAAAGACTGTCTTCTGCCTGCATCTCTGTGAATGACAAGGTGGGCCTACAAGCAATGAGAGGTCTTTTCTCATTATTACACCTCTCATGCTGTAACCTCCTGAGACCTGATTTAGCAAGAAGAATGCTCACTTAATGCTTATTTACTTGGCAAAGTCCCATACAGAAATACCTAAGCTGGTATTTGAAGGAATTGGCTTGTTTAATAGAAGCTGTGTTAGACAGAACAAACACACCGGGTCATACCAAAGGTTCATTTAGGCCACTAGCCTCTTTCCAGTAGTGGCCAGCAGCATAGCACAAGAAACATCACAGGTGCAGAACTATTTCAGCTCCAGAATAGACTCCCACTCACCAGTGATCTGGGGGTCAGGACTTTCAAGCCAGAGTGGCATGTTTACCTTCCACAGTCACCTGTAGTTTTTCCTCTCAAGAGTTTATGCAGCTGGTTTCCAAATTAGCACAAAATTGAGAACCCAGGAGTATTGTGATGGACAGAGCACTGCACTAATCATTGTTCCTTCTTATATGTTTAAGTAAACTATCCTATGAGCGTAGGCACACTGAGACCTAACATATGAATTTACCATGCACCCAAATGCCTGTTAGCATATACAGTTTTCTGAAAGGGAATGTTTATATGTAACATTACGAAAGACAGAGCACAAGGACAAGGTGGACAGGGAGGGCAAGGAACTCCGGCAAGTGGAAGACAAGTTCAGATCTTAGAAGGTGGTTTTATCTGTTTTGTCGATAGAGTCATGACTATGGTCAAAAACACGTTTCATTATTTCCACGTTCCAAACCTGAAGTATAGCAACATCAAATTAGAGATGAAGAAATTAAAAATTATTTCATTTAAACATAGTTATACCATTAAATGTAATTTTTGTATTACACAAAAGGTTAATATCGTAGCAACTCATTGAAAGAATTTCTGTGAACCTCATCAAGAAAGTTAATAATTTAGATACCATAAAAAGTACAAGAAAGATCCCTGTGATATATTTGTCTGTATAAAACAGCAGTTTTCAAGGTTATTCTTTTCATATGTCTTAACACAGGTGAATGCTGCTAACTGGAAAACTTAATATACTTTGAGATTTATTATTTCAGTAATTGCATTTCAGGTGCTAATTAGAAGTAAAGCCAAGAAGACTATTTCAGAAGGGGATAAAGAAGTGACTTTTTTGAATACACACACACACACACACACACACACACACACACACACACACACACACACACGGTATACAGTACACATACAATACCACTACCTAGAGGCTCCCCATCCAGTACCTGAGAAGATACACATGCAAAGAATTTGTTATTGAATAGAAGTGCTGCCATTCCACTCTCTGTTGGGATCACAGAACATCAATCAATTCACTACACAGCACAATATTCTGGAGAGGGCAAAGAAGCAATGAAGAGATAGAAAATCTAAGGGGGAAATTTTTATTTTGGCTCATGCAAAGTACACCAAAGTTAAAATAGAAAAACTTCTACGTATAAGCTTTAGAAAGGGGTTTGGAAGCAGTTTCTAGACATGTGAAATACTTCCAGATTTGTGTAGAAAGAGACTAGCAAGATTCAGAAACAGAATGAAGGTACTCACAAAAAAAAAAAAAAGGTGGAAATTCTGGGTATTAGAGGAGGAAAATAAAAGAGGAGGAAACACAAGGAAAAAGGTCATAGAACCCTTCTGTAATTTTATAGGAAGCTTAAATCACGTTGTCTAGACAGATGTGATTCATGTAGTTAATTATTCTGCGTGGAGGGAGAAGAACCAGTGAAGTGACTTAGGTAAGTTTCCCCAGTTAGTAAGCGGTGGTATCCAATTACCACCATGATGTATGGTGCACCCAAGACTCCTATTTTCTGATAAAGCAAATTCAGCACTGTTTCATATGTTCACCAAGAGGATGAGAAAAAAAAAAAAAAAAGATGTAGGGATATGGGGGTTTCAGTAATCATATTAATGTAGACTCTTATTTAGAGAAAAATTTTAATTTAAGTCACTTTCACAATCATACCTTACATTGTGGCAACAAACTGTATACCTTTTTCATCTCCTTTTCCTTTTCTTTCCTTGTTGCTGGCTATAATCACCTCCAGGACAAATGGAGTTATTATAGCAGACTTTTCATCCTTACTGGTATTATGTTTATACTTTAAAGAAATGGTTTTGAACTAGGATTGGTAATGGATGAAAGAGCAAAGTTGAAAGCAGGGAGAAAATAGTCAGGTAGCTTAGAAGAAAGCCAAATGGGAGAGTGAAGATGACCTTTTTTTGTGTGAAAAACATTATGGATTATTTTTCCTTCCTTATCCACAGATTCAAAGAATTAATGTTTTTAATTTTCTCAGTTCAGACTGTTAGTGCCTATATAGGCATAGGGAATATTGCAAATCTAAGTGGGATATCTTGTTTAAAAAAATCAAACTAAACACAACCTTTTTTTCATTATCCTAATGGAAAAATAATCTGCTCTCCATTTACTGTACGCTGTCCTTGAGAGACTAGTTCTTAAACATGATGTACAACTGCATTTGGTTGAAATACCAGCATAAACAAGAATACAAAGGTACAAAATATCAAGGCCAAGAACAAACCCCATATACAAAAATTGTGCAATAGAAGATGTTGCTGGAAATCCTCATTCTAATTTTTCTTGATCTTTGCCACTTTTAAAAAAAGCGTACTAAATTCTCTCCTGTTTCACACCTCTGTAGTCACTTTGAAGGCAACAAGGCCAGCTAGGCAGAGGGATATTACTGACATACAACCAAAGTCAATAGCACTCTTTATGTAAATGCAGAAAATTGCATGGGAGCTCAGTTGCGTGTGATGTTTCAGTAAATGTAACAGAGCATTTTCACATCAGCTTGCTACACAGAACGAGGAGTGTGATTGTTGCCTTGTGTTAGTTAGTTATGTTGCTGGGATGAAATGGAACCCACTTAAGAGAAATAATCATTCAAATGGAACTCTCTCTGGTAATTAAAAACTCATCTATCTGTTATTTACACCAGGAACTGGGAAGAAAACAAGAACAGAAAGAGGGAGGTTCTATTTACCAAAACGAGAGGCCAACACAATATGGAACAAAAGTGAACTTTAACTTACTTTTCTCTTTTGACATGTGAAAACTTAAGTTAAAACACATAAATATCTATTACAAAAGACATCATTAACAGAACTTATAAGTTGCCTAGTGCTGCTCGACCCACTCTAGCTCAACTTAGGCATCTAAACAGAGAATTAAAATAAAACTTTCCACATCACAATATTGTACTGGTATTTTTACATTAGGGTGTTCAAATGTATTAATTCCTTCCTTGCTGGCAAGAATACTCTTTGACTTCTCTTAGACTCATAGGTTTAGTAATAAAGACTATAAAAATATATTTTCAAAACAACACAAGTTTTTCTTTAAGCAGCATAGATGCTTTAGTCTCACAGGGGATTGTTAATTTAAGAGACATTGCAAATTCCCCTTGGACCATAACAGTTCTGACTTGACAGTAAATGTCTTGGCCAATGAACATGTATTCTGTTGTCTGATATTTATTTCTTTAGGAAAGAAAAAATGCTTGGCAGAAATATCTGATTAGTCAGGAATGATTTTCTGCCTTCTGAATTCAAAGGGGTTTTTTGTTGGATTTTTGGTGTTTTGGGTTTTTTTTTTTTTACATACTGGCAGCAACATCTGCAGCTTCTTCTCTCATACATGAAAAGACATTGTAATTAAAAATATGTCCTAATAAAGAAATAGGAGAAGTTAATGGTTAAGCCATACATTTCCTTCTCAGAGCATTTTCAACTCCAGGAACTATGACAACAGGATTTTTATTTTCTTTTTCAAGAATCTGCCCCAGTCTCTCTTTATATTCTTAGTTCCTTAAAATGAATTTTTCTTTACAGAATCTGTCTGCAACATGAAAACCGCCTTTCTCACATCCCATCTAAAAATCTTGCCGTAACAGTGTTTTAAGAATCTTTATTTTCTGTTGTTTACAATGAGGGAGAGAGGGAGAGAAGAACTTGCCTGAAAATGGCATCTTGTGCCACTTTGCAGGAGATGGAAGGTACAGGAAACTGGTACTCAGCTCAGTGGAAACTGGTCCTTGGCAGGGATGTTCTATACTTTCATGTCAGCTGCAGTGCAGTGACATAGGATTTGACACAGTAGATCAAGCCACCAGCTCATCAAGTTCCAGCCTCTGGCAGCAGCCAGCACGTGGAGCATCAGGGCAGAGGATTGCATCACAAATACCTGGGAGCATGGGATGGTCTATAGACTCATCACCTGACTGTCTTAACCTCTGCTACTGCTTCTTCCTTGGCTTTATGAGGAATTTGCTAAACGCCACCTCTGCATTTGCAGTGTGCTTTCTGTGTTGCTGTCTTCCGGGTTTTTGCTGTTAAATGTTAGGGATTGGTCCATAATGTGCTCTCAGGGGCAAACAGTCTATTTTTCTCAAGTACTGGGGAAATTTGAACTGCCAGAATTTCTACTGATGTTATCAGCAAAAGGAACATTTGGGTTGTTTTATGATGTCAGCTCATTCACAACGTGATAACAATATATTTAAAGAAAACATGGGAATAATCCAGAGCAAAAAGATGGAGCTATGATCCCCCCAAGATGGAGATTTTTGAAATCAGACGTAGTGACAACAGTACTGAAAGTGGAGAAAAAAAACCTACACTGAGAACTGAGGTTGCAGCAGTAACCTGACTGCAAGAACTTCTCCAGAGCCAAGGCATTTCATAATCTATACTGCATTTGTACACTATCTTTGCCATCAGTTTATTTGCCCAGGATTTTTGTGGATTCACGATTAAAGCCCACTATTCACTACAGCTGTCTGAATAAAAAGTTGCAGTGAAGTACTATATGTGAGGCATCACTTTTTTGCACTATATAATACCTGGTTTAGACTAAAGAAGGGATGAACAGTAAGCTTCAGTGAAATGCAGCAATTTCTTTCCCCCTCTGGCTGCTCACAACATACAGCATGATGACAGAGGAAATGACAACTAAATCACTAAAACAACATTATTGGAATTGACAGAGACTGAGACAGTCATATTTGTCTCTAAACGATGCAGTCTAGGTGTATCTGCTAGGCTGGAGTTGATGAATTAAAGTTCCTGCAGGCCCACATCTGGTTACATTATAATTTAAATTCCAATGGTGTTATTGACTCTGTTTGTTTAAGAACTCAGGTGAAATTGGGTGGTCTTTAGAAAGCAAACTGTTACCTGAACCATGCTATAAGTGACTGCCCATCCCACAAATAATTTTATATGCAGTCACTTGTAAAATATGGTTATGCCTATTACAGATATTGCTGGCTCTCTGGAGATTAAATGTTCTACACAATACTAATTCCAGAGATTTATAACTCCTGACAACTTTATTGCCCACCTTAAACAGTTGCCCTCTGTGAGGAGAAAAAAAAAAAAAAAAAAAAAAAAAAAAAAGCAGGCTGTACTTAAGAGTGTGAACGGTACAAGCTTATCTGCAGAGTTTTTGCAGAGTGTGTTCCCAAGTGCTTAGCTCTAGCTGACAATTCACTCTGAGGCAAATCTCAGAGACCTCAAGGAAGGGAATTAAAAATTAGCAAATGACAGCCTTGATAAGTCTGTACAAAGAGGCTTTTTCTGTCCCACTGTATAACAGCAGATAACAGTGTACTCTGCAACAATAGGAAAAGTCATCCTCATATTTGCATTCTTCTCTAATTTTTCCTTTGATTGTGAAAGTTCTGTTTAAATATGAAACAAGTGAGTAAACTACTAAGAAATAATACTTTCAAAAGGTGACAGTGATTGAGACAGTGCAGGAGCTGTGTGAAGTCACAGTTCTCTGCTCAACGCTGCCTATTTTCATGCTTGCTGTAAAATACACTTTTCTTCCCAATAGTATAAAGATGATGGGAGCTTACACATAGCCATTTTTCTTGGGAGGAGTATTATGGCAGAGTATTCTATAATGAGGGGACACAGAAGGAATGTACCTGTTCTCACATCCCCATTTTTTAGCAGGAAAGTTTTGTGTCCATGCACTTGATATACATTTCAGGAAGTCTTTCTCCCAAGAACTGCTATTTGTAGTAGAGGACTCACAGCACACGTAGAATCCCATGGATCAAATAATAAAACTAAGGTGCAGAAGACAGTGTCTGAACAGAGGTGATCAGGAGGAACTAGATTCTACAGTATTTTTCCTATTTGACCCCAAACAGAGAAAATTGAGATGAAAAACATGGTCAAGGAGGCACAGGTTGGAGAGGTTAGTGAAAAACAATAGAAGTTTGAAGCTGAATGAATACACTAGAATTTATGGAAGATCCATTTCAGACTTTTCTTAATAACAAATAACTTTACAGATGTATCTTGGCAGGTTTTATGTACAGAGTTGTTATCAAGGAAATGGTTTTATTAAGTGGCTCATTTACACCCCTTTGAATGTCCAAGTTCAAGGTGCAACCTTATCATAATGCATATTGCCAGACAGGCAGATCCACAAGCTGCTCACATTCAGGTATGAGGATCCAAGATAAAACCTGCAACCCTTACTCAAAGTTTGAATTAAACTCTAAGTTAAAGTAGAAAGATGGTAGAAGAAAAATTGGGTAGCAGAGAGTAGGTTTGCAGGTGTTCCTATGGCTTCATTCCCCAATGGACACTGACAATTTGCAGAGCACAAAGATTATAATGAAGTAAAGCAATGGCAGTGAATTACTGTGAAGCAAACCAATTACATTAACTGGAGAGAGGACTCTGCACCGAGCTCATATCTAGCTGAGTTGGGAAACAGCCACAGAATGATACAGTGAGTTAACTTTGACTTTACCTGAAGTACCATAACGTGTGTTATTATCTATCGATATTAAGGAGCTTGAGAGTATTTGAAAACTGTATTGTGCAGGAGCAGCATAGTTTTAACCTGGAATCCACCATGCTTGTGGTACCACCGTAAATCTGTTCTTCGATGAAAGATCTTGTGACAATGGTGAAGACATGCATTTTACAGAAGCCCTTTTATTTTTAACTTCTTATCATGTAAAACTCGGTGAATACTTCAAAATTTTTATTACACTCTTCATGGACTTGTTAGGATGCATAGAGTGCATCCCTGAGGGCAAGACTGCTGACAACTCTTCAATCTCTACAGATGGTATCAGCTGTCTCTGGGAGCAAACAGCAGAATTTAAAATCAAAGATAGTAAAGCAAGTCAATAAAAATGTTGATGCATAGAGACATTTGGGGTTTTTTGTTTGTTTCTATGTTTTTTAATTACTTGATGTTACCTATGTATTGCTTTTGATCACTTAAACTTCCAATGCTCTTGAAAAAAGTCTGTGAACCAATCTACAAGTGTCAAATCAGATATGGCAACTTCTTTGCACTTCAGCATTGCCCTTCTAGGAGTACAGTATTTCTACCACAATACTGTCACATCCCACAGGAACCACACAGGCACCTCAAAACTGGCAGCTTACTAAAGAACCAGTGTCTAAATTAACGAGTTCAATGACATGAAGTCTTAAGCACAATGTAAGCTTTACTGGGACACTAGAGCACATAGGAGTGGAGAGGTTTCCCTTCCACAGGGAAATTCTGGCATAACACATCCCCTTAGAACTCCAGTGACAAAGATATACCAGCCCAGGAGAAGCACAGAGCACAGACAAGTCCTGCAGCAGTCAATAGACATGTTAGAGTGTGTGTTAGCTAGTGGAGCTTTATTGTCTGTTTGACTGGGAAATGGCGTCACATTTTGAAAAAGCCTTCTTTCAGTTGTCAGGTCAATTGTGTCAGCTTTAGAAAGGATCACACATGTATCTTTAAATAAAATCATTTGCAATTAAAAAAAAAATCATTTCCACTCAAATTTCTCTAGAAGAGAAGACACAAAGTGATTACCAGCCAGACGACTTCTTGAAAATAAAATTAAAATACCTTTGAAAAACATTTTTGTTTGTTTGTTTGGAGAACCTTTTGATTTAAAAAAAAAAAAAAAAAGCCTAGGATCTTTCCAAGCACCCTCTGAAGGTAAATCAGTTTCATAACACAAGAGAGTTGTTTTTCTTAACAGATAGTAGGGTAGGCACATACCCACAGCGCCTGATCACCTGTGTGCAGACACAATGTTCTCACCTCCCTTGTAGGAAGGCTGCACTGGTTGTCTGTGAGGTTTGACAGGTGGCATTGAGCAGTCCTGTCAAAGCTGCTGTTCCCCTGGTGTGTCTGCCACCGCAAGCAGTGGCAGACACACCTGGGGAATGACCAGAGAAGTGGCTTCATCCCTGTCTGCATAGCAGCCGATGAAAGCAAACTCACATCTGCTTTTCAAGCAGCCCAATCACAGGCATCTCCTTACTTGGGGGGAGATGATGGTATCATTTAACCTTCGTTCCAGGGAGTACCTCAGAGGCACAGCTTTGTGGGTAGACAACTGCAGGAAATTGAGAAAGTCAACAAACTGCATGTCATCCAAAAATCTTAGTCACTCGTGGCTAATTCCATGGGGGTTTGAGGTCAATGCACACAATTAAAAATTAACCACCAGTGAATTAAGGCCAACACACGTCTTGGATGACAGTGATGCTTCAGAGTTTAAATGGCATTTGTTTCTCATGTCTAATCAACTTTCCTGTGGTTTCATGAAGAAAAAAGGTAATGAAACTTTCAAACAAGTGGCTTCTTTTTCTACACACATTTAAGAAATGCAATAGATGGGTTATTACTAGCTATTTAGCATCTGACAAAATCATACAGATATAGAAACGCACAGCAAACTGGAGTTCAGAGCACCATGGAAAATCACAACTGAACCAAAATGAGGACAGACTTTTAAGATTATTGACTATTTGTCCAGCCTGCAAAGGGATAAAAAATATCTCCAAGTGATAAGGCAGGTGAAAAACTTGCAGACCTCTTTAGAATGGTTTACTATCATCTCAACAACTCTCATGTACACATATTTGATAGGCAAAGGGGGAAAAAAAACCAACTCTATGTTCAGGTCAATACATATTAAAAAAAAAAGAGAATGAAAGAAATAAACAAGTTGTGGCATATAAAATCTGCAGGCACTTTGTACTGATTAGGGTAGGAAAATAAGAAGTAACAGAAACAGACAATAATTTGGAACACCATCTAAGGAAGAAGAGGAGGTCTTTAACAAGCACCCTGTAAGCCAGGGGGATCAAGATGTTCCTCTGAAGTGACACAGAGAACCTTTGAGATGAAGAAAATAAGAAAATAATACTGCAGCTGTTTGGTGCACCCCCTGCACTAGTCAGGTTGAAAGTCTTCTGCAGAGTATAGATGTAATTATATTTTAGCAGTGGAGGTCATGACTGAGGACTTGACAGGAACTCCCCAAGGGATGCCAAGTCCCTAATAACAAAGACCCAATTTGCTGCTCTTCTAAGCAGCAGTGGGCTTCCTCCATGAGCTGTTTGGAAACCCTTGTTTCCAGAAAGCAGCATAAACAGTAACAAGTGCTTTACTTATGAGATATTCTATGAACAATCACAATTCAATGAGCTATTTTTAAAAACCTCTTCCAGCTACTCTAACTGAAATGACCCATTCACTGCCTACGGACTGAGGACTGAAGTACATCGTAGGACACAGAGACACCTGAACTTCTATTAAATGAACTAACTTAGGAACCGGAAGTGGCTTACCCTCAGCACACACTAACTTACCCTGTTGATGCAGGATATGATGTGATGAGATCAACAAGAGTCTTTGTAATACGCAGAAGAATCACAGTGTCCAAAACAAAGTCAGATATAAAAAAAAACAAAACCAAGCAGCATGCTTTATCTAATGTTTATCTAATCATCTCAGCTGACTCTGGAAGGAGGTGCCATGTCCTTGGCCCAGACAGTGGAAGGAAGGTTGATGACTAATATTTAATAGACAGACTAGATGAAATGCTTATAGTGTAAGCCTTTGCCCACCGAAATCCCAGGTGAACAGCCTTGACATGGCCAAATAGGACATATATCCAACTCGTGACCTGATGAAATTTTCATCCTGTTGAATATATATGAACTACCACCAATTACAAACTGTGCTAATGTGCCAAGCTGACAGACAGTGGCACACGAGCTAACACACATGCTGTTCGTTTTCCCTGCTCCTGGTTACTTCTTGAAAATATGGTGTAGGCAGGTGTTAACAGTAACTGCACTGTAAGTCCTGGTTAAATCTACCACCAAACATTACCCGGAAATCTAATTTTGATGATCAAATTAAACCCAATTTTGCAAATCTTGAAACTGGGCTCAGTTCCAAGAAAGGAGGTAGAGACTAGGTCTCCCTTGGGAGATGGGGCAGATCAGGTATCATTCTTCAGCTATTCAATCAATTTATCCACAGTGTAATCCAAAAAAAGTATACTGCTTCATAGGTTCAGGTAGCTGATTGACAGAGTTTTGGAGGATGTTCCATTGTGTAAGGCAGACATACCCTTAATCACAAAGAAACAATAAGCAAGGAATAATACCTGGTTACACTTGACAGCCTCACAGTATTTCATTAGGGTTTTTTTTTCCTGACATTGGAGAAGGAGAAGGAGAAGGAGAAGGAGAAGGAGAAGGAGAAGGAGAAGGAGAAGGAGAAGGAGAAGGAGAAGGAGAAGGAGAAGGAGAAGGAGAAGGAGAAAAAAGAGCAAAATCCCTGCAAAGAAAATTTTCAGTAAAACATATATAGAACATACAAAGCAAAGAAACAAAACCCACTTACTGAAAATGCACCAGGCTAAGTTGTTTGATTCAATATTACAGGGGATGAAACCCCCAGAGTTACTGTCACACACACACACACACACACACACACACACACACACACACACACACACACACAGAGAATGGTAGATGTTGGAAGGGACCTCAAAAGATCATCTAGTCCAACGCCCCCTGTCCCCAAGCACTTTCCTCTATTTCCTCTATGTTTTCATCTCTGGTCAAAATGTTTCATTTTCAAACCTCAACTATGTATGTTTAAACTATCTCCATGGAATAATATATGTACTTTACTTCCATGCTTAAACTCTCTTCCCAACTGGATTTCATTTCCCACAACATGCTGGCTATGGGGCTCAGCCGAAAGAGGTTCAGAAGAGATGCAGTTAAACGAGGGAAAAAAAGAACAGAAAAAGAATATTTCATGATGCCTAAGATGCCAAGATCTCTGTTAAGCACCTTAACAAAAAGATGATAATCATTTACAGTCATTTCTGACTTCAAAGCATTAGATGGTGATTAATCATGGAAGAAAAGTTAACCTGCTAACATAAGGCACTTTACATATACTAGTGATTATCACCAGATCCCCTGAAATAGGCTAATAATCAACCCAGAGACAACTGCTGCAAGCAAGTCTCAAGAGTTTTGGAATTATTAACATAAAAACTGCACTCAAACCAAAATAACAGCTCAGACAATGTACCAGTTGCCCACACAGATTATTTGGTCAGTACAGGAGAGCTGTGGCTCCGTTGTGCTTCTGGCCACCTTCACGTCAACCCAAAATCTCCTTCAGCAAGGAAAACCTGAGCAGGGCAGACTAACCTCCTGCAAGTAGAGTGAAGCCCACAGAATTTGTACAGTATGGCAGAAATCCCTGTGGCTGACAGTTACTGGGAAGAAGTGATTGATTAATTCATCAGATAAAGCACCAGGAAAGAGGATGGGCATGTAAATCACATTGGCCTATTTGAAAAACTTCCTCCACGCACACTCACCATGTGAATTCAAAATGCCAAATTTGGGCTTTTGAAGGTAAGTCTGGCATTTTCATTTCATTACCCTGCAGGGCAGGATCAGACACATAATATTTACTCTGGCTATAAACCCCATTTATTTCGAAAGCAATCCAAAAATATGTACCTAAGGACAAAGATGCAGCAACATTCTATTTTGCCACTATTTTCACTTCTTGTTTCATATACTAGTATAGTCTTCCAATCTGTTGCTTGGTCAAAATTCCCTTACAATTAAAAAAAAAATAAAAAAAACAGAGACACTTGTGCTATGGAAATCACGATGGGATGCTCTCAGGCAAAAGGTGGATTAACCATAATTGTCGACTTTTCTGAGCACACTTAACAAAGTAGCAACCACATGCTGTCTTATTCCGTGAATCCAGGAGATTGAGCCGGCAGTGTTATATTACTCCGGGGTGGGAATGAAATCTTGTGGGAGCAGCAACCGCAGCTCATGGAGAAAAATTACCATTTTATATTTATTACTTTGGCTGGCTTAACCGACACAGGAATAGACTTTCTAATGCATTTGAGTGCAATTCCCCAACAATTTGACTCTGTTGCTTTGTAAACTATTTCTAGGGAAAGTCTCAAAAGGTTGTTAAAGGTAGAAGCTGTCTGATTTTCAAAGGT
Source organism: Heliornis fulica (assembly GCA_013399135.1). Classification (NCBI taxonomy): domain Eukaryota; kingdom Metazoa; phylum Chordata; class Aves; order Gruiformes; family Heliornithidae; genus Heliornis; species Heliornis fulica. The sequence continues at coordinate 464,530 of VXBZ01004532.1, read as the reverse complement.
TATCTTGGTGGTTTATCAAAAGGATATAAATAAAATGATACATCTCTCAAGATTAGATTGATACTTTGAATTCAGCTAGGAGATCAGAAATTTAGGAGAAAAATGCCCGTTTTTCTCTGGCTTGTCATTTTTCTTCTGTAAGCTTGAGTACACTCCTTTAGCAGGCTTAACATCATTTTGGCTTTCCATTGGTAACTGTACAGCGTGGATTTCTTCATGCTTTTAAAACAATGTATCATTCTAATGAAGCTACAGGCTTGAATGTACATAGCTGCATAATTATATTGCTCACAAAATAATGGGAAAAGAGCATAAAGAGAGATGCATGTTGAGGGAAAAGATGCATGTTTAAAGGAGATGCACATTAAGGGAAAAGGCCGAAGTTCATGTCTCTAAAGTGTATCAAACCAAAACTGCATGTTTTCCATGGAACAGCAAGGTAATTTCAAGTTCACTTCCCTAACTTACACCATGCAGCCTTAGAGTATATCCACTTGTCAGGATACAGTTCTCTATCTAACATACCAGAAATCTGTTTTTCCATCATAGAAATGTACCTTGCAGCTGCTAGGACCACACTACAGTTGAATTTTTGTGTTTAGTACTATACTACAGATTAATTTTTGGGTTGGCCTTCCAAGACAGGACAATTAGTACCTTGAGGAACTATGTGCTTTCTTCCCATGCATGCAGCAATAGCCATATACTGAATGAACCTGATGCTAAGACTCAAAACTCCTGTTCACTCATTTATGATACAACAATAATAGCTCAGAGGTGCTTTCTGTTTATTTTAATAGTCTTTTCTGTCATAATTGTTGAATCTTGGACTGGATATATTCCAAGGTAGAGTCAGAGGATACTCTGAGTCTGAAACCTCTGAACAAAGTCTCTTTTCCCAGTTGCCATTTCAGTGTACGCTAGCAAGCATCTTCCAACCTAAGCAGCTGGCTGCCAAAACAACTGCTATGCTATACCTTATAAAATATTTATAGTGCTTCTTAAAGGACACACCAGGTTCACATATCAACTCAACATCATTTCTGCAAGGAGCCCTCTCCTTCCTCACTGTAACTGCTCTCTCTGCTCTGTAAAGCTGGAGGGAGCGTCAGTGTGGGAGGAGCCAATACTTCTTTTGCAATTGTACTATTTCTACTGGCATTAGAAGAGAAAATGCAAAAAGCTTCAACGTCTAGCTGTCATCATCCTGGGAGATTCTAACCCACAACAATGCCTGCTATCCTGAGCACATTAGTCCACACTAATTCATTACAAGTCAGCAGTTTCCTTTCTGAAAGCTGGATTTAACAAGCAGCCAGCCCACCTGGTTCATGTATGAGGACAGCCATGCCAATTTGGCAAGGTCATTGAGCCTTGCAGCCTCTGATGGGAGCCACATGATTGCTGCCAGGCTGCAGAGGACTTAAGATTGCAGCTGTCTTCCCGAGAACAAGACTGTAGGATGGCTGCTCCCTCTCCTACCTCTCAGATAAACCTGTGAATTGATACAGGGATAGAAAAAGGTAAGAAATATCTCCTCCAATCACATGCAGGACTGTTTGTGCTTGAAAAATGGTGCTGGAGCTGCTGCGCAGCGGGCAGTTGGCAGTGAATCACACCAAACACATCAGTGCAGACCTAATGACTTTGGTGAGTTATATTGATTTAAGTTAACTGTAGCTGTAATAAACCAAATTACACAACAAAACTAGAAAACACATTATTCTAGAATTTTTGTTATTGCAGTCTAAGCTCCCACTGTTTTGTGAGATCTAGCAACTTTTTTTTTTCCAATTTTGAACATAAAGATACATATAAACTATCCTGTAACAAGATTAAACTATTTGCTAAATGCTCTCTGAGGAACACTGCACTGGAACACTGGACAATCTGCCTCAGTGCTTTACAGCAAGCCAAATCCTTCCTTCTCCCACTGCTTTTATTCATTGTCCTATTTTCTGTAATTGGATTACTCCTTAAGGAATGGAGAGGAATTCTTTGCTTCAATTCCCAAATTTTTTTTTTAAAAATAGTGTCTTCATCACTAGGGTCTTCAAAGCTACATGGATTTAGCAACAGAAGGATTGAAAAGCTTCTAGATTAAAGGTTCTTAATTTCAGCAAGAGTTACCACTACTACATGGCAACAATTCTAACACTTGCAACATTACTGACTTTTTTTAAAGTTATATGATATATACATGACCATAAGTGGTGTTGTAAATAATTGAAAAGAAATCAAAGAAAATAAAACTGTTTATCACAGAAAAAAAAATTAAAAAGAAGCCAGTACACATCAAAGCAGTAATGACTCCCTCTCACTCTCCAAAAATCAGGTCCAGAAAGTTGTTAAAAATAGAATTCAGAAATAGCTCTGATTCTATGATCTATTTTCTTTCCTTCTTTCTCCCAAGGCCTGGTCATATTCAGGTAAACAAGAAGCCACATCAGGGAAACAACAAATTGAAAATGAGAACAGCAAAGGATAATGCTGACATCAGTGCAAAGATCAACAGTTGATCTTTTCTAGAAAAGCTCTCTACTTCCAAACTCCAGAAACAGCATGCAATGAACTACAGCCACTTGCCATTTTGGAATGAAAAAATATGTCAAAAGAAAAATAGCAGTAACAACAGTTGTCATGATTCAGCCCTGCCAGCAGCTGAGCACCTGGCTCCCCCCTCCATCCTCTGGTGGGATGGGGAGAAGACATGGACAAAAGCAGTTGTGTGGCAGAAAAAGGACAGTTACTGGCACAGCACAGAGAGATGGGAACAGCAAAGCCCGTGACAGAATACACACATAGTGATAATACAAAGTACTTACTCGTCCTATGACCAACCAATGCTCCACCCACACTCAGCCTGTAGGGAAGCCAAGTGAACCTGACCCTCCCTGACTAGCCCCTTTTTATTGGGGTGTGATGTGAAATAGCGTGGAAACACCCTTCGCCAGCTGAGCTCACCTGTGCTGGCTCCTCAAGACAATTACCTCTGTCCTAGCCCAAGCCAGGACAACAGTACATGAAGATAAACAATGAGTCCTACCACAGCACTGCCTGGGCTAGGAAGAGGGGAAGGACACTCACATCAGATACCTGTACTGCATTGAAAAGACGCTTCAGACACATTTCTGCAGCTTTTTTCTTCTCACCATTTCTCAGTATCTGTAACTTTGGGAACATAGAAGGAGACTGAAAGTTTTAGGGAAGTAAGGATTGAGAAGCCAGACATCAGTAGTTCCTTACAAAGATGAAAGGACAGACCAGCAAGATCAAATACTAACCAAGAGAGAAATCACATAGGATACCCCAGTAACAGTAGAGTGTATGTACCTGATTCAGTGCTTAACCCATACAACAGAATCCCAAGTTTAAAATACGGTAGAATCATAGCCATGTTTGTTTCATCGGCAAATAACAGGGAAGAGTTAGTTTTAAATAGCCAGCCCATAGACTTTTTCCCTAGCCACTGAAATGCAAAATCTCCGTTCAGCCACACTGGCTTTTATCTCTTGTTTTCTGCTGATCACCTCATTACGTGTTGACTTCTGAAACTTCTCACATCCACTGCGCCCCTCAGCAGAGCAGTTATTACATTTGTCAAACTTGTGAGAGACCTTTGAAAGACTTTGCTATTTGGTCAGAATTTTTTAAAACTGTTCTTCACGCAGAATGAAAGAAGACAAGTGAGATAAACCCAGTAATTCAGAACAACTTTCTCAACTGATTCAGAGAAAAAGGTGGGTTTTTTTTTTCTATTAGATAATACAGGAAAAAAGTCTGAGAGACAAGCTTAATTTATATATTTCATTTCATCCAGGAAATACTTTTTGCTAGTTGATGTGACAAAATTTCAGGAAGTGGCTTTTCCCCTCAACTTTAAGAAAAGGGAAAAACAGAAGAACGAACTTTTATTTTAAATCCACCCCTACTTCAAAGAGAGCTTTCTGTAAGAAAGACTGAGCTTGCTTTTAGGTGTAAAACTAAGCACTTAACACTTCTTCCCCCAAACGATGTATCATTCTGAACACTTTGTTTTGGTAAAGCACACATGTTTTTTAAAATTAAGAGATTTCTGTGAGCTTTAAGCAGAGACCAAGCGGCTTCATGCTTAAAAGAATGTTTCCTGATAAAGTGGAAAGAAAACTGGAAATAAAACTCAATTTTATCTTTCAGCTTTAAATTATGGTGATCTTGTGTAACTCTGCAGGAAGTCAATAGTCCATTGAGTAAGGTGCTTAACTAGGGATCAGATAATTGCAGGGCTGATTATCCCTGGTGTGTGAGCGTTCATAGCTTCCTTTTGGAATTTTTTGGTGCCAACCAAAACTTTTGAAGCAAAATTAAAAGAATGGGGTTTATATCGCCACAAGCCAGTTCTGCATTTAGCATATCTGGCTATAATCTGTCACTGGGTTTATGTATTACTCTTTTCTGAGTCTAAACCGGGAGGTTACACAAAAACAGAGTAGAAACGATTTGCTGTGAATCTAAAAAAAAAAAAAAGTTATCACAAATTCTTCACACTTTTCATCATATATTTGAAGTCATTACAGGTCTCCATTATGGTGTCAAGTTACTAAACGGTTTAGCTTGTCTATTGGAGACATAAATTTAGAAAGTGTTAACCAAATGGATAGCAGACTGGCAATGAGAGGATGCCAGGTCTGTTCTCATGAGGCCACAACACTACATTGCCAGCGACCACTTATATTCCCATAACAGTAAGCGGTTCCAGGGCTCTGCATGACTGCTGTATTTTCAGTAGAGACCACTCTGAAATGAAGATTTTTCCTCAGTGTGCATGGCTTTGAGCAGTTGTTTGCTGGGATTCCAGAGATTTCAAGCCTCAAGTGTAAAATAAAGCAATTAGATAAGGTCATTTCTGTCCCCTCACCCTCCCAATCTGTCCAGACTCTGATATGCAGCTTACCTGAGGATTTAAAAGGCAGACTTTAACCACAGCAAAAGGAAGGCCAGTAGCCCCTGTGGTGTTTGATTCATTACCCACTTTACAAGTGCTCTGGTGAACCTTCAGTTCATTTCATTACACCTATTTCTTATTTTCTTACAGCACAATTTGTTTTACAGCTCAGTCAGCATCACGAGGCAAACCCTAGCAGTCCTTCCTCATGCCCATGCATCAGCGTGTGGGTACGAGGAGGAGATATGCGACAACCACCCCACCAGTCAGCCTAAGTAACATGTGAAACATCCCATTGCTCAGACCCAGGCACCAGAAACATCCTGTACTCTCACATGATGACTGACATTCGTCAGGAGCTCCCAAAGAGCAACTCAGGAGCGCTGCTCTGTCAGTGCCAGCAAAGCAACTAGCTCAAGAGACAGCAAGCGAAATCTGCTGCATGAGGAAGGATGGAGCAGCAGTGCTACTTTCATTGGCTATCAGTGGTCAGAGGGTGGTGGATGCACCGTTACCCAAGTGTCCCTGACTCAGCATTGATCAAGAAGCACTTTGGGACTCTCACAGACTAATCAAGAACACAACTTGCTTTATAAGCGCTACGAAAACGTTGCAGTGCTCCAAGCACACACAGGCTGGTTTCCACAGGAAAATTTTTAACTGCACAGGCAGTGAGCATTTTGTGAAGCTGCCTGTGGATTCAGCCAGCATTGCTAATGTGATCACACAAAACACCGGTGGCATTATTTTCAAAAAAGTGTAGTGCAAATCAATTGAAAAATTAAAAATGTATGTCCCAGAATTCCAAAGGGGTCTCTAATTCTATATTCAAAAAGTACCGATATAACAAAAAATGGGTGAGACTGAATTTTCAAGAGCTTCTTACAAAATCAAGAAGGAATAGCTACACAGTAAAAGTTGGGTAATTTGTGGTGTTTGGGGGAGTTTCTTATATCCCTTTGCAGACTGTTTCTGATTTTGATTGGATTTTTTCAGGTTATTAGCAGATACATCCTTCTCTTAGCAGATACATCCTTCTCAAAGAAAATAGCTGCTTTATTGGATGGTCCTGAAATCAAAACTCAAATCCAAGGGTGTGGAGGCCTAAGAAGACCAGGCAGAGTGGTGCAAAGGGTCTATCTCCATCCTCAAGCAGCAGCCAGGGGTTGCAGCCCAGACCTTTCGACAAAAACCGAAATCGGAGTTGGCCTGCACTCATGTGCTGGGAAGTGCAGGGTCGAGCCTTGTCTAGACCCCACCATACATGTGGAATCTGAGTAGGGGAAGAAACAGAGGGTGGTGGATGCCTGGCAAGGGAGAGCAGGGGCAGCAGCCACATCCCCCAGCCTTTCTGAGCTCCCTGCCTCCCAGTGACCAGTCCCCTGGGGTAAAACACCAGAAAGGCTGTGGCAGCCTCTGACCCGCACACAGCCACCTGGGCAGTCCCAGTGGAGAGCCCACATGGGTACTGACAGCCATTTCTCTGCAGGCTGGGCTGAGATCGAAATCTGAAAACTCCAGGACATGTGGTGGCTGTATTCTAACCAACTTAGATCACACTGTACATACACGTTTTTTTCGGGGTAAACATTGTACCAATTCTTATGATTTAGCTAATAGAAACCAGGACCAGATACCTATAGCCATTATGGCCGGTTTCTGATCCCCTTTGCTCAGCACCTTGCACTTGATTTGATCAACTGACCTATTCAAATGAAGTAGGACTGTTATTCAAGGAGAAAACTTTATGCACAGTATGATTAAGGATGGGAGAATTTAGAAGGAAATTAACAGCTATAAACAGTAAAAGTTATTTTGAACTCCTCATTGCCTAAATGAAAGTCTAAATAGTGCAGTGGTTTGGTGCACACAGCAAAACTCAGATTCTTAATTGCTACATTTTCTTCAAGGCTCACATGCAAGAATAGGATATACATTAAACTATCACTTCAAATACATTACAGCTTGTTTGGTTAGGTTTTGGTTTTTTTCCTTCTCACTTTTCCATGTGGAATTGCCTGTGAAAGTTTGAAGCTAACAGTAAGAAAGGACACAGAGAATATGCAAATGTTAAAAGGATTTGGGGTTCAAATTGCTGTAGAGGCTTCGATGCAAGTATAATGCCATTCCCACCTTGGACTCCCACTGCCTGATTTCATTATCTGCCAAAATGGGCAATATAATTTTAAGATTTGTGGTCTAGTGAAAAGAAAGATCAAATAACTCCTTCAAGTCTGTGAACCTCTCAGGCAGACTGTTTTTCTGGTGGTCTGCTCTAGTGGGAGCTGAGTTACAATGAGGCAAATGAGGATGCTTTGCAAAATCACACTTTGCAAAATCAAGCACCAGGATCCAGTCCTCTCCCCAGCAAACATTCAATGGCAGTGGGACTGAGTCAGAGTGGAGAATTAAGAATACTTTCATTAGTTAAATGCTAATTGCCCTGGCAGTACACATAATGGAATAAGGCTGTGAGGAGTCATGCTTATCACTGAGTAGCAGCCACCAGCACAGCCTGGCTTGGGAGAGGGAAACAAACTGCGCCTGCAACCTCCAGGTGATGCTCTGCCTCCTGCAAGAAAGCTCCTTGATCTGCCCTCAGAATGCAGTTCCAACTCACCCTTTGGGATATTTGTACCACTGAGCCCTGGATTAACATAAAGGGCTGGTAATAAAGTAAATAAAATGAGCTACTTCCCACAGAGGACTGGGTCACAAGGAAAAACACACACACAAAAAAAACCCACAACCAAAAACCCAAACCAAAACAAACAAACAAAAAAAAAACAACAAACAAACTATAGAACCAGGTGGGGTTTTTTTGTTGGGTTTTCCAGTTTTGTGTCATTTTAAAGGAGAAAACAGAAAATAAAGGATAAGGGAAAGAAAGACATTTCCCATCATGAATGCTTGAATGCTGTACACATGATCTCATTGGTAATGGGTCAATGCCTCCTGCTGTGCCGTGGGCAAGATGACTGTGATATATAAAATACTTCTAGTGGATGTTGACATCACAGAAAGCTTTTCTTTCTTCCTCTTCCTTTTTTTTTTTCCCTCTTTTAACTGCATCTGTGTCTCCATTTTAAGCCTATAATCTTCATAACAATCAGTTGGTTGAGGTAGTAATTGCATGTTATGCTATTTACCACACATAGACAATCAACATTTGTCACATTATTAGCAAAATGAGGTGAAAATTTAAGCACAAATAAGGACATTCATGACACATTGTCATCACTAGTGCCAATGTCAGGGACGGGTTCCAGTGAATCCTCAGGGGTCTGATGCTATCACCTCATACATAATACACCTTGGATCAACAGAAAGGCTCTCTTCTAGACCAGGGAGAAAACAGTAAGTTGGGTAACAACTAAGAGGTGGTATTTGCTTTCATTAGCTCATTCATCAAATATTTTTGGGGAAAAAAACCCAGATCTTTTCCTTAAAAAAAAAAATCAGAGCTTTTCCTATCACTTTCCCTTTAGGAGAATAGCTATTTCATTTAATAAATGTCCTCAGAGAAGTACAAAACCCGGAGGACTCAGTAAAGTATCCAAATGCTTCCAAAGAGGTGGTGATGGGCAATGATCATATGGGAACTTTTGTTCTAAATAGAGAACAAAGTTTGTTGTACAAATGACACAGCACAAGAAAGCAGTAAAAATTACAAAATAAATCTTTATTATAGCAAATGCTTATGATCGTGATTGCTACTGTCAAAAAACCAAGTGAATTTTCTCAGTGTATTAGTGACATTTTAGCTTTTGGTACGACATCGTAATAGAGAAATTTCATGTATGGTAGATAGGGGCTGATTCTTCTGTTTCCTCTGCTTTCCCTAGTTAAACAGTAACCTAAATATGAATACCTATTAATACGGATAGAATATAGCACAAAATAAAAGAAGAAATAATACCTGAGTATTTTGTATCCCATCCTTCTCTGGACTCACTACGGTCCCTATCAGCAAACAAGGAGAGATCAAAGGACCAAAACTATCATTGCTTATTTTTATTGTGTTTATTACTTCCTGCTATTTATTTGCAGTTCTTAAAACTAACACAGAATAACATTTAAAATTATCTAGGAGATTAGTTTCACTGCACCATCCTCTCCCCTTCCCAAAGGAAAAAGATGGGTTATAATCCACAGGCAGTGAAGAATTTCAAAGACTAGATATTGCCCAGGCTATTGAGCTCTCAAGGCCAACCCAGATATTTCAGCAAGAATGAACAAGAAGAGTGTCTAATCCTTGTTTGTGGTACATTAATACTTTTTACCATATTCTTTCTCCTCTATATTTACATGTGCGTAAGCGTATTCCATACTATGAAAGACAGGCATCAAGATACAATTACCTTGTCTTATCAGAGGGGCACAGCAAAACTCAGGTGCTGTCATGATACTTGTTGCAACATCCTACTTTTCTGGAAAAGTATCTCTACAAACAGTAATCAGGATGGTGAGTCTAACTTTCTCTCTTCAATGTTTTTAGTAAAATCTCCATTTTTATAGTTCTTATTGTAGTAGCTAGCTTCTAATCAAGGAAGGAAAACATTTTCCACACAGAATAAATACTGTTATTATCAAGAAAAGCAGAAGATCCAATAGATTCAAAATTTACACAGGGCCAAGATATCAGGAGTACTGTACTCTAAGGAGAAACCTTAAGGAACTGTCCTCGCCCCATTTCACCCAGGGAAGAAGCAGAAAAATCTGTGATATGACTGAGGGACAGCCTTTCTGGTCCATACCCACCCCACTCGAGCATCTAGACAAAATACAAAAGACACTGAATTAAATTCTTTTGCCTGCACTTTGAAGCTTAAACTAGGTGATCTATTGACAACTTTAAGCCTTAAAAAAAAGTCTCACTATATATTATTTTTTGTAACCTTCTAAATTCCCTCCTTTTATTCTGTTTCTCTCCCTTAGGCAACTTGTTGCATCTATCTGTAATTTGACAAAAGAAATAACCAGAAGATCTGCGCAAATGCAGTGTGTATATATGTGTGTATCTACACTTATCCCCCAATAAGAGACAGAAAAATGGGCACACATTAAGTATCCTGACAAAAACAAACTTTAGATGAAACCCAGTAGCTTTTGGATACACAATGATTACGGAGCTAGTAGAGTTAAAAACAGGATCTGTGCTACTAGAGAAAATACAAAACCACGTATTGTATCTTTCACAGCTATCTGTTGTTCTAGCTCATATTCTTTTCCTTTACTTCCATATATCCTCCTCTTCAGGGAGTCAAGTAAAAGCGAAAGACTTCTAAGTCACTGAAAAAACCCTCAATTCTCTCTGGGTGGCATTTACCTTCAAAGAAGCATGCGATTCTTGACCGCTCAGCAACAAGGTATAACAGATGATATCTACATCCTAAAAAGTATGCCCTGCTCATATAAGCCAAGTGAACAGGTAAGACAAAAAATGATTTAAAAAAATATATTAACAAATCTAAAACTTTGGCTCATCTCCACCCTGCACACCCTGTAAGATTGCAGCTCAAAAATAAGGAAAGCACCTTGATAATTTATAACAAAAAATACCTCCCTCAGGCACCGTGATTTTGTCTGGCTCATCCCTGAATTCTATTTTTCAAGCTCTTGACACTGTGTCTTAATCACAGATGGTAACAACACAGCAACATCTGTAAGAAATGCCAGCAAGATACGTCCTAATCAAGCACAAGGAAAAATGGTGAAATAAGGGTAAAGGAAAGGCTGGAAATGCTACACATTTATATCCAAGACAGAAAACCAAGGCCAAAAGCCTGCCTCCACACACCCTAATATGCAAAACCAAAAAAAGAGCAACTATAATATTAATAATTAAAATTGAATTAAAAGTAGTGTAAATTAAGCCAAGGGAGTATTTTTGGTTTATACATTTTTTATTGGTTTTGATCAGTAAGAGTCACAGAAGGCTGTGAATACAGAAATCTGGATATAAATGCGATAGTATGTACGAAGATGACCTAACTGAGGAATTTTTAATATTTTTATAAACCCTAAAAATTGTATAACTAATGTAATGATAGATTAAGGGCACAAATAAGTAATGAGAATTATATTTAAATAACTCCGTGTAGACAAGGGTCCAAGATGATTCAAAACACAACATTTAAGCCAGATTCTCAGTTTGTCATCACCACAGCAATCACGGCAGTTATATACTGCTATGACTATCACAGCCATGCATCCTTAGCCTAGCTCTGAATTATCACAGTATAGTAAGTACTTGGGTAGGCTTGAATTACCTAGTATTTCTGAGAGCCTTAAAGGGAACCTTTATAACAGAAGCATGAGGGCAACAATCATCCTTAGGTATGAAAAATTCATTGGATATACATTGGTCTCCAAAGGTTAATGGAAAGTTACAAGCATAGGCCTGAGGGAGGGGTAGTATATCATTTATCTCCCACTTCTCCATCTCAACTGAGATGCTAAGGTACTTGCCCAACTCCCATGGCAAGGTTTGTAACAAGCTTCAGGAAGGCAGGGGGAGAGACACCTTGGGAATGGTCAGGAGGGGCAGTCTCAGTACTCAAAGCATTCAGATGCCAATTGAGCTCAGGTGTTGCAAAGGCTGTTCTGTTGCATCTGGGATGGGAAGAGGTGTCTTGGCTCTTAGGGAGGTGATCTGATAGTTAAAGGAAGCTCGATGTTCCACAAAACTACATGATGATCTGGAGAAGGGACTTCATTGTGCCCACTCTTTTCTCTGCTGCCCTGTTGTTAGGTGGGTGTGGGAACCCCTGCAGGACATCACTACCCAAAGCTTCACCACCATGTACCCCATCACAACCGCTGTGGACCTGAGATAACTGCATGTCCTTGGCCTTGTGCTTTTGAAGAGGAGGAGCAGACTGGTGACAGAGTTCAGGAGACATGTTAATGTTACCTGANAAAAAAAAAAAAACCAAACCGCAGTAGAGCAATATTAGCACCAAGAATACTTCCACCCCAGAAAGAAGGGTGGCACAGGGAGTAAAGAGGTGACTTCATCCTTCCTAACAAAATCAAAATGGAAAGAAAAACAAAACTGCATGTGCAGATTTATTCTGAACAGTAATGGTAAGGAACACAATTTTGACATGTTCAAAAGCTGGGTTTATTATCCCCTGGAGAGAAGATGAGTGGAGAAACTGACATTGGTTTCATAGTGACATTTCAGGATGGAAGGCAGGCATGTAGCCAATTAAGTCTAGCATTTGTACCCTGTAGTGTTTTTCCCCTCAAGTGCTTATCTAACACTCGTTAGAATATGTTCACAGCTGCAGCTTCTATTTCTGCGATTAGTAAACTTTTCTACTCTTGCTTTAAAGGAACATGTTCTAAACTTCCTTCCTCATTCATTCTTCCTGTGATTTGGCAGGATCTGGAACCTCAAGTGATACACAAACATTTTATCCTGCTTACTACTTTCCGTCCTCTAATTTAAATTTTCCCCTTCCAATTATTTTATAATGAACTCACCCTCAGCCCAATCAGTGCTTATTTATTAATTGCCCTTTGATTTCAATCTTGCATTGACTAGACATATTGTTTCTAGTGTTATCCTAAATGGAAATGAAAAGGCAAAATGCAATATTGATCTCTCTCATATTACGTTTGCTGCCTCTCTTTCATTACATAAATGTGTCTATAACCATGTGCTACTTCTCTAGTCTGGAAAACAAGGTGTTTTCATAGGACTTCACTCTTAACGGACACAGATATGCTTTATGTCCTTGATCACTGTATCACCAGAGAGCATCCTCAATATGTGTAGCATAGTACCATATTGTGAGGGTGCATTAACTGGACTTCACAGCTGCAGAACCAGGAATAACCTGAAGGTCCAGGCCATTTTCCCCTTACTGTCATTGCAGTTAGAAACCACCATCTGACTTGCAGAGATTCACAGGCTCTGCCTTGCAAATTCCCTTTAAGTCACATACAGCTTCTCCAGTGCAGAAGAATCAGCAGCACGTCAGCCTTGCCCAAAGGACTACACTTTGTCTTCTCATCAAGGAGTTTGTAGTAAGCCCAAATTTTAACAGCTTCCTAATAATTGTCCTATAACATAAGGAGGATCTCTACTTCTGCCTCTATAAACTTTATAGTAGCTTTGGCTGGAAAAGAAAAAGGGTGAGTTTTTTCCCTACAAAGCAGAAAAGCTCTGGATCTTGATTTACACTAAAAATAAAACAAAAACACTGAAAGGATTTTCAGGCCTAAAGAAAGTTTTCTAAGTTGGAGATTTTGATTCCAAAGTTTTTGCTTCAATGAGTCAATATCCTCCAACTAAAAGTGTTGTTCAAGCTGACATGGACTACTTATTCACAAGATACACAGAAGTATAAACCATTTACTTCATTTTTAAAAATGGTTATCCACCTGGTGGGATATGAGATGGGAAGAAGGGAATTTTTTTTCCTTGCATAAGTCCATACTCAAATTATTTAACAAAAAATTGAATCCAGATTTTTATTGTTGTAACAAAAGCCCATACTGGTGTCATTTAGGGGGCTTGTCTTTCGAAAATATAGGCTGATAACCAGGAATGTTGATGTAACACAAGGATGTTGTATAGCTATGCCTACACAATAACAAAATGGAGCATTTAGTTTTGGGGTCATTTTAAGCCAGTTCATAAGAGATAATGGGATAAAAACCTAGGTATTCATCTGCTAAGAGTTTGAATCCTTTGTGTAAGAGAGTAAGAACATCAGAGTTGATAAATGCTTTTATAAGAGCACTGTGAAAGTAGTGCAATAGACCTTACAATGTATGCTGATATTCTAACGATCTTTACAGAACATTTTGAGGATGTTCTTACAAATTGCAATGGCTCTTGTATATGAAACCGTGTCATCTGCAAGAGCCTATTTCAGGAGATTGTCTGCAAATTCATTCCTACTTGTCACTGATGGTAAATTGCTGCCACTAAAGAGATTCCCACATAAAAATCAGCCGGTGATTTTGTCCTGGTATAGGCTGTGATCTCTCATTTGGGAACTGTACAGACAACTGTATTGGGACTAATTCAGCAGATCCATATTTTTTTAGACTCTTCTGTGTGGAAAATGCTCTCTCCACACCCTCAGGATACAAACAGTACTATTAATTCCATTTTTAGGAAGCCTGCCCTAAAATTGGCTCCAGAGCTAAAGCGCATGTAAGACAAAGCACAATGTGCAGTCACTGAGCAGCTTCCTCCCTTTTACATGGGGCATGTTGGTGCTCTCGGGGTCCCACTTTCTTGTCATTTCCTGCAACATGTTCACTGTACTTTGCGCTCCTGCTTTCTTCTTCCAGTTGCACAGCAGGTGACCTGGAGCAGATCTTGTCCTCTCTGAATTTCCTCTTCCCTATCCCACACCACCCTCCTTGCTTTCTCTTCCTAGGAGCAAAATTCCCAAGGAAGCTTATCAGTTTGCCACTTATTTGAAGTCCAAGGTGGAAAACTGTTTCCTGAACTTTAGCAACAACTCTGAGGATACAACTGGTATGGTAAAGTGACACTATGTTAATGACCCTTAATTGCTCATCATTGTTTGCTCCCTTGTGTCAACACCTTTTGGAATTTGAGCTCAAGTTGATGACTAAGTGAGAATACAAAATTAAATTGACAAAACAGAACACATGTTGGTACTCTAATACATCCCAGTGGACCACATCTATTTCTTGCAAAAACAAGTTCACATTGGAATTAAATATTAGCACTTGCACTACAGGGAGCTCCTGTCTCTCTTGCCAGAGAGGCCAAGGACAGATCATTTCTTTCCCCAATATGACTGATTATATATATACCTTGGGGTAGAGAACAAGTAGGTTTAGGGCACACATGTCAAGGTTGGGCAATAATCATAGAAATGTCTCTTGGACTTCACCTGTCACATACTGTAGTAAATGTACCTAAGCCTCTTTAGTACTGTTTTGGAGTTTATAATGGCTTTGTAGTGATTCATCTGCCCACTAGCTCAGACATTTGTTCACTAACCTGATATTTCTCCTATGAAACACTTTAAAAAAATCCCCTAACACATATTTAACCTAACAACAGTACTGTTACACTCTGTCTTCATTTGTTTATCATTTATTTCCTAGAGAGCTATTTTTTTATGAAAGGCCCCTTCTTAAGGGCCTGCAAACTACTGAACCCTTTTGTAACTTCATATTGTTGGTTCTCCATTGCTTCTCAAAGCTTATCATACCTCTGCTATCTGAATTTCTTAAGTTCTCCCTCCATCCCACTCTCAATTCCTTGCAGTAAGATACAGTTTCCCATAAAGTTTTTACAAGCAGTTATTTTGAAGAACAAAAATTGCAGCTGGAAAGAATAAATATGAAAGGGGTGAAATATTAATATCTTGTCCTTCTTGTTATTTTTTATTTTGTTATTTCATCTGGTTTAAACTCTAGTCCTTCTTGCAATGGATGCCTGACTCTCCTGTTAATCACTGCTTCTTTGGCCATCCTCCCACACTGGAATTAAGGATATATCCCCACCATCTATTTTTACATCTAATCCTACTAGCCATGCAACCACCAGCACAACAGGTCCAGGACCCAGGAGGATAGAGGTACTGTGATAAAACAGACTTTAAGATGTTTTCAGGATGCAGAGTTAAGGTGGGAAAACTCAGAGAGGCATTTTTTGAGCTCTTTATATACAAAACACAAATATTCTTCCTCTCTTGGACACTGTCATTGGCCCCTTCCAAATATTAAAGGAAAAATGAGGGAGGAACTACAGATCAGTGAAGATTTCCTTCTCAAACTCCTCAATAGGATGGGATCATAGAGACCTCTGAAAAATTGATCTATGACTATACCACTTGCAAATCTGACTTCTTTGCCCTGGACAAACTGGGATCTTCTCTTCCCTATATATCAGCAAGGCCTGTTGACAATCAAACTAGATATTAAGAGCATCCTATGAATTGATACAAACCATATAAAAATGCAGCTGGGGTTTTCACTAGCACCTAGATGTAGTAACACTAATATTGGCATCAGTTGTGATTTTCTTGTTGTCAGTTGCTGGTATAAGGCAAATAAATATAGCCACTTATTGCATTGCTTCTAATCTAAAGTTGCTTTGCAAACTGCAGCAAAGAGCAAGCATTAAGGTGCTAAAATTAGTTTGCACTGCAGTAGTAACAAATTAAAAATGGCACACTGTTGCACCAAGCAGTGTACAGTTCTGCCAATTGATTTATGAGGTCAGGAGTAAAAGAATTTATCACCTGGCATTATCTCTGCCCAGATTTAATGCCTGCTCTGTCATCAGTGTTCAAAAAAAAAAAAAAATAGGAGTAGAGAAAGGTCTTTTCCAAAGACAAGGGTTGTTTACAAAGAAGTGTTTCTAAGACACCTTAATAAAACAATAGCCTCAGTGGCCTAAATCTCACAGTATAGTGAGAAATCTGTATGATAGTGGCTTTTGGCTCCAGACAATATTTGAAAATTCATCATCAAGTGATAAGAGGACTGTCATGTCACCTCCAACCGTGAGGAACATATTAAGCCCTGATTGTCTGGCATCTTTGCTTCCCCCTTCCATCTCCCAGTAGCACAAATTTAATGGTAGACTGAGATCCTTTTCTGAAGTTCAGAATGACATGTTCACCACTAAGTCAAAGTATCCTTTCAAAAATAAGCACTGACAAAGGACACAGGACTACTTTGGTTCCAGTATAAGAAGTCATATGAAGAGAGAGAAGGGAAAAGGTAGTTCTTGATTTATTGAGAGGCTTCATCTTGTTTAAAAAAATAATAAAAGTGATCAAACTATCAGCAGTACTTTAATGTAAGAACTACTGCCAAGTTTCACCTCAGAGGTGACTGCACTTCAGTGACAGATTAATATGCCCCTCTCTACTGTATGCTGAATATATTCAAATATGCCCTAGATTGGAAGAGAGGTTGTAAACAAAAGGGCTTATTATAATAGCATTCATCTGAAGAGAAACAAGAATAAGTATGTACTCAGGAAACAGTAAGAAGTTCATCAGCATTACCAGCTTCTACTCTCATTATAATCCTTGATATAAGAATGACTTGGGTGACTTCCACTTCTACTATGCATAGGCACTCAAAATCACCGAAGTTCTAATTCACAGCATTACAATAGACAATTCATGCCCTATTTACTGCTCAGAGGTTATGAAATTCATTGCTGGAAAAATATCAGGTGAGTCACATTGTAAAAGGGAAGATGAGAAACATCAGAGCCTTTATTACATCTTAGTGAAAAGGTTCAATATTATTAATTCTTAGGAAAAAAAAAAGTTTCACCATCACTCATTTATAATTATGCTAAATGTAAATTAGTTCAACCAAACTTGTAAATCTAATGCCAAAAGTCAGCAAAAACCTTTAGATTGTTAAACTTTAATCTTTAGGACCCACTAAACTCAAAACTTGCTTATGGTCACAGAAATTGCTGTGGTCAGATGGGGGGGACTTAAATCTGTTTATGTGTTTTACTCAGTTACATGTTGCTACACTTTCTATAAGACCTGAACTTTGTTAGTGGCCAGTCTATTCTTAATTAAAACAGTCTTCCTCTCTGAATGCACTCAGGCTTTGGAAAAGATCAGCTTTGGCATTAGCTTATTTCTAATTACAGGTCATACAGTCTTAATGAAGTACAACTAAGTGCAGAACCCCCAACTGCCTGTCACTGTACAAACACTCGTCTACAATTAATAATTTCAATATATTTTTAATTTAAAACTATTAAAAAATGTTAAGGAACCTGCATAGGGAGATTTTTTTATTCCATTTCCTAATTTTAATCAACAACAAAGCAAATAAAGGCATTATCTGAAACTGCCTTTTAGACACTCTGAAGCATAATTGATAATGTGGTGAAAATTTGAATAAGAATAACTTGACCTGGATAGGTGGTACAAATTTCAATCCATCTACTATGGCTTTAGCTCAAGCTGAATTTCACTATTAAATCCAAACATTCCATCATCATTTAAAATCTCCTAATTTCTCTCATGGTCACTGGACTTCAGGAACACATTACAGTTAGTATTTTGTACATAGTATTATTTTTCTCCTATATACACAAAAGAAAAAACGGGATTAAAAGAATTTCATAGGCCCTATGGCACTTAAGTAAAATTAAAGTATCTGTACACGTGCCCACTAGTTTCCATTTAATAAGTTGGGGATTTTTTTTTTATTTCAAAAGTGGTTGTTGTTCAGCAATCCAAACTGTCAGATTTTGCAACCAAGGCCAAGCAAATTTTAGACTCACAGAAACCCAGTAATTTTAGCAGAGGCTTGTCCTTATGTACTCAGCACAGACATCAACCTTAATTCCACATTCTACAATACATATTGTTTAAAGTTTATAGATGATTATGTATGTTTCTCAGTAACAATACCATCCTTTTTTCAGTATGCAATAAGATAGTAAAAATATGCCCTCAAGATAAAATGTAAGCAGCAGTGAAATTGTCCCTGCAGTAATCTCTCAAGTCAAAGTCAAACTAGCTTCTTTTAACTCCTGACCCAGGATAGCATATGTTGATGTTCATCCCCACACAGCACCATGCAGATGCTTGCTCACTCCCCATAAAGCAGGATGGAGAGAGAATTGGAAGAGTAAGACCAAGAAAATCCCTGGATTGAGAGGAAGACGCTTTAGTAGGTAAAACAAAAGCCACACATACAAGCAAAGTGCAACAAGGAGCTCATTCCCTATGTCCTGTGGGCAGGCAGATGTCCAGCCATCTCCAGGAAAGCAGGGCTCCATCACATGTAACAGTTGCTTGAGAAGACAAATGCCATCACTCTGAACATCCTCTCCTTCCTTCCTCCTCCCTGAGCTTTATGTGCAGAGCGTGACATCATTTGAGATATCCCTTTGGTCAGTTGCGGTCAGCTGTCCCGGCTGTGTCCCCCTCCCCTGTGAACCCCCAGTTCACTTGCTGGTTGGCCCATGTGAGAGGCACAAGAGGTCTTGGCTCTGTGCAAGCACTGCTTGGCTGCAACTAAAACATCCTTGTGTTATCAACATTGTTTCCAGCATAAATTCAAAATATATCCCCATACTCACTATTATGAAGAAAATTACCTCTACCCCAACCAAAGCCAGCAAAGCACACTGGGTCAGTACCCAACATCCACAGAGTCTCACCACCTTCATCTGGGCTGCTCAGCTTCTTATACACCTTCTCATTGAGAAATCCTCTTTTAAAATCTCTTCACCTGGAGCCTTTAAACATGAGAGTGTTTGACTATATGTGGCAACATGGTGTAATATAGGGCCTGGAAAACACTCCAAACCCTATTCTGTGCAATTCACCTTCAGGGGGTTGAAGAAGGGACAAAGTAGATGTGCTTATTCACAGGCTTGTACTGCAATCAGGGCTGGAATTTTGGAAGATGAATGAGAGCACTTCTATCACCTCTTCTTTTTCCCCATCAAGCACACATCACCTTTCTACTTGTAACAAACTTTTAACTTGTAACTAAGAGGAGGTACCCTGTGACTACACCAGCTTGTTCAAGGGCAACCCAACCATCCTGCTCCAAGAGTGAAATCATCCCACTTGAAAGTGCCCACAAGACAGTATTTGGAGCCCTCCTACTTCAAATAACCTAACATACCAAAAGCAGCATTTCTTATAGCACTGGAAGAGTCTTTTCACATACCCAAACTCTTGGCTTAGATCTGTAACAGAGACAGAGCAACAGCCCATAGACCCCTGCTGGAATATTAGCTGAATACTGATGCAGCAGCAGGAATAATGGCCAGCTAATAAATGAATCACTGACAAATACCAGACTAATCATTTGTATATAAACACAATGGAAGTGCGTAGGCATATTAATGGGTGCCCATGTATCTCTCAGACACACGAACACATATAAGTAATTGAGACATCATTACTACATACACAAGGGGCATGAGTATACTGAACTCCCACATACTTTTTGTTATAGAAAGTCAGTGTTTTGTAGTAATTAGTGGCTAATTCGTATTGACACGGGTGCACTTGGAAAGTTACTGTGGTTCCCTGATGTGCTCTAACTCACTCAAGTTTCAGTAAAGATAAGGTCCACTGACCCTATGTTACCTATTATTTCCATAAGAAGAAAGAGGTTTTGAAGAGCAAGTTAATCTCCAAGCCTAGCTTTTCATCTCACCAGTGAACATTTTTATCTGACCTTTGTTATTTTGTATCCCACACCTTTTGTTATTTCTAGGCTTCTTTAAGAAGCCCCAGCAGGAGAAGAGGTCATAATGCCATAAAAATACTACTGCTTTTGAATAATTTATTTCCAATTTCTGCATTTTAGAACATCTCTCTGTGCTGTGGATCCCACTTCCTCTCTCCCATTAACAAATGATATTTTATTACTCCGTCGTATTCTAAAATAAAAATGTCTTTCAACTATCAGCTTCCAACAATGCTAAAGCCCCAGCAGAACAAGTTGTACAACAAGACACCGCTCGGATCTCAGTGGGGACAGGAAGGGGAGGGGGTGGCACACACAACAAGCCACAATACCACTAGATACAAAAATTAGCCAAACAAAAAGATACACAGAATAAAAGCCAAATAACTGAGGGAGCTGGAAGTGCAACTAAATCTTTATTCTACTTGAGTCACTTATTCATTTCTAGACCCCAATGCTCACAGCTTGTTATCATTAACATATTGCTGGTCAAACAAGGAGATGACTTCAGGTAATTCCTTGCATTGGACATTGATGTGGAGTCTCTTTGCCTAGGAGTGACTGAGAACTGAGCTTCCCTCTCCACTATTAGAGTTGCTTATTTTGGATAAAATGTGGGTTTACACAGGTGGTGACCAGTTCTGACTTTTCCTACACTGCTTATATTTCATACCTAACAGAGGAAATTCGTACCTAGGATGATGCTCTGTCTCCTTTTGCAAAGGGATTTTCAATCCCATGAAAATGTGTAATTCTTCGGTGGGCATAAGAAAAATGCAATTGTAGGAAAAGGTTAATGCTAAAATGCAGTAGCGATTCTTGTGTCTCACATTGTGCATAGTTTTTCTAAAGACAGTGGAGAAATTGCACAGAAGAAATTTTTCTGGTGGTACAGAGGAGAAATGGTAATAACTGCCCTTATTTTTAATCCTCTTGCACTCATGTCTGAAACAATGGTTATTCTCCAAGATCTCTCTGCCCAGGATGCACCTGGGAAAACAAACTTTATAGAATGAAAGGTAACCAAAAGCCATACTGCGAAGATTTAAGTAAAGAAAAAGTCAAAATGGCATCCCAGTGGAAAAATAGGCATGATAGATTTGAAAAACCAATGTACGTGAGAAAATAAAAGTTACTTTTTCAATCCTTGCTCATATGTTTTGAGAAAGGAATATGAATGATGAATATCTGTGTAACTACACCAAGAGTTTTCAGGAGTGCATTTTCGGGAAAAGGTTCAATTGATATTTTATTACCTAGATTACTGAGATATGGCAGATATAATTTTTCAATGTACTGTAGCACTTATGCTCAGGTCCAGTGGGTAGCCATAGTACAAACCCTTGAGAGCACCAGTGAGCCCCACGGAGGCAGCTAAAGTTCTTACATGTCTGTCTGCCTAGCTATCTATTACAGTTGGTCTTGTAGCTGTTTCTCAAATCCTTTCAGCTATGGGCTGACCAGAGGAATGTAACATGTGACTACAGGATGGCCTTGTAGTAGGATGTCCAGGCATTACTGAAGCTTTCTTCCATCACCCAGTGTTTTTCTTTTTGCTTCTGCGCATTTATCATCCAGCAGCATCCACCCTTATACAGCACAGCAGAAGCAATAAAATGAACAATGCCCTTCAGGGCTGAGGCTTATGTGCTATCACTAATTAGCTTACAAGTCTTCCCATCCTAAGGGATGCAGGAGGTAGACCTGGAAGTTAGTGGCTTGGAGATTAAATTTATATTATGTATGTGGATATAACTTACTTAATATGTATTTCCCAATGCACTCACAGGAAAGTTCCAGAGAGATTCACATCACTACTAATAATTGCTTTATCTGGGCAAAGGCACCAAAAGGAAGAAAGGGAGTATTTTAAATAGGAATTTCCCTCCTGGGAAAATGGATAACCAACAATAGACAGCAGCTCAAAAGATCAGCATGCCTCTAGATTCAGCAAAGGAGCTGTTTACTGATGATGGGGAGCAAGAAAGGGGGATAAAGAAGAGATCAAAACCCAAAATGGCAAACTCGGCAGCACTGAGTATGTGACAGGAGTGTTCATAAGGACTAGCTGTGGGTTTCATTACTTAGGAAGATAAATCATTCAGCAACAAGGTACATCTCAAACCCTTATTTTTGGTACCTATTTCACATACATAAGATTCCAAAAGTTGCAATATTCCTAAAAGCTGACATTCTTTCACCATTCACCACTTGGCACTTACACCCTCCTCAGCATCCCACTGAACAGCCAGGGCCAAGATTATGCCAGTCTGCAGAGCTATACCAGTGAAGACTTTGCAAAAACTCTGTTAAAAGTGAGCTGTCTTGACAAAAATCTCACCATTAGATCTATCCTCCATCATTTCCACCATGCAGCTCTGCACTGCTTATTCCCCACATTAAAGTCTTGTAAATATTTTCACAGGATTCTATTTATATTCCTTGATATCCAACCTTTTTAGGTTGCTTTGCTCTGAACACGAAAAGCCAAGAACAGCTCAGGAAAATTCTTTGTCATAACTCCATTGGTACAGCAGTATCTGTTCCCATGATATCAAAGATCTTATTCCTCCTGCTCCTGCCTGTTCTGCTGGTAACAGCAGAACCAGAGACACTTGTTATAGGCAGGTCCTACACATGATCAGAATAAATTCTCACTTGACAGTATTTCTTCCAATGCTAATTAATAGAAATTTATACAATTTGAGCAACACAATTCTGAATCAATTTGTTTTGTCTAACTACCAACCTCCCCAAAGCTCACCTTTCTAAGGCACTGAATTTCCAGTGAACATACACCCATGTCAAGATACACTACTGCATTACTTTGTTGTTTTATTTCTGGCCCTTTCTCCCTTCTTCTGGTAATATGCCATAAGTAGAATGTGTTCACCAAACTTTGAATAGTTCAAAAGCACAATTTACTACAGAGGCACAACACACAATTTTTTTGTTGTTGTTATTTAAGTAATGTCCAAGGTTAACAAAATGTGGGATATAAATAATGGGAAGAACTGCTGAGCATTCTGCCCTTTAGCAGGATAGAGTCATACTATGTTCCTTCTGTTGACTCAAAGCAAGAAAACCTTACAGAGTCAGAGGATACTGACCAAACACAGTAACACCACTTGCAGAGTAAAAGGTTGCTCAGTAAGAGTAAGGGTGCTACAGGCTGAGAATAGCTGAAATGTTCCATACAGTGTTTAATTAGCCTGGGTTGGTGGATATTCCTGCTGACAAGCTGTCACAGTTGGAAGATCCTAGAGCAAGCAGGTATGGAAGAAACTGCCTTGCATAGAAAATTAATTCCAGTTGTTTCTGGCTGAAATTTGTCTGTTTGAAGTATCTCACCGTGGAAGAGAACTAATTAAGTCCTGAATGCTCCTGACTGTGGTGGATGATGTTGATTTTTCTCAGACAAATTGTAGGGTGCTTGAAGATATGCAAGCAAAGCCATGTGGGAAAGTACATGTGTGAACAGGTCATCTGAGGTCTTAAACCCTGCTACACATACAGATCTGAAAGCTCTTTTTGCTCATCATGTAATTTTAACAGTGCATTGGGGGTTATGCAGGTGAAAAAAAAAATCTTAGGTTTCCTTCTATTATTTAGAATAAACCTGTTCTCTAACACTAAACTTTCACAACTGGGCCCTAGGGGGTTGTTTCCTGGTGTGTCCAGTAGAGCACACCATCGCTTATTTTCACAGCACAGCTCCAAGAAGCTCAATTTCAGATGCAAGAGCTCCCACCTTAGACATCAGAAATGTCTTGCAGGAAACAATGTCAGAAAATTCTTTGCCAGCTGTGACAAGAATTATTTAAAATCTCTCTCCTATCATCACATAGGATTTCTATGGCAAGAAAAGGAAGAAAACCTATCTCTATAGGCTAATATTCAAGGATATGATTGAAAAAACTATAATTTCTCTCCTTGCAGCTGCCTATCTGATTCACTACACACATTTAAAATATTACAGACATAAAGGCAAGGAACTTATAGAGAATAATCTCCTTTGTTATACTTTCTATGCTTCTTTTTTAATCCTGAGAAAAGGGTAGTATCTGATGATATAAGTAGAGTTTAATATTAAGCACATATGTACCAGAGCACACCAAAGTTGTACTAACAAATTAATTCTGACATTTCCTAGATTTTGCACATTTGCCACTTCACTGTCTTTTCACGTGGGCAGAGTTGTTTATTTGCTTGGTAGCTTGTGTGTGTGTGTGTATGCGCATACACACACAGTTGCTGTCATTTTTTTAATGGATTTTTTAATTAGGATTTATCCTAAGGCATCAGACTGGTCATCAGTAGGGTTGTAACCTTCACATCAGCAAAGCAAACCTCTGCTATGTCAGATGAAAGGCTGATAGCAGGAATAGCCTGTCATTGTTAACACAGATAAGGTTTAGAGGTCAACAACATTAGAACTATTTTTTGACTACTCTGAATGTTGTAGGGAGAGTCTACGTATTTCATGGAAAACAGTCTTGACCAAAATGTTTTTCCCTAACTCTAGGCAAGGATAGTTTGAAGTAATTTCATGCTTCAGTTTTGCAGGCATTCCCTTCCTAAAAGGCAGCAGTTGATCTTGAGAAACTGTGTCCCTTCCCAACAGGGCACATGCATTTGCCTGTATAATCCTCTTTACTTTGCCACACAGGTAGATGTGCTATTTGCCCCACCTGGCCTCCCTTCCATGTCTATCTCCTCCTGTCATAGCAGAAAGATGGACACAGACAAAAAAAAGAGACCTTGGTGTTCCCACAAGACAAGGAAGTCAGGTACTATTGGATAAAAGGGACCAAGGTACCTTTTTGTGAGAAAATACTCCCAGTTGCACTAGGGTAATCCTCCCCCATTTGCAGACTGACTTCATATGAACACATTTTTATTAAATTGGCTATTTAGCAGGAATTTCTGACAGAACCCAAAAAAGGCTAGCCTTTTCTGCAGGAGAGAAAAACTGGTCTGGGCATAGCAGAAGCGGGAAACAAAATTAAGCCAACATTAACTTACTGTTGAACTGAAAGACTTGTTTATTGGGGGTACCTTTTTCTTAAACAACAAGCAAACAAAGCAAACTCCACAACCAAATAAAATAATACATAACCCACAAAACAATAAATACCCTCCTCCAACAGCAATATTCTCATCTGTTACTGAGCAAAGTCTTTCTCAAATATCTACCTGTGTTGCTGACACAGATTAACAATTTGGCAGATTACTGTGCTTTAATAATACCCAAACTGTAATTCAAACCATGCCAGAATTTCAGCATCACACCACAATGTAGGTGCCTTAATTTTGTTTCTCAGAGAAGCTAAAGGTCAATTCAATAAAAGGTTAAGCTGACTGGTATGAATTATTCTAATATTCTTAACCTGCCACAAGATCAAGAATTGGTGTCATCATTCATTTTCTGGAACTAAAGACACTAACACTATTATTCTAATAAGAAAGAAAGAAGTAAATCAACTTCCTGCCATTGCTATTTTATCAAATTTGGAAGTTTCGAACTTAAATCGGTAAGAGAAAATAACCCAGTGAAATCAGAACCCAAACACTCTGTTCCTACACAGAAAAGTAATGACCGTTTGATTAATGACGTCTTCTAAAGCTATAGAACTTTTTGCAGAGTTTCAAATACAGCATTGAAATAAACTGGTGTTTGAAATAAGTTTATCACAGTGATCTTTGAAGTTATAAGAGTGGTATCTTTCCCTTTCCTCTAGGTCCTGAACACTTGTTCTCAGTAACTTCGTAACTCATTACAAGGTGTAAGAGGAACACTGCATGCCTGATTCTCTAGTGTTGCATATTTGCAGATGTAAAACTGCAATACAAATAAGTGGATGTTAAGTAGCAGTACACCATTTTTATAGAATAACAGTTGTCTTGATTGGAAGGGACCCTTTAGATCAAGTCCAACCTTCACCCTCACCTGCCAACCACTGCTAAACTATGTCACTCAGCACCACATCCAACTGTCTTTTAAATCCCTCCAAGGATGGAAACTCCACTTCCCTGGGCAGCCTGTTCCAGTGCCTGACAACCCCCTCTGTGAAGAAGTGTCTCCTAATATCCAGTTTAAACCTCCCCTGCTGTAACTTGATGCCATTTCCTCTTGGAGGTGCTATTTAGAAGGTGCTATATCTCTCCTGTTCATTTTGATTACTGCTTTGAAATAAATTCCTCATTCCCCAGGTGTGAATGATCCTCCGTGGTTCGAGTCAGCATGCAGCCCAGCTAAGTGCTCACTGTCTCACAGAAGCATCTGAGTTTTACTGTCTGTATTGTTCTCTTTGCTTCAGCTAAAGGTCACACAGAATTGGCTTGCTTACACTTAAAAAGATTTCCCAGGAGACCTATATGGGCCAATACTGCCAAGGAGGACCAGGTTTTATACTGTCAAAAGCTTTCTTTTGAAACTGTAACTTAAAATAGTCCCTCATATTGCACTGGTTGCAAACAAAAAGGCAAAGTATGAGTGTCTTTAGTATGACATGTATATGCATAGTTACATCACTTAGGTATACAGCTTTTTGAGCAGTAAATGAAATAAGTGAAGAAAGGATTAATTCATGTGATACTAGAAGATTAAAAAAAAAACAAAAACAAACAAACAAAAAAAAACCAAACCAAATCAAGACAGTTTGTCAAGGCTGAAACTGAAATTCTGTACTCCTGGATGGAAATGGTGTAAATGATTCAAAACAGTGTAGAGCAGCTCTGTAGAAGATCTAAATCAGTCTTCAGTAAAATGATTTTGCTGTAGATGATGTAACCTGTACCATGAGATTTTGAAAAAGCAAAAGTGAAATAGCGAGATCTGAAAGATGGTAGATGAATTGTGGTGAATACTAAAACGTAACAGAGAAATGAGCTCCCTGCAATAAAACAAGGTCATACAGCAAAACAGCATAAATGAGCTAAGGCAGTCTTAGGAGAGTGATTCAAATTGGGTGCTACTACCATGTAATATTTTGAAGTCTGTATTCTTTTTTCTTACAGACTTGACAAGCATCAAGCCCTTTCAGGCAAAAATCCCAGTCCACCACCCAAACACTGAAAGAAAAACAAGCGAAGAAGAGACAGTTTGGTTTGGCAGGCTTGTGGGTGATATACAGACTGTGACGTAGCATTACTCTGCATCAGGAGTATAGCATCTAAAATAGCAGCACCAAGTTCCAGGATTTGATTTCATGTTTGCCAGATGAAAATGGAAGTAATGGTGTGCGAAAGATATTTACTATCAGTATTTACTTCTGATGTAGCCAAGAATTGCCTGTAAAATTCATTCTGGTTATCAGTTTTAGCTATCCACTCAAAATACCAGTTTCTTTTACACATTTACATAGTCTTTGATTTTCATTTCAAAATATTTGTTTTAACTACCTTAACATGGATTAAAAAAACAAACGAATAAAATCTATAAGAAAGTTTATATAAGCAAAATGGTTTAGTGGTTTTTTTCAGGGGAGAGGGATAGTTGTTAGTTTTGATTTTTCTAGTGTTTTTAGAGGTTTGGGGTATTTTGAAAGCTACAAAATACTTTGTTTTGTTTCTTTAAGAAAAAAACCCCAACAAGTCCACAAAAACATAGTCCTTACCACTGTTTTGTTGATCTGACCAGTTCTGACTGGTTACAAACTTGAGTTTGTTTGTCCAGACTTTTTGAGATGGTAGAAATTTCACTTTATTTCACAAAATTTCAGTCCATGCTGAAGCAAAACATAGGAAGACTATTTCTATTTCTGACTGCAACAAGAGTTTTTGGTTTTTTTTCTAGTGGTGGTAGCCCAGAAACCATAACCACCAGTCATAATCGCTACCGCACAAGCTAAAAATGGAAGATTCAAATAAAAACTCATACCTGAAGGACCTCAGAGGCCACTGAGAACAGTGAAATATGTACTGCACTAGATTTACTGTAGCAGGATTTTAGTATAGCATTTGATATAGGGCCTCTGCCTTACAAACTTAATTCAAATTGGCTTGGATATGAGCAGAGTTACAAGGACAATAAATCGGTTGGAAAAAATCTGTAAACAAAGAGTAATGACAAATACTACCATATGAAGTTGGAAAACTATATAGTGCAGTGATATAGAGATTAATGTCCAGAGGAGCCTCTTAATTTTCATCTATGTTCAGGCAATGGGCAGTAAGTACCTTTTTTTTGTGTATACACATATAAGAAATATAGGTACTCATACACATGGAACTGGGAGACCCTGTAAATTCTACTGAAGAGCGATGCTATTATAAGGGGTAACCAAAGTCTGAAAACAGATGGTGCATCTTGGGAAACAAGAAGCTTATGTCAAATATTTGCTAGTGAGTGAATAGAATACAGAGGTCCAGCAGACAGAGTAAGGGGAACACTGCCTACGAAACAAATTTTCAATGGTAAACACCAGCAAGAAGTGCAACACAGTTCGGGGGTGCACATACTGTGGTGCTATACAACACAATAGAGCAGACAAGACTGGACAAGATGCTCCTAGAACACCTTATTCAGTTCTGTGCTTCTCAGTATCTAATACTGACAAATTAGTAGTAATTCAGAGAGGAGGAAAAAAATACCCCAAACTTCTGCCTAATGGTAGTAATATCTAGGCCACAATTCCACTGAAGTCAATGACAGGCACCTACATACCTTTGAGGATCAGGCCCTCAATCTTATGTAGAAGGATTTGCTTATGAAGAAAGATTAAAAGGTCTAAATATGAACAGCTCAGCTAAGCTCTGACTAAAGGGAGACATGATAACTGCCTATAAATATTTGAAGGGTATAAACATTAAGAAGGGCGATGAATTATTTAGATTGGTACAAGGGATATAACGAGGAGTAATGGGATGAAATTAAGAAAGTGAAAATTTAGGCTGCTCCCTGACAGCGAGATATATTTCATCTGTGAAATAATTTACACTGAGCATCATGAAAAACTTCTTCAATGTGAGATGTATTAACCTGTTATAGTCTCACAACAGTAACGGCAGAAGTCCCATCTTTTGGGCGCTGATAATTTTAGATGAAACAAAGTATGAGAAAATGAATAGAGGACTATCATGCATTGTTCAGGAGACTCTCTGGTCAACCAAACTAATAAATCTATTTCCCTACTCCAAATTCTCAGACTCCTGTTATCTCTTCTGCCCAAGAACACTGCAGCACTTCCTGCATAATCTTTGTAACCAGGTAAGAGACACAATAAAATCTTGGGAAGTCGATACAATTTGCTCGAGAAGGAAGGCTGCATGCTCACCTTCAGTTACAGGGGTTATCCAAAAAGTACCAGGTAGAACAGTAAATATCCTTAGAGGATCACTCCAGCATTTCCAACCAACATCAGGGCAGATTAGCAGCTAAGACAGTGGTGGGGCATAAGAGAGAAAGACTAGTTAGAAAATGAACTTGTACATCACAGAAATACCCGTTAGGAAGCAATCTCATCCCTCTGAAGTTGGCATGCAAAATTTTGCAATTTCATCAGTGGGTTTGTGTCTGTTCAAGCATCACATGCCATAAGTAAAACACATTTAGTTAGAGTATGACTGTGTCCGTTCCCAAAATAACACGGTGCTGTGGAAAAGGAGGAGTGCACTACCCCAAGGACTTTCATTGCAACTGCAGAAACCCAGCTTCAAAGTTTAAATAGAGGTTTCTTTCATCTCTGCTAGTAGTGCTCAGCTAGTACTGCAGCTTGCAAAGTTCCCATTTCTGCTCTCTCCATGATAGATTTGCCATCATACCATTGCTCTTTCTTAGAGCAAACTTTGGAAGGAATTGGGCAAATAGGTTCTCAGGCAGACAGTAATCTGATATTAGACTGTTCTTAAAAAAGCAACACCACCACAAGAAGGCTTGATATCTCAGGAACACATGAGGAGAAAAAGATATAAGATAATTCTGTGTGAAAATAGATAGCAAGAATATTTAGCCATTTGAATTCCACTGCAAGAGAAAAATGGTTCTACTTGTAAATAATTCCATTACTTTTTATATTATACTTTTTGTATAATTAAAGTGGAAAGCAGTAATATTCAGCATC
Source organism: Heliornis fulica (assembly GCA_013399135.1). Classification (NCBI taxonomy): domain Eukaryota; kingdom Metazoa; phylum Chordata; class Aves; order Gruiformes; family Heliornithidae; genus Heliornis; species Heliornis fulica. Next base: position 434,335 of record VXBZ01004532.1, on the reverse strand, counting down.
TCTCAAAACTTCTTCTCTAGTAAATGGATCCTGAAGATTTTAGGGTGCTCTTCATAGTCTTGATCTTGCATTTCACAAGATAGGTACCCATAGCAGAAGCATCTTGCACCAACTCACTTAGGTTGGCTCTCTGGAACACATTAAGAATATACTGCAGGAAAAAGGGCACGCAAACCTACCGAGAGTTCTCTCCTTACAGTAGGTACAGTTATGTCTGAACTGTTTGTTCATTCTACAGTAATAACTTGCATCCAGAGTTCTGATTCAATACTTTCACAATCAACTATATGTGCTTTGAAATACTGGAAACGACTAACTACTCTTGTATCAAAAAACTTGTCCCAATTCCTGTTTATGCAGGCCCGGGAAAGCCAGCCCTGCCTGCAGGCCAGCACAGAAGAAGAGCTAATGTTTTATTCTAATCATAGATTACAGAAAGTAGGGCTGGAAGGGACCTCAAGATACCATCCAACTCACACCCTGCTTCAGGACAGTCTGCTGTATATAAATCATTCCTGACAAATGTCTAACACAAGCTAAGAAATATCTGATAAATGAAATTTTACAACCTTGTTATAAAAAAAAAAAAGAAATAAATTTCTGTGTTTAACTGTCCTTCCTGCTAGAAATCGCATAAGCCCAAATCCACAAAAGGATTCTATATTTAGAAGTTGGATTATAGTGAGATTTACAAGTCCAGAACTGAGGTCCTCAGGCCACCTGCCTAGCTGTCACCAACTTTAGAGGTACATCCTTTTTTCACAAAGTTCATCAGACACCTAAGACTTGTATTTGTGCATACAGAGGTGGAGCCCACTTTTGACAAGGCTGAGTGACTCGGCATCTGGTTCATGCTTGTCAATCATCTGGGAAGCCAGATGGAGGATGGAGGGACTCTAGTCTAGAGCACATGGTCTTGGCAGCACCATCAGATAGATTTTCACAAACCTACACAGTGCCAACTGCCACCTTCCTTCAAAATGAACAGGATAGAGGAAGGAGAAAGAAGCAGCACAGCACGCAGGCACCCGCTCTCTTTCTACTTCAATCAGTAGCTGAAGCACTTCAAATCAGGGTTTTGGAGACACATCCTCAATTTCTTCTTCGAATTAATATACCACTAACCCACCATGTTGGTGAATCCCAATGCTGTTCATCCACTTCCCTTCACAGGTGAGGGAATGAGCGTAATCGAAGTCTAAGTTTAGAAACACTGATTAGATGCCCAGCATAAGGCACTGGGAGTCACAAGGGACCTAAAACTGCCATTGATACCCTTGGTCTTAGGAAGCATCTCAACTTTGTGACCTGCAACAACGTCAGTGACTGAAAACAGTGGTGACTGAAAAAAGGAGCACTAAAGCAGAGCTCTCCTATGGACCACAGGGTTTGAAGATATTGGCACTAAATTATTATGACCCAGAAAAATTTACAGTCTAGGGATTAAGACTCTCTTAAGAGGGCATGAATTCAAGATAGCATGACTCTAAACCTTTCCCACCCAGACTGATGAGTGATCTTGTCATCCAACACAAAACAAAGTGCCCCACATTCCTTTACATTTCTTTGTGCAGGTGGCCTATTGTTGGGTTTATTTCTTGAAAGGAGTGACTTTTGTGCTATTACGTTTTTATTTTTCTTTCAAAAGGCTTAGGTGCACTTCTGGACAGGACAGGTTCTAGACAGTGAGTTCCACAAAGGGTAAAGAAGTTCATTGAAAGCAAGAGATGACAGCTTGAATTTTTCCTCCCACCTCCCAGAGTTGTATAAAACCACATTATCTCCAGAGGTTAGCCTCTATCCAATCCATACTGGCAGGTTTGAGGCAGCTTGATAATAACCACCTGATCCTAAGACTAATGCTCAAACCAGTCTGAAGATTAGTGGGGTATGCCAGTCCCTGTTTCTGAGACATCTAGCTTTCCCAACATGTGGTATAGGAAAGCTTGATGTCCTTTGATAAGGTTACAGATTCCCCTACAGTAGCCAAACACCTTTATTCAAACACCTGATATTCCAGCACGTAGAGCTGTAGCAGATTTCTGAGTTTGTGCGTTAGCCCAGCCTGTGCACTGTATCCTATAAAAGTTTCAGAAACAAAACCTGACCAAGAAAAAACTCTGGACTACTTAATTATTAACAAAGATTAATCAGAAGATTGATTTTAGAAGTGAAAGAAAATGCTAATATGTAAAAAAATAATACATTGTTCCAGGATTGCAAGACTTGAGTGCCTTTGGGTGTAGAAACCATGCTTAGTAGCTCACACTAGGTGTTACTGGGTATGCCTCAACACAGAGCACTGATTTCAGCTGTATCAGCATTAAAGACCTAAGCACCATATGAGGAATTTGCACTATAAACAGAAGATTCATAACAGGTGCATAATAGGCACTTCTGAAAAATGTTATGGACCTTCATCACCCCCCACAGATGATACTTTTATAATAACTATATACAGACAACTGCAGATTTCACAGAGTCCACTGTGTGTACTTTTTTTCAGGTTCAGCTTCCTAGAAAGTCTTTAATTTCACCCATAAATAAAACTATGCCGTCCTCCTGTTTTTCAGAAACCATACTTATTATGAAAAAGAAAAATGTCTATCTTAAATATATTCCTAACGATTTCAAGTTCTGTAACTTTTCTCCCATCAACATTAAATATCAGGTATGAGTAGCTTGCTTCAACTGAATATCAACTTTTCACAGAATCACAGAATGTCAGGAGTTGGAAGAGACCTCAAAAGATCTAGTCCAACACCACGACCCACCCCCCGCCCCACTCCCTGAGCAAGATCACCTAGATTAAATCACACGGGAACATGTCCAGATTGGTCTTGAATGTCTCCAGATGCAACCTCTCTGCGCAGCCTCTTCCAGTGCTCCATCACCCACACAGCGAAAACATTTTTCATAACATTCACATGGAACTTTCTATGCTCCAGCTTGGACCCATTGCCCCTTGTCCGATCACTGGCCATCACTGAGAAGAGCCTGGATCCATCCTCCTGACACTTACTCTTAACATATTTATAAACATTAATGAGGTCACCTCTCAGTCTCCTCCAAACTAAAGAGACCCAGCTCCCTCAGCCTTTATTCATAAGGAAGATGTTTCACTCCATCATCTTGGTGGCCCTGCACTGGACTCTCTCAAGGAGTTCTATGTCCTTCTGGAACTGAGGGGCCCAGAACTGTACACAATACTCCAGGTGAGGTCTCACCAGGTCAGAATAGAGGGGGAGAAGGACCTCTCTTGACCTACTCGCCACCACCCTTCTAATATACCCCAGGATGTCATTGGCCTTCCGGGCCACAAAGGCACACACTGCTGGCTCATGGTCATCTTGCTGTCCACCAGGACCCTCAGGTCCCTCTCACCTACACTGCTCTCTAACATGCCAGTCCCCAACCTATATGATACCTGGGGTTGTTCCTCCCCAGATGCAATACCCTACACTTGCCCTTGTGAAATCTCATTCAGTTTCTCCCTGCCCAGCTGTCCAGCCTAAATCCTGTTGAATGGCAGCATAACCTTCTGGTGTGTCAGCCACCCGTCCCAGCTTTGTGTCATCAGCAAACTTGCTGACTGTTCACTCTGTTCCCTCATCCAGGTCATCAGTGAATATATTGAACAATACTGGTCCCATTACTGACCCTTGAGGGACTCCACTAGTTGCAGGCCTCCAGTTGGATTCTGTCCCATTAATGACAACTCTCTGGCTTCTCCTCATCCAGCTCTCAATCCACCTCACTACCCTCCAAGGCCACACTTCCTCAGTTTGCCCACCAAGATGCTGTGGGAGACAGTGTCAAATTTTAAATCAATGCAAAAGTATTTGCCATTTTACTTTGTGGTAACAATATTACGTCTGACTATTCTACATCACTTCATCACTAACTGCAAAACACTTGATCAGTCCAGACAATTAAAAATATTAAAAGTAACAAATATTTTTCTAGTTTCCCATCTGTCCTATTTAAAACTATCTACCTAGAAAAATAAAGAATAATTTTTAAAGCCTTTGTCACATTGACATAATGCAATACAAATAGGACCAGTGCCTAAACCTGCTAAAATGCAAGTTTGCTAAAAAGCAAGTTTGAAAAAAAAAAAATATCAAACCAAAATAATAAGTTTTTGTTTTGCTTGCAGCTAAAACTTGAATCAGTGGACAGCAAGCTGATCAATTTGTCTTGAGAGAAGAGAAAGTATTTTCTTATTTCGTATTCACTTTTTCTTAAGTTACAAGGATGTGCTTGCTTGGGATAATCACTACAGCCACTAAGGGATGAAAGAAAATCAACTGAAAAAAAATCCCTGTTCACTGCAAAGGACCAGCACTGATACAGCTAGTTGGGTGCCTGTCATCTGCCCAGCACACTGGGCTCAGGCTCAGCTAAGGAAAGGAAAAAAAAACCCAAACAAACAAAAAACAAACAAACAAACAAACCCACACCACCTGAAAAAAACCCAGCACCACCAAAGAAAACCCAAACAAAACAATCAATCTTGCCATCCAGATGCTTTTGTAAATTAAAAAAAAATAATATATAATCATCCTTACTCTCTCACAAAGTTTTTAAGGTGAGGCACTGACAGGTTTTGGATGCTCCCAAATCTCTACAGCTGCTGTTTTCCAGAAAGGAGACTCTCACTGCTTACACACAGCCAACACCAGCAGCTGAAGAGCTTCCAAAATTAAGGACAAATCCTAGAGATGCACCTGACCCATGCAAGTTGCAAGTGCCTCTGCCCTGGGCTCACTGAGAGAATTTACTCTTCTCAAGGGCCTGAGATTTGGCCTCTTTCCTCACCTCTGCAAAAAAATAAAAGTAACTGCTAATTACCTGCAAAAGATCGAGTAAGGCATAAGAGTTGAAAACTACCTTTTAAACAGACTTAAAGGAAAGGGCAAGCTATTAGCAACACAGCTTGAAGACACATGTAGCAAATTAGACAATTACACATCTTTCCTGGACAATTGCTTCTGATTTCTGTTGTGTCCAAGTTTGCCAATTAAAAACAAACCGCGAAAAAAAAAATCCCAGCTATCTACTCTCAACATTGGCAAGAAAACCATCCTGACATGGAAAGAAAGCATTCTTGCTTTCCAGAATTTCAGGCAGGGAAGATCCAGGACTTCTGCTGTTCAGATGTTTCTCAAGCCACCAGACTGACAGCACTTGGGGTTTTACCACTTGCTGGGGTTTTACCACTTGTGGCCAGTGTTTTCAGAACACCAAAGAGCATGGAAATCAGTGGGATTCAAACAGGGCTGGCACTGTGATTTGAGGCAAGCCTCTGCTGAGCAGGAGTAATGTGGACTGAGCAATTGTGGGGACACAAGACAAGTGTAAAAATGGGGAGGAGATAAAACCGGGGCTGGCCTCATCACATTAGGTCACAAGCTGACAGCTACTTGCAGCAGATGGCTTTGAAGCGGATGGGCATGAAGACAGGAAAATACCTTGTGTGTATAAGCCAATATAGCGAATTTGGGGGTGATTTCACCCAGTCAAGGCAGGAGGGTAATGTGTAGCACCAAGAATCTCGTCACTGTCAAAGACCTCAGTGCCCTTCTTTCCCAAAAGGAGTTATTTCTCATCTAAACACAGATTTTGACTAGTGCCAATATCATTATTTCCTAGTGGTTCACAGCTATGAAATGTGGCATGTTACCAAGACATGAACATGAGAGCTGAGTCACTGGGTTTTACAGAGAAAAAGTGAATTTGTGAAAAATACAGAAAGGAAGGATAGAAAATGCACAAGAGGAGAGAGCAAAAAAACATGAAGAGGGGAGAGGAAAGAGTAAAGATCAGGTATGGGCAGAGAAGAAGAAATAAGTCCAGAAGATAGTTATGGTAAAGGTGAGGAGAAACATTAGGATCAGGAAACCTATAAATGTACTTACCGGAAAAATAATAAAGAAAATGAAGTCATGCCAAGAAAATTAAAGGCTTTAAAAAAAAAAAAAAAAAGAAAATGAGGGGCCTGCCAAGCTCCATACTTCAAATATTACACATTCTACCAGTATTTGTCAAATTTATTCAACAAATACTATTTGCTGCCACAGTTGGCCAAGTGCTCTCCAGCAAACATATTTTTCAACAAATATCAAGAAAATAAATTCAATAATCTATACAGCTACAGCTTTTCTAGTTATATCACCCATTCCAAAAGTAAGCTTCACTACTGTTACATTTCTTAACTGGAATTAGTGTTATTTGTGGCAAGGAGAATTTATCCCTTCAGAGCTGATGTACATACGGATCCTATTTATAAGAGTGAGAACAGTAGGGCTGACAGCACTACAATTAACTACCATTCCCAGAAAACAATATATAGCCTGTTTTGTTTTTTTTTTTTTTTTTAAATTTATGTTATGCAGGTGTAGGTATGCTTTAGTATAGCAGAACTAGCCTTTTGTCTAGTCATTGCCAACTTTTGACACTCAGATTATCGTAATTAAACTCCTTTGGTGCTAAGTTCAAAGTTGCAGTTACCAGCAGGCAATTTACCTCTCATCTGTTTAAGCACACCAGTGTTTTGTCAGATCAATCTTGTCCCTGTTATTGGAAGGGCATGAGATAAGGTAATTTTCACCTCACTACGTATTCAAATCAATTTGTGGTACTGTTAAAAAGTAACATCTTTTTTCCCTCATACCATGTTTTTTATCCCAAAATACATTAGCCACGAAGTGCTATCTAGAAACTGAAAAGATACATTAAAATGAAACTTAGATACAAAGTAAACTATCAAATATTAGGAGAACTTTACACTTAATGTACATATGACAATTTTGACTGTTGGCGTAGAAACATTACAATACAATCTTTAATAATGTGTTCACATAGGAAGTTTCCACGTGACCCTTCCTTCAATCACTGCACAGGCTGGATGGTGCTCTGGGACTAAATTAGCTATTCACTATTTCTTTTCATGCTCATCATTCTACATGTAGTCTCACCTTATTTACTGCATAACATCCATAACCTGCTCTCAATACCTAATTATTAATTTCCTCATGGACTTTCCTGTGGCACTCATCACTACCGTATCTGATGTTTCCCAAATATCAATGAATTTATCTTCCAACCCTGTGAGAAAAGCTAAGAATACTTTCTTCATTTTGCAGCTGGAGAAAGGGGCACAAAGACCACAGAAACTGCCTGTCATTGCAGGGAGAAGTTGGGAGCAGAAACAAGTTTAGAGCTGCAGATCCCTGGTCTACCAGAGCCAACCCTCGCTGCCAGACTACATGAACTTGCTGGCAGAGGCATTACGGACTCACAGACTCCACATACCTCAGTCATGGCTGTCTGTGCTCAGCACTCACCCAGGGCAGGAACCCATGACTGCAGCCAGTCGGGGGTACATGCTGCTCAAGGATCAGCTCCTGCAGCTCTTCCCACATCTCTGAGTGCTTCGTTTAAAAGCAGCTGCCTGACTCCAGCTTTCTTATTTTGTCGTATTAGATGGAATTACAGTTCAAACATGAGAGGAAAACTGTGAGAGCAATCTATCACTCAACAGTAATAAATCTCAGGAGCCTTTCACTTGTGACACAGGTTTACTGAAGTGCCTGATTTTGTATCCAGATCCTTGGTGCCTCCTGCTTCCCATAATGAAAGTCACTATCCTAATTCTCCACCCTCTGTCTGGCAGAATTAGAAATGGATTCCCATAGTTTCTTCACAACTCCTGACAAATGCAGCTGGGAGGTAGAAAGTACATATAGCTATATTTGGGGAACTGAGGAGGTGGGTGGGGAAAGTCTCCATTTACATATGCAAATGCTAGTTTCATCTGTCTTTTCATCAGAAAGGTGTTTTAATCAGAAAAGTGATCAACCCAATGCCATAGGCCACTTTCATATTTGGAAAGCTTTTTTTTTTTATTCATCAAAAAGATATTACAAAGTCCTGTTGAACATGCCTATGCATGCAAAAGCATAGATGTCCATGCACATTTAATCTTAACTGAGCTGTTCTGATTTATTTCATATTTGCATGGCAGATTCTCAACTTAAAACTCTTCTGCCTTCCTTACTTTAGCATCATGAAGTAAAAATAAAGTGAGTTTAACTATCCAGAAGCGGTCTTTAAAGTTGCAAAAAACATTTATATGTCACTCAGAGAGTGTTTATTTTTCAAGGGAAAAGAAGTCAAAAAAGCAACTGCACATTGACTCTGGTGACCTTGCCAGCTACCAAGGTGATATTCCACGAAGGACAATTTGTCTAAATGACAAATACTGTATTCCTGACCACCTCAGATGGATCCCAATGACCAAGAGCACCCTAAAAAAATAGAAAAAGAACCAAAAAAAATCTTGAAGCTTGCACCAAGCACAGAGACAAATTCCAGTACACTCAGAGACCATTCATGTGTTTCATAAAGGCAATGCAATAAACACAATAAAGATCACTGGGGAAACAAAGAAAGCCCATCATATAGAGCTAAAGCTGTGGGTTCTTTGCCTAGCCAAAGCCTAGCTGATTTCTACACTCTCAAGTTTACTGACTCACACACGGCAGAATGAAATCTTGAGATTTAGTTCCTCTGATAAACAGCTCAGCTTTCCATCAATCTGACATGAAGTGCAATCTCTGCTCTAAAAAGCTAAAATGCTCTGTGATGGAGAGAGAGGAGGAGTAGATGCATCACCCAAGTAGTGATGGCTTGAGACATTTTTCTAGCAGAGACCCAGAGAAGGTATTATGTCTTCACAGGGTGCTGAGAAGCATTGCTTTCAGCAACCACAGTACTTTTCTCTCCCCCAAGGAAAGTTTGTGTGCTTAACCATGGGTCTCTTCACCTCTGTGCCAGAACAGGCACATTTCAGCTGCCTTTTTACAGTAGCAGAGGTGGGAGGGTCATTTGACAGCGTTCAGCATCAGTGCCCAGCACCCCACGCAGCAGGGACAAATCATACTTGGAAGCACACGAGCACTGCAGAAGTCCTACAGCAGCAGAGCAGGGCTTCAAAACAACATCAGAGCACACGACTGTCCACACCAAGACTTTCAACAGATGCAGCAGGTACCAGATCAGTCCTGGAGCATTTTCTCCCTCCCTTTTACCCAGAGCATGCCAAGACCTGACCTTAGGGTCCTTCAACCCCTTAGCCTGCAGCTGTAGCGTTTGGTTTGCTTTAGAACTGTGTCAGCTATGAAGTTCTAAAGACATGAATATTTTGTTTCTTACCTCTAAGGAATATGTTTTCTGCCTAAACAGCTTGGGTAATTAAGTGCTTTCTTTCCCTAGTGAAATATTAAATTTCTTTCTCCTTTCCCCACTCATCTCCACCTACTATATTTAATGTATTTCCAGGTCAGTTCTCCTATAGCTCTAACTCTTTCTACTCCACTTGCTTAAGAAATTCAGCAAATACTACTCAGCCAGCTTTCTCACGCTGCTTTATAGCTTGCTGTGGTCATTCATTCTCAGCTGAACTGTGCTTTCAAGATAAACACAAGGTAGGTGCTCTGCTTTAAAGCCTAGAATCACTCACAAAAATCCACTGGACCTGCTATAGACTGTCCTTTCAAATAAAGTGCTCTACAGCATGGCTCCACAGCAACATTCCGACCTCTTTTACTCCTACTTCCAAGGAGGACAACACTCCTCTAGGTCCAAGATTTTAATTTTATCAAGACAAAACAATCTGTGTGACAACACTTTCTTTTAAATATCCCTTCCTGTTGCCAAATACATACCTAGCTCCTCACGCATCCACTCCCCCATCCCTGGTAATGGGGTGCAGAGCACCCAGGCTTCTCTACGCTCTGATGAGTAGGGTGCTAGCAGCTCCCATGTCCTTTCCCTTCCCACGAGAAGCAAGATGCCAAGTGGACTACCTCCTTTCAACTTTTCTACCACCACACACACTAACAAAATGTATTACTTGTTAACCATATTTTTTGCGGGAGTGGCCAAAACAGCTCCAGCCATGAATGACCCAAGCACATCAACCCTCACATTCCATTGTACTGAAATGCTATATCAGCTTGTTAGATGGGATTTTATTTTCTCACAGAAAAGTTTGCTAGCCATTGCCCATATTAAAATGTTAGATTTTTTTTCCTCCCTTTCAGCAAACAGACAACTGTTTCTCTCCTTGGAAAGTTTCTAATTAAAAGTTAGGTTTCTCTACCTTTCGCTTTCGAATGTACCATAAATTATAAATAACTGACTAGTCTTTCTCTGTCTCCAATGCACAAAACCTGAAATACTTTCTCCAGCTTTCCTAACTTTGCTGTGAGAGGGACTTTTTACATTTGGTTTGGGAGGAGGCAGACTACTCAAGAAATCTGATGAAACCCCAAGACTGAAAGTGTTGTGTCCCTTACCTACAGCAAGCACATTATGAAGGCAGCTGCAATGCAATCAAAGTCTCTACACAGCATGGGCTCCTTCAAATGACTTTCCCCACGATATGGTGCAGTTTCTTTGAGCACAAAGTAATGCAGTGTTCATGCTAGCTTAGTCCTGGGCCTCTCTGAAGCAGATACTGTCAATCATTTTAGCCTGCGCTGAATTGAATGCAACGTTTTCAATATGGTGTTTACAGTTTTCCAGTGAATGTAAAGCTGAGGTGGCCAATACACATTGTTGTGTAGTACGTTAGATTCCTCTTAAATTGTGCTACCCATGCAAAAGAGGTGGCTAACCACAATCTGGTTATTAAGTATCTGTTTCTGTATTATGATAGGCACCCTACCACAAAGGAGTATAATTAAAGGGCTCATCTGCTTACTTTAAAAAGGAAAGAGAAATAAAATTAAAGCAAACAAATAAAAAAGGTACAGCATCATCAAAGTTTGGATCCTGAAACTATTGCTGACACCATGCAAAAATTTACCAGCACATGATGGAATGAGGTTGTTTCTTACAGCAGGCTCTCTCCCAGCCCTACACCATGCCTGAATCAGAGTGAACTGGTAGTGGTAGGTAAATGAGATGCAGCCTTCAACGCTGGAGTGGAACTGAGAAGCAGCAACTGGATGTAAATATGTGTTGACAGAAATGACCAGTCAGTGTGTGTGCTCAGCAAGGAAAAGCACACGTAACTGCAGCTGGCTCAGCTTACACCTGTTGACCGTGCAACACTGAACTGGCAGTCTCATGACAGCAATCTCATGACAGCAATCTTACCTGGGAGATTTTGGCACCTCTGCATCTGGCAGCAATCAGAGTAATGAGTGGAGAAGGAAAAGGGACCTTGAACTCCCCATTTAGGACAAAGGATATTCACTTTTCATTTTACATCCCATATTCCCTTCTTCCTCATGCTGTCCTTACCGTGCCAAGCCTGTCTGTGTAGCAGGTTCTCCACACCCAAAGCTCCCACACTGGGTCTCCCTCACCTCCTTACTCCTCTTGTTCTGGGGAGAAATTGCTCAAAAAATCCTGACATGTGACAAAACAGTGACTCTGCTGGGTTGAGGGTGGGGGGAAGGGCTCGCACTCAACACATTTTATATGGTGCTTAAAATTATGTTAAGAATTACTTGCAGAGTAGTTACGACAGCTATAATAGTTGCACATTGTCAGCCCTCATATCCCCATCCCACAGATAGAACTTTAAGCCTTGATTTGGCAAGTATCACTACTTTCATTTAGCAGATGGCAAATCTTAAGCTACAACATGCCTGAATTTGAGTGTTTTTTAAAGAGACAGAAAAAAGACAAACCAGATTTCTTTTTTTAATCCACAGTTTATTTTTTACCTTCCCTCCTTACAAGCATCAGTTTGCCCCAAGACAAGATGTGAACTCTGCCATAGAAGCAAACACACTACTATTAGAAAAATCTGAAAAAGAGGGGCAGTTCCCACTGCATCTGCTCCTGCTCCATCAGCACCTGCAGACAAGATGTCACCTGCCTTCAGATTCACCCCTTCTTTGCTTTAGGTTAAAGTCAGGCTAATCTCAGCTCCCTAGTATAAAACTGTTCAAGTAAACTGTTTTACTTGAAATTGGCCTCAAACTGCCCTGCCATAGCTGTCAGAAAAACCTCCTGCACCATCCTCCCACCAGGTAGTCCTACAAGACAAAAGCCTTTTACAGTGGAAGACTCCAACCTATCTTTTTGTCTCTGCCCTTTTTCTACACTGAACAACTTTCAGTTTTAACTTTTGCTTTTAGTTAACAGCCATCTAGCACCACACACCGACTTTCGAGGGCATCTGATCTTGAATTCACTCTAAAGGTTTTTACCTCTACTCTGACTGCCCACCTTTCTTCTCTCCTCTTGATGACAAGTTTTTTTTAGGGGGACTATGACACAGATGTTCTGACAATACATCAGTTCCCAACCACGGGAAGCTGAAACAACCTCCAACTCTTTTCTCAAAGATCTGCTGTTTGTACACTTTGCTCTTCTGTTCAGCCCGTTGACCTACCTTATCTTCAATCTATAATTAGCAGAGATTAAAGGAGCTGATTTTTTAGGACAGGAAATAAACAAAGGGATCAGGGATGAGATGAAGAGTAGGGGGTGGGGAAGCAAAGAATCAGCAGAGTCTCCCTCTTGAGAAGGTCATCCTTACTAGGAGAAAGAGCAAAATCAATGAATTTTGGCTCATCGGTGATAGGAGTCAATCCATCAGGCAAACTGATGGCAGTCAGTCAGGGTCTCACAGGCACCACCTGTCCCTGCCAACAAAATGTCACATTTCTGAATTCATTTCCATAGCAAGACAGCACTCCCCCTGGGGCAGTGTTTAACAGTTTCACAGCTGTGAGAACAACCTACTGAACAAGGAGGGAGAGGAGTGGCAGCTCATCATCCCACACCGAGAGGCAGCCAGTATTTCTAAGGAATGGAGGTATGAACTATACTCAGAGTCACAGTTTTTCAATCATTTGCTTTCTTTAATCTGGAGTCCCTAAATCAAGACTGACCTAAAAGAATACCTCTATTTGCCATTTTTGTGCCACCAGCCAGAGCAAAATGTGGCACCTGTATCTTACCTCATAGTCTAACTCCCCCAGCTGTATCCAATCCCTCACAGATGAAAGTGACAGCATTGACCTCAACTACTTCGAAGTAAAAATTTAGTCTATATTCATAACAATTCTAGTGGTCTTTGTTGTATCAGTCTTGACAAGATAGGGCTGATTCTCTTTTTTCTTTTTCTTTTCATTTTCCAGAGAGCACACTTCTAGGGACTGTCCATTGCTGAACACAGCAGTGACATAAGCTTCCCTGAAGTTGTCTGCTCACCAACACTGAAACAAAGGCTTATCTTTCCAGCACAACAAGAGGAGGAATGCTGTAGTCTTCTCTTCCCCTCCATCTCTCAATGAAGTATCATCAGGGTCATTTTCAGTAGAAGGCAATGTTTCCAGAATATCCAAAAGTGGCAAAATTCCAGAACAGAAATACTTTCAGGAACTTTATTTTAAATGCTTTAATTATCAGTGCAACAGGCTGGACTGAAGTATAGGAGAGCAGGTACTCCAGTGGCACCCTGAACTTTAATTTTGTCAATTTAGGCAAACATTAGATCATTAGAGACAGTTTGCAAGTTTAAGGTGCTGTCAAGATAGGAGTAGGAGGCCATGGTCCTTTGCCTCAACTTATGAAGCACAAGTTTAATCAAATTCATGCAAAAGTTTTGATTTGGCAGAGCATTTGACCCAATTTCTCAGAATATTTCACACTTCTCTACTTTAAAGGTATAATTCCAGCATTTAAGTTCTTCTGTCATCCTCAGAATCCATCATCTGCCAGCTGTCTAACACCACAGGTTTTCTAGTTCCAGCAGCCCCCAAGTTCACAGACAAGAGAGTGAAAAAAAAAGACAAAGGTGGGACAGTGATGCCAGCCAACTCCCAGTCACAGGAGGTTGTTGCCAGTGGAGGAGGATTTATGTGAAGACACTTAGCACTAAATCTTTCATAATAGGCACACAGATTCCTCCTCTGTTGTTGTAGGGTGTCCAAGAAGGGACAGATGAACTGATGGGAGGGTAACACCCTAAATGACCACTGGTTTGACTGGTGTCCAGCCTTGCTAGTGGCACAGGTGCAGACTGACAGGCTGGCTGAAGCTTTGTCGCCCAAGTTCCTCAAGTAGGACAGACACAAGGAGCACAAGAGCTCCACAATCACCCCAAAAAATTAGATGGATCCCAGGAGAGGTGCTGGCTGAAGGATATGGTCACACCCTCCATTCAGTGGTGTAACCCCTCTGAAACACCCTCTGAGTCATTCTATGAGGACACATGCTCAGAGGTGCATGATTCACTGTGAAAGCAAATTCTTTAGTTTTAAATACATAAAGAGATAATTATAACAAAATTCTTATTTCATAGGAAGATCTCACTCAGTGTCCTCGTTTCAGAAATTCATACAAAAACATGCAGAGGGCTCACCATTTTGCAAGCATTTTAATGCTTTGATAAAAGCTCTTTGATGACAAATATTGCCAAGTACCTTCACAGAAGCAGATATGCAAACAAATTATCACACTGTTTATAGTGCGAGACAGTGTTTAGCAGATTCTTCATCTTTAAACTTATATTGCTAATCTACTTATAATATACTTAAATAGCATTTCAGGGGTTTTGTGTTTGGGTATTTTGTTTGATTTTTTTTTAATCTTCTGTAAAATAATATATATTAATTTGAAATTAAAAGTCACTGTATGTATTAACCCAGTTGGTGGAATAATTGTAAGGTACTTTGTCTTAATTATAGAAACCCGATACAGAGCAATTAAATATCCATATAATTTTATATTGTTGCCCTGAAGGCCCTTACTTGAAGTCAACTTTTTCTTTTCTTTTGCTATTTTTTAAGCAAGACTTAATTTGTAAGTGTTAAGAAAGTAGTGAAAATTACTTCCCCCTGCTTCCTTTATATTTTTTCTCCTACTTTTATCCTCACTTTTGAAGATTAATATAAATGAGTATAGAAAAGTGTCTCTCTAGTTAATTATGCTTTAGGGAACTTTATTCTCTTCTCCCTCCCCCAAATTCTATTTTAAGGCCCAGTCTCATTCTCTCATTCTCTCATTCATTAAGAAACATTAAGAAACAGCCAACTGTATCATATAGCAGCCGATGCTTCCTTTCATGCACGTCCCCAGCTCACCCTCTTTGCATTGTATAACTCAAAGACAATTCAAGTTGAAAAAGGTCTTTTTGAAAACAAAACCCAAGTGTACCTATTTTTTTTCTCCATGTAAAATTATGGCATTGTACCAATTATCGTTACCTTCTCACATAAGAAAAGTGAAAAACACATCTCTGGTGATAGTTTTCCCTGGGTTTCTCCTCCCCCATCAGTCCTAGTCCAGAAACTACTTACGCTGAAGTAAATTCCACACAAGTAGCAGAGCCAAGCTCCAGTTTGCAAATGGACCCTTGGGCTCACAACATTTTATATGCAGATTCAAGGAGGAGTGCCTGGTCAGATAGCATCACCAGTCCCAAGTATTATTCAAACCAGAGTCCACACCCCCTTTTTTCTTCTAGCACCTTCCCAACCCTTGTGTGTTTGTACTCCTCCATCTCTGACAATAACACATTTGGAAGGAAGTCCTCACCTTCACAGAAAGTACTTCTGTCACTGTGTGATAACAAGTGCTCAGAGCCAAAAGCAAAGAAACCATTTAAAATAATATTAAAAGACCATTCTATGATTCTAAATTACAATATCACAGTAGGTGAAAGAGGTGTCTATCACAACACCACAGAAGATCAGTTCAACACAGACAGGGAAGCAGTTGTTCCTAGCCAGTGCTTCCTGGTCAGAAATCTCATCAGCCAACAGCAGCAGTGACAACTTCACACTTTTTGTCTACACCACAAAGCCACAAAACAGAACGGCACAACCAATGGGTCAGCATGCCATGCCAGTTATGCAGGGCAGTGAGCAGCAGCAAGGGAAACACCTTTAGCCACTATGTTTGTCTTTGCCCTCTCAGCTAGTATATCCAGGTAAAACATCTCTGTTGCCTGAGGTAGAGAAAGAAAAATCAACATTATTTTATTTAAAACTTTAAAAGTACATAGCTTTCACAGTATTTTAATCTGTCAAATGCATTCATGGGTTTGAAGATTTTGAGCCTTTTTTTACTTCAATCCTCTCTAGTTTACTGCTAAAGTGTCAGGAATGAAAGATCAGGAATCTACTAATCTAAAATCTGCTCTGACTTAAGCAAAACAGATTTTCTTGTTGTGTTGTGTTTTGAGTTTTTGGGTTTTGGTGTTGCATATTCTTTTTTTTTTTTAAAGAAACATGCGGTCATGATCCACAACCAGAAATTAATTTGTCGGAGGTTAAACCCCCTTGCACTCCAACCTGCCTCAGATTGCTGTGTAGGTTTGGGGGGTTGTATTTAATCCCTGATTGTGATCTAAGTAGGTGTTTTACTGTGAAAAGTTTCTTCGAAATTCTTGGGAACAGAATTAAGACTCGTTAAAACAGAGTCAAGTGTCAAATTGCTTTATTTGTCCCACAACAAGCTTGCAAGTCATTGGTCTTTTCTTTTTAAAGTGTTGTCTCACTGCATAGTAAGTAAGTGCTTGACATTGTCACACCTTCCACCCAGTGGTAGGATACATGCCCATTGCCATCACCAGAGATTCCTTGAAAGTTTGAGAGGGTCCAAGCCCCCTCAAGAGGGTAGAGCCCCCCCCCCCCAGTTTTGCCCTTCATTTGACTCTGAGCCTGGACACAATGCAGAGGACTTGAGCTACAGGTTTTGAGATATCTGTTCCTGACAGGTGGAATTCACTTTGTTGCTTGGTGATGAGGTTCAGCAGTTGTTAGGGTGATTGCAGAGAAGTGAGGTGATTGAGAGAGATGAGAAAGAAAAAGGAAGGGAGGGATACGGTTCTGTCAGCAAGGTTCTGTCAGCAATTGTTAAGGCATATCTCTAGTCCCTTACACATACTATTTACTCAAGGAAGAGCGCAAGACCAAAGACCACCAATAAAACATCAAACAACCAAGCACACACAGGAAGGCTTTTTTTTTTTTTTGAGTAAACACATAATTCTTTGTGACTACATAAAAAGTGGTTAGGCCACTGTCCAGTTATATCAGATATAAAGTTTTGCTCTGGATAACAGCTAATACTATTAATGCAGCAGTAAAGAGTTTATCGCTCTGAGCACTGAGCCAGCAGAACAAAGCTCTCTCTAGAGTCAAGAGCTAATCCTGTCCATTCCCCTCACTACAGGCTTTCCTCCTGCAAACTTCTTTGTGCTCTCTCCACAGTCACTTAAAAGTATTGTGGAAAACCAAAGAAACCACATACACATACTTCCATACTCTGCTTCAGAGACTTCTGTCATTTCATTATAAAGTGGCATTTCTCTGCGATATTGAATGACATGAAAGACAGAAGGGCAATTTATGAAAAAAAAATGGTCCAGCATTTGATCTGCAGCAGCTGATAAACTTGTAAGCCAGGAATAGCCTCAGTGAGTTATCAGCCCATCAAACACCGCAGACACAAGCCACAGCTCCCATCTGTAATGTTGATCTGGCAAGGTAAGACACAAGTATTGCAGGGTTCCTGGTGACATCTTTACTGGCTGTGAAACAGAAACCTGAGCTCCTGAGGTGCAAAGAGACAAAGCTGAAGAACAGGTAAGGATACTCAATTTCTTATGAGGATAAATAGGCAGAATGGCCGCTACCAGTGGGATGCTATCGGACATCAGTCTCATCTCAGTCACAGAATCACAGAACATTAGAAGTTGGAAGGGACCTCAAAGATCATGCAGTCCAACCCTCCTACCAGAGCAGGATCATCTAGATTAGATCTCAGAGTCAAACCATACTAATCTTGGGCTGTGATCACAGACAGAGCACTCTGCAGTAGTAGTTTCTAGCAGCAACAAATGACTTCACAGCATCTGCACTGGAAACAAGAATATATGTCCATTTTCAAGTTTTCAAGACAAGCTGGTTTTCCTTCCTAAGATATTGACAAAACTGTTTTAAGTAAGAAGATTTTGGTTGGGTGGAATTTAATCAGCATAGCTAGATATCTATTTCCTAAAAATTATTGCCTATCCAGCCAAGACTTTAGTATTTAAAACAAAATTCTTAAGATGAATGGTTTTCTATACCTATAGTAAAAGTCAGCTTTCTTTGGAGGTAGTTCAGCACTTTTTTCTTTAATGGGTTATTAAGCTCATTAACATTCCAAGTGACTATTTTAAAGTACTATTAGTCTACATTATGAAGCAAAATTAAGGCGAGGTCTATTAAAACCAAGGTTTGCCTTAATTCCTTTAATTCTCTAAGGTGAACTCAAATACCAAGTAATACAAGGCACTTGTATCAGTCTTCTTCAGGACACAAGCAAAGGGAGAGAAGGGAAGAAGCTTTAAAACTTTCTTTCTAGACTCTTATGTATTTCTTAACTTCGCTCTACGGAGAGAATATCCTCTTATTTTTCTTCCCACTGGTGACTGCTACAATGAGTCATAGCACATACCCACTCCAAGCCAGGGATTTTGTCTCTTACCTATTACAATCTTCAGAGTTTTATTCAATGCTACCTTGGCCTACCTGTTGCCCATGTAAAGAGACAAAAGCTAGTTTAAATTAGGAATATTTTTAATCTTGAGCAGAAATTGTTAAAATGCTTTAACATAGCACAAAACTCTGCTACAATATTCTTTCAATTAGCTATCTCCCTGCCATCCTTAATCTCCAGAAAGTAAATAAGCAAATTACTATACTTACTTGTCAGGTTCCAGCTCAAATACTTTAGGAATTTTACTGACTACACTAAGAGAAAGTTAAATCCTGGATAGTTAAAAAAAAAATTGCAACTTATTGTATGTTGTAGAGATAGTCTCTCATCATTTAGAGGATTTCTGAGCATGACTTCAGCCATTAATGTATTAGGGTTTTGGCCCTGAGAGTTATATAGGGCTGCTTACACCCAAAGAGAATACCGAGGTACCTTCAGATATCAAGATATTTATCCCCACTAGAAGCATCTGAGAAGTTTCACGTGAAATGCTCTCTGGAAACAAACCTTTCTCCTTCTTTACCGTATAGAGCGGCCAATACGTCATTCTTTGGTCATCTAAAAGGCTATGAGTGGGTGTGGGACTTGGAGAAGCTGTCTATACTGGTTTAAATAACCCATCCTTCATCCTTCTGAGATACAAAAGATGTATGCCTTTAATTCTTCATTTCAAAAAAAACCCCATATCTTTCTCTCAGTACCAGAGCAGACATAATAATTTCTTTCCCTTTGGATACTTTCTCTGTTAAATTCTCAATGTACAGTTCAGCCTCATAGAAGGGGGAATGAGAAGCATAGCTTAGCATAGGAAGGTGTTTAATCAGGAAACTAAAGGAATCTGGATTGATAGGGCATCTATATGTTTATAAAACCATCCTCCCAAAGGGAGCAAGTTTATACATCATGCATGGGGAGCCCATTGCTGTCACAGAAGGTACATGGGGGAGTTTGCATGCTGGAATAGGATCATCATTGCTTCCCACAATTTATCATTAAGAGCTTCAGGAAAATGTTGAAACGAACTGGCTCAGGTTCTGTTTCAGTGCAGCACTCAAATAGATTAACTCGAGCTTTTGGATTTCTATATTTGGGCTTCAAGATCAGTATGAGATCCTACTGCAAACATGTAAAATGATTTGTGATGAGAGCACCTTGCTTCTTTGTGACGCAGGCTTTGAATCACCTATTATCATCTTTAAATCTGATCCAGAACTTAGTTTAGTAAATAGCATCAGGGATGGCAAAGCTGCAAAAGGCAGCATTACTGCATAAAGTGATCTGATTTCCTGCAACTCAGTAGGAAATATTGTTTTACCTCTCAATTATACAGGAATATTTAGGAATTTATTCAGTTTAAAACATTTTTATTTACAGATGAACTCTTCCCATTTTGCACTAGCACAATTTGAACCAGCATTAATTCTCTCAATTTTTCTTTAGTGTGAGTCCTTGTTATGTTTGAGCTCCAATACAATCAACTTTGCTTATTTAACTATTGTTCTGGTTTTGTCTGGGATATCATTTTCTTTTTAGCCACTGGTATATTGTTGTGTTTATGATTTAGGATGTTTGTAACACACGGATGTTTTTAGCTATTGCTGGGTAGTTGTAGTGTCTACACTAAGTCAAGGACTTTTTAGCTTCCCACACTCTGCCAGGAGCACAAGGTGCTGTGAGAGCACAGCCAGGACAGCTGGCCCAGGCTGGCCAAAGGGACATTCCATGCCATATAACACCAGACTCCTTTTATAACTGAGGGAGCTAACCAGGAGGCAGATTTACTGTTCACAGACTGGGCATTGGGTTCTTTTCCCTTTACATGTGGTGAGCAATTGGATTGGTGCATCACATATTGTTGTTATTACTATTGCCTTCCTTCGTTATCCTATTAAACTGTCTTTATCTCAACCCACAAGGGTGTGTTGTGTTTTTTTTCCATTCTCCTCCCCATTCCCTTCTGGAAGGTGGGGTGAGCAGGCACCTGAGTGGTACTTGGTAACTGGCTGGGGTTCAACTCCTTGAAATATGTGTCGTGGTTTAAGACAATTCACATGAGAGGCAAAAAAGGGTCAGGTGCAGGTTAAATCAGTTAGCTGCAAAGCCTGCCCCCTAAGGAAAGTCTGCACAAATTGGAACTGCCCAGCATAAAGGAAGAGAGGGATGGCAGTAACTTTCAGGTAAAGAGTGCTGCAAAGAAGAAAATAAATCACTTTCCAATTTCTATAGTCAATGAGCAGTAATAGTTTTGATCAACCTGAATCTCTCTTGCTCACAAATTCAGGTCTATCTTTCCAGCAGCAATAGGAAAACATTAAAGATGTTGTCTGGGGACATTGGCAGATCCACTAGCAGAGGGTTTTTTTTAACAACAGGCCTGACAAACAAACATCATTAATGAAGATTCAGGCATAACTGATCTGCCTCAGGGGCAGAAGCATGAACTGGGAAATTGTTCAAGGTCTTTTTAAGGTTTTCACCTTCTAAATACAAAACACATGGACACAATGAGTAGAAACAGCTGCAAAGCAGCTATTAATTTGCTAAGGCTGGTAGTAGATCAACATAATCTATAATTTTCAACAAGCTGTTCAAAGCCCAGGCAGAACTGTACATTGATAAAGCTCCTGCCACTGGCCTCAGACTGCTTGGGCTAGCTCATGTGTTTATAGCCTGGGCTGTGACAGTTGGAAGTTTGGGGCAGACAGATGTCAGAAATTATGTACACTGCCGGCCTATGTGGCTCCATTTTCTAATTTTTGAGAGGTCTGTATGTAAAATAATCACAGAATTGAATAGTAGTAGGAGTTGGGAGGGACCCCTAGAAATCATCTAGTCTAAGCCCTCTGGCTAAAGCAGGATCACCTAAATCAGGTTGCACAGGATCATATTCAGGAAGATTTTAATATCTCCAGAGAAGGAGGCTCCATAGCCTTTGTGGACATCCTGTCCCAGTGCCTCAAGCCTCAGAGTAAAGCAAATTTTCATCATATTCAGTGGAAACTATGTTCCTGTCTGTGCTTGTTTCCCCCTTGTCCTGTCACTGGGCACTATTGAAAAGAGTCTGGTCCCATACTCGTTGACATCTGTCCTTTAGATATTTATTTATATATTGATGAGATCTCCTTCCAGTCTACTTCAGACTAAACAGACCCAGCTCTTTCATCCTCTTTCATACAGTAGATGCTCCAGTCCCCTCATCATCTGTGTAGCTCTCTGCTGGACTCTCTCCAGTAGTTCCCTGCTTTTCTTGAAGTGGGGAGCCCAGAACTGGACACAGGACTCCAGATGTGGCCTCACCAGGACAGAGCAGAGGGGGAGGATAATCTCACTCAGCCTGCTGGCTACACTCTTCTTTATGCACCCCAGGATACCATTATCTTCTTGGCAACAAGGGCGCGCTGCTGGTTCATAGAGAGCTTGTTGCCCACCAGAACTCCTAGGTCTTTCTCCACAGAGCTTCTTCCTAGCAGATCAACCCCTAACCTGTACTGGTGCTCAGGATGCAGGACCTCACCCTTCCTCTTGTTGAACTTCATTATGTTCCTCTCTGCTTAACTCTCTAAGACTGTCCAAGTTCCCCTGAATGGCAGCCTTCTGGTGTGTCATCCACTCTTCCCTGATTAGTATTATCAGCAAACTTCCTGAGGGCACACTCTGTCCCTTCATCCAGGTTATTGATGAAGTTGAACAAGACAGAACACAGTACTGACCCCTGGGGCACACTGCTAACTACAGGCCTCCAATAAGATTCTACTCAACCCTCTGAGCTCTGCCATTCAGCCAGTTCTTAACCCACCTCACCGTCCACTCATCTAAACCATACCTCCTAAGCTTACCTATGAGGATGTTAAGGGAGACAATGCCAAAAGCCTTGCTGAAGTCAAAATAGAGAACATCCACTGCTTTCTCCTCATCTACCCAGCCAGTCATGCCATCATAGAAGGATGTCAGATCAGTCTTGCATGAATTCCCACTTGCTGAATTCATTTTGACCTCTCCTGATAACCACCTTTTCCTTCACATACTTACAGATAGTATCCAGAATGAATTGTTTCAGCACCTTTCCTATAGTTTCCTGGATCCCCCTTGACCTTTTTGAAAACCAGAGTGACATTGAGTTTCATCCAGTCCTCGGGCACATCACCTGTTCTCCATGACCTTTCAAACATGATGGAGGATGGCTTAGCAGTAACACCTGCCAACCTCCTCAGCACTTGGGGGTGCATCCCATTGGGGCCCATAAATTTGATTATTGATAAGAATTATTCATATCCCTCCACACTAGATGCACAAGTCAGGCATAGGAAACATACTATGACAAGCACCACACAGGAACTAAGCCAGGCTCTTCTGTTTTTCTAAAACAATCTTATAAACCCGAGGAATGCAAAGGAACAAGTGCTCTGGATGGGAGCTTAACAAATGAACATGATCAAGTTTTCAAACTGTAAATAGCATTGAAGGATTTATTTGCTGTCAGTTCAGATCCCTGGTGTATGGTCTGCTGCTCCTTGGAAAAGAATGGAGTGTCAACCCTACTAGATGGTTTCTTGTTTCTCATTTAGCAGCATACATGGATTTGGAAGGAATGCTATAGCAAGGAACAGTTCAGGATAGAAGACAGGATTGTCTCAGAAACAAGGCTCACGGTGTCACAAGACAAAGCTTAACTAGGTGGTTTTGCTTCGTTTCAGGAGAGAACACATACACTACCAATTTTCCTACTTTTGGGGAAAACACAAGGGTCAGCACACATTTGGAATCATGAGATCTCCCCCTCCCAGGTAAGCATAAATTATTTTTTTCAGTAAGTAGCACTGTTTTAAAAAGAGTGGTTGACTCTGTCCAAGTTATCAAACACCAAGAGAAGCCATTAGGATCAGTGACTAACAGCCAGTGGTTAATAGCCACTGTCCTCAACAAGACAGTAAGCAAACTGAAAGATAAATGGCTTCACCAAGAATAATTCAGCCACTCCCCCTAGGTTTTACTGCCTTCATCTCTCTTGCATGGGAAAGTAATACCTTGATGTGACAAGAGAAAAAAAGGATCTTCCATACACTCCATATGGGAGGTGAAAGCTCAGAAAATTTAGGACACAAATTAAACTTATAAATGATTAACAGAATGTCTGTTGAAGATTTTTAGGCATCAAAATGGGGTATCACTGATGGAGCAATGTGTCAAACTAAAGAACAGAAGAGCAACAGGAAAAAAACACATGCAAAATACCAAGGTATCTAACTCATCTAATGCTATCCAACCTCCATCTTCAGTGAGGAGCAACAAGTCCAGCTCATGTTACAACCATTTCTTCTCTTACACAAAATGGAGAAGAGAAAATACTAAGCCACCCCAATAAATCTAGAACAACACAGAAAACACTTAAAACCAGGAATTTGGAGGCTGAAAATGTAAGTGCTTACCCTGCTCTCTGATTACCTACACGTTTTCTTGATTCAGCTGGTAGGCTTTGGCTTTCATCTTGGTTGAAATTCACAGCAGGCTCAAAATCTTCTTATTTAACACTAATGTTCAAGGGTGACACTTTGCACAGATTTATCCATGATACTGTTGGTTGTTCACGCCACTTATCTGGTGGTCAATGTTTAACCTTTACCGTTCTTTTTAATTGAAGAAATCAATTTTCATTAACATTTTTAACGTTTTTTTTCTCAGATGTGGGAAGGTCCTTCAGGGACCATACTCATCTGTCACATTAGAAGTGACACTAAGTGATGTGATGAACAGTAACACATTAAGAGTTTTCAGGTTTTGGCTGGGAACATCATCATGGAACTAAGCAGTTTCTTCTCTGTGTGCAAAATAGAAAATAACCCAGCACATGCATCAATAACACACAGAAAAATAAGGACCTTCACTAAAAGAGTACTAAAAGCCATTTTGTAGCCCAAACAAAATATCCCATAAAAATGTTATTACAACTATTCTCAATCAAAAGTAAAACCCCAACAACCCCCCCCCCCAACACTTACACTTATACTACTTATGTATATAACAAGTCATCCAGTAAAGGGACAGTCAAAAGACAATTACTTGTGTTTTTCCAGTTATCAGTTGCTTTAAGAAGAAATTATTCCTTTCTGGCAGAGAGCTACTTTTCAAAACAACTACTTTACACAAAAAAAAAGTCAGAAAATGAACTTGTTATGAAAGCTGGACCCCAAAAGCTAAATAATACTTAAATAACAAATAGCACACTGTAATTCCAGATGATCTTAATTGTGTTTTCATCTTATTCTTTAATGAAAAATATTTTTATCCACTTATTTAATACTGTAATAAAACTATAATATTTCATGCATATGCTTAGGATTTTTAAAATATTGTTTATTAAATGTATAAATAAGGAAATAGCTACTGAGAGTGCATTATTTATGCCAGAATTCTCTGGTGCTCTCAGAATCTTGTTGGCAAGGAATAAGGAGGATGAATAAGATTAAGGAGGAAACCTAGAACCACTGAACCAACCAACTCTGTAACACCACTGGATAAATGCGGTAAATCTTTCTCATGTTTCAACTGAACTGTGTCTGAATTAAAATGTCTTTTCTCAGTCACTAATGACACATTTTTTGGAACTAACAACCATATACAATGTTAATCTAGTGTCCTAGTTACTAGAACAAGGATTCAGAAAGTATGTTGATAAACTAAACCTATAAAGAAAACAAAGAAACAAACAAGAGAAAGAATTCTTTCTTATAAGACAGAGGGGATTAGTTCTAGAGCTGCAGTCCTCCAGAATCCTAAAAGCCTAAGAAGGGAAGGCTTTACCTGGGAACTACTGCAACCTGCTAAACTCAGAGAACTTCATACAAGACCAGATCACACCACTGCAGCATGAGATTCCATTGTCTGGAGGAGAACAGTGAGATTTGGGATACAAAGTTGGCCCCAAACAAGGGGGAATATTTACTGAATGAAAATAAGCTAGGTGAGCTGCAAGTAGAAAAAAATAGGAATTCTAAAAATAAGGTTTGCTCTGATTTCAGTCCACTCACAAATAAAGATCTGCTGGTGATAGTGATGGCATTAGAGCACAAAACTACTTTTGAGAACACAGCTTAGTGTTGGAAAAGCCTCAGAGCTGATAAAGATCGTATATCACACAGACATTGCAGTTATCACCAAAGTACCATAGATGACTGGTGCTAGGATGAAGCCATTCATTATAGCTGGTATTAGAGTGTTGTTGAAAGTCTTCCCAACAAAGATAAGAGCTGAGACAATTGTAGCAGCTAAAAGTACTTTTGATCAGGCAATCTCTTCTCAAATTAGCAGTTTATTTCCTCTGGTTTGTTTTCCAAGCACCCCAATTCTGAAGTGATGTTTTATCACATTTGTCTCCATCTGTATTCAGATATGGCAACCTACAAATTTTACACGCTAATGGAGGAAAACATTAATTTAGCTGCAGCAAGTACCATTCTTTTATGTTCATTTTAGGAACTTGTGAAAGGCACTAGGTATGGAGTGTACAGGAAATATGCCAAAAGCAATGTTGGGCCTACTTCTCAGAGAATTCTGGGAGTATGCCAGACGTACTCCACACCTAAATTTTGCAAGAGTTGTGAGGTTATAACAACCTATATGGTGGTGCCCTTTACGGTACTCCCGAATTAAAGAAAAAAAAAACAAAAAACAAACAAACAAACAACCCCCCCAAAAAAACAAATCCAAAACCAACAGCAAACAAAAAAATCCCCTCAACCAAAACAACACACCACAAACCCACAAAAAACCAACACCACCAAAAAACCCAAACCATGTTATTCTGAAGTAGTGATTTTTATGGTAACTGCTGGGTTTGGGGAAGAAAAAATAGGTGGATGGTGATGTACTTACATAAATATACACACCAGACTACATCAGCCAAACCCCTCCCTGCTTCCCTGACACATTAAAGACCCATGATTTGAGAGGAAGACTTTGGTGCATCTGAGTGCCACAAGAACTTAAACCACTGACAGTAACATAATTTACTGCAACAACACCACACAGCAAACAAAAAAAACCCACCACAACCTGTCTGGACAAGATTTTTATGAGGGAAAGGAATTGTGTGCCACCAAACTTCAGCCAAGTTGAGGAGCTGATTCCCCCCGAATGAAGCTCATTTCTACCCAGTCTGGGTGCTGTCTATCCACCATGCAGGGCACTAGCTGCCATTCCATACCCTAGGACACATCATCTGGTTGACACAACACCTTAGTGTCTCCTTTCACTTTAAAATCTACAATCTTGCCTCTCTCCATACAATAGACAACAAATGAGAGTGTTGGACAATAGCCAGAAAACAAGTACTAATGCAATGCCTGAAGAAACAAATGCTAGACAGGACAATCCTTATAAAAATGTAAAATATTTTGGAAAAAAATACTCTGAAGTAATAATTAGAAATGGCATTCTTCATTTGAGGGGCTACTAAAACAGAAATATGGCCATCTTCAGATATAAGAAGTCTAAGCTTCTCTCCTGAAGAACAGAGCAAAGATAGCTGAGCAATCACTGAGGCATTTTTCAGAAATTATGCTCCCTCTTAGCAAAGGTTTAAAAGATCAGAGTAGTCATTTCAAAGTTGAGGCACTGATGCACGGAACACGGTGTGTGCAGCATATTAAGATGATGACTACAGAGTCTACTCTGTAAATATGCTAATGGAGACAGCACTAATTAGAGATTTTCTTTTATTCCTTGAAGTCCTCGGAAAGATGAAGGCAAAGGAATGATGAAATTATGAACATTGCTAGAAATGTAAACCACTGGTAACGCCAGGGTATGACATTTGTTTGGTATCCTGGCAGCATTACCAGGCAGAAGCAGAACAAGATTAAGGTGAAAGAGATTCCAGGTGACTTTGCCAGAAGCAGTATTCTTTTCATCAGTTTCCTTGATATTATTTTCTCTATATTCAGACACGTATAAGGATAATTATGAATATTATATATAATTGAGTTCATGAATTTATCAAATATTCAAGCACATAAACAGAAACTAAAGACATTTCCTGATAATAAAATTCTTCTGGCACATTATTACTGGAATTTTTTGTCTGCAGAGACACCTTTCTGTGAAAACATGGCAGAAATGTCCCAGTAGTGTAGAGAGACCTTAGATCTGCTAAACATGTTCTCTCTTCTAGAAAGCTGGAACCTTGAGTTTGCTACTTATTCTTTCCTCATAAATTTAGAGAAGTTGTTCTACCTTCAAAGCAATTGTTGCACCTTGCCTAACTTCTTGATTATAAGAAGGACAGGGACTTTTTACCAAAGTCTGTGCTGACAGGGCAAGGGGCCATTATTTTAAACTGAAAGAGGGCAGATTTATATTGGACATAAGAATTTATTTTTTTTAAACTCTGATTGGGTAAGAGCCCCAAAACCTCAAACACAGAACATCTGTCTAGCCTGTCTCTCCCCTATTTAGTTCAGTTCTGAAGTCCCTGACACAGGAAGGACATGCGCATGGTGGAGCAGGACCAGAGGAGGGCCACACAGATTATTAGAAGGTTAAAGCACCTCTCCTATGAAGACAGTCTGTGAGAGTTGTGTTTGTTCAGCCTGAAGAAGAGAAGGCTACACGGACATCTTATAGTGGCCTTCCAGTAACTGAAGGGGGCTTCCAAGAAAGCTCCAGAGGGACTTTTTAGAAGGGCGTATAGCAATAGGATGAGGGGGAATAATTTTAAATTGGAAGGGGGTAGATATAGATTGGATATTAGGAAGAAATCCTTCACTATGACAGTTGTGAGTCACTGCCACAGGTTGCCCAGGGAAGTGGCAGCTGCCCCCTCCCTGGAGGTGTACAAGGTCAGGGTAGATTGGGCCTTGAGCAGCCTGGTCCAGCAAGAAGTGTCACTGCCCAATGCAGGGGGGTTTGCACTTGAAGATCTATAAGGTCCCTTCCAGCTCTAACCATTCTATGATTCTAGGATTCTATTTAGCATGAGTCTATCTGCCACAAGGACTCAAGAAGAAAAAGATACCCTAATAGTTTGCAAGCATTGAAATCAAAGTTCAAGACAGAGGTCTCTTTGTATTCGAACACTTAAGTGCTGAAGATGCAGTTAAATATCCCATATTAAGGACTGAAATAGTATGATGAAAACAGACATTTTAACTACGACAATATTTTTCCAGCTATATAATAGAGGTGCTTGATAACACTTCCATTATAAAGAAGTCAGTAAAGGTCCCATTCTAAGCCTCAACCTGAAGGCATGTTTCCAACCATAACAACGAAAAAAAATCTCTGCTTTCAGTGAAGGCTTAACTGAACAATTTCTAAACTGTTCTTACAGATGGAACTAAAATATTGATCTACCTCTGTTTTTGGAGCCTGTTTCTATCATTCATATTATCTGTAGATTAAAATGAGTTTTCATTACAAAGCATAAAAAAGCATGCTTTTTTATATCACATAAATCTTATCTGAATATTTTTACTTTTGCTTCTATTCTTCTAGCAGAATTAAGATTTCAGAAAGTACTTTCACAATGAAGTTTACTGGGACTTCAACTAAGGAAAAAATTAATGAAATTTGTGAAAACTGGCATTTCATTCCACTAAAAGTAAAGCCACACTTCACAATGTTTTTATTGTTAATGAGCTTTCATGATTACAGCAAACTAAAGTTTATATAGCACTACATTTCTCTAGTTTTAAAGTATACCAAGGATAGATCTATCACTCACTATTGTCCACATTTGGCAGACTAAAGAAAAAAAGAATCTCTTAATGGATATGCTTATTCAACAAAATCAAAGATTTCTGCATATTTTGTGTGCACTTCTTAATGTAAGACTCTTGGACCAGAAAACTAATGAACCTTTCTTGGCAGATGTAAGCCTAATTTGAAAGTTTATTGAAGTCTTTGAGGATGGAGACTTGGTCAAATGTCTTGAACAGTTTTCTTTGCAGAATCCCCCCATACTTTGAGCTAAAGGAAATATGGTTTTGCATTTTACATTGTGTTGTCAGAGCACTGGAACAGGCTGCCCAGGGGGAGTTGTCAGGCTGCCCAGGGGGAGTTGTGGAGTCTCCTTCTCTGGAGATATTGAAGACCTGCTCGGATGCCTATCTTTGTGACCTACTCTAGGGAACCTGCTTTGGCAGGGGGTTTGGGCTTGACAATCTCTCGAGGTCCCTTCCAACCCCTACAGTTCTGTGATTCTGTGTTGCTCTTCTCATTAGAAATGATGACAAAAAAAAAAAAAAAGGCCTCAAGGATCATTCAGAAAGGCTTTAGTCAAGATTTCACATATTAAGAAAAGGACACACTTCCCAGATTCCTAAAGAGAGCATCCACATGGATGAGAAAGATTTATCTTGCCAGAACCATGGAAAGGAAATTGATGTTGTAGATGTGAAAGAGATCTGGGTAGATTCTGTAAACCTAGCCTTCCTCACAGGGAAATCTAATTAAATTAAACATTAAAAGTAGGTACATTTTCTTAGCCATGCTTATGAACATACATACCACGGCACACATAGCACCTGTGGTCAAAGACAAACTTCACTTGTCAGACTTCCCTATAAATCATTGCATTGCAACAACCTCAGGCAGCAAACCCCTAGATGACTGGTCTAAGCTTCTCTACTACGTTCAACAAGGACTACCATTTCTCCTGCTTCTACTGTCTAACAGGAAAGAAACCACAAAACACAAACATGATACCTCTTTTAAACACTTGTATTATGCAACATTATTTTCATATTTGATGTGTACAAGAAGCCACTAGGACAATTAGCCAGCAATAGCATCTGCAGTGCATTCAAATATGGATAATGCCTATTTGCATTCCATATTGGATCTACCTGGCCCAAAGGAACACTCACCTGGTTCAGATTCTCTAATGCAAAGTTTCTACTTGAAGATGTTGATTCAATAAAATATAAGCTTTCCTGGATGCAACACCTGTTAAAATTAGTAATACAACAAACATCAGCCTGAACATCCCGCTTAAAGTGTACCAAAAACATGGGTTGCTGATTGGCCGGGTTCTAGAGCCTGCAAGTTCCCTAGCTGTCAAACTGCTTTTGTTTTGTTGTTCTTCCCTTCCCCAGTCTGCATCAGAAATTAGTGGATCTAATTTCCTAAACAAACGTTGATATCACATGTTGCTTTGACCCTTTTCTACATCTTCAGCTCCCTTCAACTGCCATACCTTCTCTGGTACTTCAGGTCCTCTATAACCAACCTTCTACATGACTATCTTGATGGCTCCTCAACTGCTTAGGAGGAGAGTGTGTCAAGTCTAATACTGAGGTAAAATGGACCACAACATACAAACACACTGTAACCTTAGTATTTGTTTTTAGAGACTAAAAAGACTAATGCTCTTAATGTTCACACATACAATGAGGTTTTTTTTGCATAAAGATTTATTTTAAGGGAAGGATACTACTTCGTCTTATAAAGGACACTAAAATGTAAAGAATAAAAATCCTTCCTTGCATGTTTTACACACAGACTTAATAGATAATGTAAATTTGCCTAGTTACACAGAACAACAGCAACAAAAGCTCATAGCTTCTTTAATTGTTTAAATGTTTATACCTCCCTGTCACAATCACAGATGTCTTCTGTCTAATCACTTTGGCTGAACCCACTTGCATACATAAATTCACCTTTCTTTATTTGCAGTTCCCATACTCTACTTTGGCTTTCTCTTCTGCTGAAAATTGTGGTATCTTAAGAAGTGACTCTCCAGAGCAAAAATATTGTTGCCTAGGATTAATGACAGCTTTAACTGCTTCTCCTTTGCCCTCAAAGTTTTCCATTATCTCCATTACTTTCACAAAATAGAAGGGATAGGGTGTTGGCTTTTGCCAAGCCATATGTATTTTCTCTTATTCAGAGACAGAAGACCAGACTGATCCTCAAAGGGAAAGCCAACATCAACTCCATTTCTTTTAGGTACTTAATGGTACTTCTATTTTCTTTAGTTTTACGTTTGTTTTGCTTATAATCCACTTTTTCACAGAAGATGCAAACACAAACATATGTATAGTATAATTTCACAGATGTTTTCATTCTATATATAGAGAGAACTGATCACACAGAGAGAAAGGTTGAAAGTTTATTGCTCTTCACAATTAAGAATTTGTATAAGTACAAGATCTTCAGGGTGTTTTTATAATTTTTGTATTACTCATTTTCATTAAGTTGGGGTGGAGGGGTGAGGGGCATGGGGGAGTGGTATGTGTGGGGGAGGTTTCTGTGCTCCTGCTATTCAAGTACAAAAGATAGCGTGCTAACTGGAGAGACAGCAGGTATTTAGTTTCACTTTCATTATTACAAGGATTGCCCAAAGATTTCCAGCCAGCTTCCTTTAATTTGCTGATAAGTTGCATATAACCCAAGAACATGATCTATTCTTAAGTGGGTCTTTCTATGTCATATTTTTATTTGGAAGGTTCATCTGTACTAGAAATGGGGCAACTTCTTTCAATTCACAAAACCATGAGAACGTGCTTTCCATTGTATCATCTCTGCTTGAACGACACTTGTGTTTCTCCAGGGAAGTCAGTCTGTTGTGAAGGACATTGAGTGCTGTGCTGAGAGTAACATCCTTTGCCTGCAAGGCAGTATGAACAACCCGAGCCAGTCCATGAAATTCACCACACACAAGCAAACAGACAACAAAATGAAGGGCATTCAGCTGAAACCACAGACCAGATGCTCCACTATGGTATACTTTCACTATGGTTCACTTAATTCTGTCAAAGCCTTTATGATGGCAGGGAGAGAGACATGTGAGTGCATATGTTCCTATGAACTTTTTCCCCCTTTTTTTTTTCCCAAGGCCATGAGAACACTTTAATTGGAAAATCCAGGAGTCTCCAATCAGCCCTGGAATTTCATGTTTTCTGAATCTCAGAAGACAGCCCATGTTTGCAAGGTATTTTGAGCACACCGAAAAAACCTTTCTAGCTTACAAAAGTCAAGACAAATTTCTAAACAGCTGTCTTGCTGGCTTGTGTACTCTTGTAGGTATTTAGAAACTATTGCAAATTACAAGCAGTACTGTGCTGTAAGCAGAATTATTTTTCGAATACAACCCTGCTCTTTAAACTAATGCAGAGGAGACAAGAAGAGGAGGACAAAAGGAGGCTTCTCTTTTTCATTGGGGATGTACCATTACGTAGTAAATATGTCCTACTTATTACACTGTCGCTCTGAAAGAAGAAGGTTTCTACAGAAAAGGAGATTGTAGCTCCTTACTGTTAATCCTCACTAACTAAGCATTCTATAACCAATTCAATAAGTTCCTGGTGCACTGTTATACTTACAGAGTGATTAAAACTACATAGCCATATAAGCAGACTGGGATGTCTCTGGTAACAATAGGAGGGGAAAATAATAGAAAGTTTCTCACATTAAAACCAGAGTATCACTGCTCCAGTAATTCCTGCGGAAAGCTGAGAACATTCTGTAAAACCTTCAGACCACCCCGCCTCCCCTCCCCCACTGCCAAAGACAGTGCAGAGTCCTCTGAGTTACAAATTCTGACTCCAGAAACCAGAACTGCTGCCACAAAACCAATTCTGTAACTAGGTGTAGCAATGCAGACACCAGAGCACTGGTAGGAAAGCTCTGTATCGCACATTACTCCTGCTTCTTGCAGGGCACTATGGTGCTATTTAAATTGATGGGATTTTACTGCGATGCATAACCACTTCCCCCTCCTGTGGGAATGCAAAAAAAAAGCTAGTAAAGAGACTTTCACGGAATTTAAACCACTGCAGGCAGTGGTTTATGGTTTCAGATTTATAGTTTCAAACATGTTAAAACCAGAAGAAAACCGTTAAAGTTATGTACTCTGGCCATCTTTACATCTAACAACAATAGAGTCTGCTCACATACCCCTAAGACCAATAAACTCTGTTCGGCTAAAATATATCTTCCAGTCAGTTTTGATGTGAAGACAGGGATAGAGAATACTATTTCACTCATGGTAATTTGTTCTGGTGGTCAGTCTCTCTCGCTAGCATGGTTTGTGTGCACACTGATTTTCCATTTTAAATTTGCCAGCCTTAAACTTTCAGCCGCTTGTTGTGTGTCCATCAGTTCCTTTGCTAGGTTAAATATATTTCAGAACCCATTCCAGTCCCCTCCCTCATACACACACCATTTATGTACTACATTGCAAGTATTCCCAGGACAATTTTCTGATAAACCAAATTCTTTCATGCCTTTCTATCTCTCTTTCCTAACATACATTTCTGACTGCTCTCGTATACAGCAGCAGCAGTTTGACGTTTACTTTCGTAACCGAAGAAAGAACTGCACAGGCAAGTCCGGACTGAGCCTATGCATTTTCACTGCCTCATCCAAAAAGTTTCAACTCAGTGATGATCATGGACACCATGTTACCTTGCTGGACCTTTAAGAACAGACAGAATGACCTTACTTTTTAAAGACAAGTTCGGATGCAAGGAGAGTTTACGGCATATGCCTAATTTTTGCTCCATTCTCAGAAAATAACATGTCTGTTGTAACTTTTTTCCCCACAGTCAATGTGGGATGAACAATGTGGGATGATCTCTGAGGGATGAAAACTACAGAGGTCCGAAATAATTTCCTCATTTGCACAAAAACTAGGAGCAGCCTCACCTCTTCACGCTTCAACTTTCCCATTCCAAGTGAGCAAAGGTGACACAGCACTTGAACATGAAGAACAGAACATGAAGAGCCAACAGGTAACCTGCAGCCCAAGCTCCAATGATTTTATTTATGCACCACTTACATGCAAATAATTTTTGAGAAAACAGGAGTGCAAGAGGCAGGGAGTGGGCAGCAGTATTTCATCTGAGAACAACACCATTTCTGAGCCTTCAGGTCTGCTTGCAGAAGATTTGTGAAAGAGGCTGAGAACCAGAAAGTGGTTTGGGAGTGGGAAAATCTCTTCAGGCCACATTGTGGCCTGTGTGGAGTGCTTAATGAACTGTAGAGGGCTGACAACATCCTCCCATTCACTCCTCAGAGGGTATCTTCTTCTGTGACTAAGTACTTATCATCTACTAACTACAGACCCATCAAAACATAGATACAGTGAAAGCTTTCAGAGCCCAGGTTAAAAAAGTTTCCACAAACAGAAGTTTTCTCCACTGACCAAACTACCTCATTTTGAAGGATAGAATATATTCCCAGTTAGAAGTGTTGCACCTAGGTGGAGGAAACAGAGTATACTTAATATATAACCATTCAAAAATATGTAACGGCTTCATTGAAAAACATTACCTAATTAGAGTAATTAGACTTGAATAAAACAGAACCTGAACTTTCTGATGATTATCCCAGCAGCCAGATATCTTGAAATAAAATGAAAACCGATGCCTCTTTCTTTAAGAGAATTTTGCTGTTTCAGGGAATTTCGTCCCTTTATCCTCTGCAGTATCCAGCTTGCCTTTTCTGCTGCCAAATATAATTTCATTATATTTCTTGGACCACCCCAAGCAACACTTCTGCTTCTGTTTGGCGTAGATGCCCTCCAGATATTTGCAGATGTTTATTGCCCTAACCCTGCCTGTTAGTCTGCGCTTAGTTAGGAAACATCAATTCTCATTTGGATCACCTCTGATGCCTACTGTATCAGTCATTTTCCAATTCCAACATCCTACTAGCTCTCATTTTACATAGCTACACGGTGAGCTCCCATCCAGAACACCAAACACATATAACTATCTGCATTTCTAAACTCATCGTATGGTCAGGAAAATATTTGCCATAATTAAGAGTCTATAACAAACATCCCACTGAGGGACTTTAAAGTTTATGGCCCATCTAGCCTAGTGTCCTGAAATGTGTAATTTGTGAAGTGCTGTGTTAGCAGGACTGAAGAAGCCTAGATTGGGCATGGGTAGAGTCTACCCCCACCCTCTCTACTAATTTTTAATCTAAACAGTATTTTAAGTCTCAGACAGATGACTGTGAAATAACGATGCACATACTGATTATCTCTCCAGTCTAATAATCTAATTTGAGTTGGAACCTGCTGCAATGATGACATTTCACAGGGAAATGGTCTAATGCCTCCTCTTCAATCTTTCTGTACTTCAGGGATCTCAGGAGAGAGGTACTACACAGACAGAAAGAACTACAATCTTATTATATGGTGTTAAAAGGGAAGGCACTATGTAACACATCCTGTTTTCAAGCCTTTTATGCTGGAGGAATTACTTTTGATGTTCATGTCCAAATTACAAGTTTGCTGTAACTGAATCCAGTGAAAACTGGTGGATTTCTCATTACTTCATTAAAAAAATATGCTAAGAATTACTCTTTTCCTCCAATAAATTCAAGCTCTTCTTTTTCATGCTAGTGGATGCAGGGGGAGGACTTGGCTGGTAAAAATAAAATAAAAAAAAAAGCAAAAATCTGTGTCATCATCTGCTTTGACATGGAGCAGAACACCTGACTAATGGGCCACACCCCACACCTCGCATGTGCTCATCTCTGGTATAAACAAGAACAGGTTTAGGGCCCTATGCAAAGAAACCCAAATTTAAACTGTGTTTAACTTTTCTTAGAGCTCAGTTACAAAAGAAAAAAGCCAAACCCAAACAACAACGAACCACAAAAATCCTCCACCCCAAAGCAAGAAAAAAATACAAAAATTCAAACAACAACATAGCATCAAAATTAAAACCTACTACTCATGAACTTTCAGAGGAAATGTGGCCAGGAGAAGAGCCATGACTTTTGGTAGACCAATATGTAAAAAATTTGAGAAGGTTTTTTTTATAGAAACCAATTAATCTGGACCCTTTTGGGGTCAAAACCTCTCAGAAGGGAGTTTGTCAAGCAGGAGCACTTGGCCAGTAGTTGCTACTCCAGATCAGTTGCTACTCCAACTTTGTTCCTCAGGCCTGATGAAGCACCTGGTTGCACAGCAAACATTTTCACTGTGCAATGCCATTTTCTTGATTTACTTGATTCAGGTCACACTGCCCAGGACATTTCAAAAGCATCCTGAGGTGCTGGTTAAATGTGTCACCATAAGAAGTAAATTTACTTCTGTTTATTTCTACTGATATCTGAAAATGTGAGCTTCTAGTATATTTTTTTTTTTTTACTGGTAAAGATAAAACAAATTGTTTTCCATGCTCTTACTACACCTGTACAAGTGATACTACCATGTGTATTCAATTACACTGCCCTTCACGTAATAGCAAGTTGGTAAAGGCCCAAATATTTCTATTTTCTTCACTGCAAAACTCCATTACTTTCCACAAATTATTTCCCCCCACAAAACACCTAGCATTTTTTTAATATCCCTCTAAAAGGATATTAATGGGGTTTGCACAGGCACATCACCTTAGGTGGCTTTGAAAAACACCACTTTCCAATTTTTTGTCTGCCATGGGAATGAACAGAAGTTCTGCCTGGTTGCATACAAGCCTCAGCAATTAAGCAAGAGTTCCCTACTGTGTTAGTACAGTTCTTTTCTCCTCAAAAAAAGCCACAAAAAGGTGCCATCAAACCCTACTAACAACAACAACAACAAAAAAAACAAACACCCAAAACCAAACCCACAAAAAACCCAAAAACAACAGAACAACCCAAACAAAAATAAAATCCTAAACCAAACAGACCAGACAAAAGACATTTTCCAAAGGCAGCGCTTTTAATACATTAAGCAAGCTGTTTTCTAGCCTCAATATAGAAAATCCATCAGGTAAAATATTACACTCAATCAGGCAGGTAGAAAGGTGTCAAGCAAGGTGTTTTTAACTATAACTTGCAACTCTCCCAGTGCATCTCTCCACCTGCCATTGAAGCTCTTCATTGCCACCACAGAAACACAGGTACACGTACTGTACAACTTAGCATTAAACTAGTTTTTGAAAAGGACAGAGGGGTTAGTTTAGGCATTACAGACTACCAAACACATGAAAAGTGCCAGTCTAAACAAAGTGCTTAAAAGTCAACACACATAAAATAATTACATTTCTATTTCAGTGAAGCACTTGAGCATGTGCCTGTCTAAGTGCTGACATAAATGCTTTGTTGGATGGAGAAGAGCATTCTTGCATCCTGAAGATGAGGCACACGCTTAAGTCCTTGCCTGAATCAGCATCTACTTGAACAAATATAATCTCCTGGATTTCCTTTTATTGTTTACTCACAGAAAACCTGAAGGACAAACACTAAAAGCATACTGAGAGCTGATAAATCCACTCTCCCCACTACATCAGTGCAGCTTTTGTATTTACGATTAACTTTTGTTTCCTCTCTGATCCCACGTTACTAGATACTACTCAAGAAATACAGACATACACTTCTGGGAGCTCCTTGGAAGAAAAGTAATCACCAGAAGATGTTTTGGAAATTTCTTACAGTGGGACCTTGTACCTGTGGCATGACCTGAAAATAAGGAGGTTGTTTCTATACTACCAGTGAAGGACACATTCACAGGAACAAGAGTTCCTTATGGACTTAAACAGACCAGTTAGCATTAAAAAATCAGGGAATTAAAATCAGAATGTTTTAAAAATTATTTAAATGCAATCATTAGGTATCGGCTGAGTAGATACAAATGGTAAGACCTCACCTGGAGTATTGCATACAGTTCTGGACCCCTCAATTCCAGAAGGACATACAACTCCTTGAGAGAGTTCAGCTCAGGGCAACTAAGATAATTAAGGGAGTAGAACATCTTCCTTATGAGGACAGGCTGAGGGAGCTGGGTCTCTTCAGCTTGAAGAGGAGACTGAGGGGTGACCTCATTAACATTTCTAAATATATAAAGAGTGAGTGTCAGGAGGATGGACCCAGGCTCTTCTCAGTGACGGCCAGTGATAGAACAAGGGGAAATGGTTCCAAACTGGAACATAGAAAGTTCCATCTTAATATAAGGAGGAATGTGAGGGTTTTTCTCTGTGAGGGTGACTGATTACTGGAACAGGCTGCCCAGAGAGGTTGTGGAGTCTCCTTCTTTGAAGACATTCAAGACCAATCTGGACATGTTCCTAAGTGATCTACTCAGGATGATCCTGCTCGGGCAGGGGGGTTGGACTTAGTGATCTTTTGATGTCTCTTCCAGCTCCTAATATTCTGTGATTCTGTGAAATGGGGAGCACTGCTTCTCTCCAAGTCCATTTTGAGTCCATGCCCAAGTCTCTCCAAGTCCACCTGAAGTAAGAGCCCCCAAACTTTTACAGATTAATGATCACCATTTAAGATACTAGGTGGCATCTGCTACAGACCACTGCTGCACATTGAAGTACAGCACAACCTTCTCCTGTGGGCTAATCTGTTGCAATGAGAAAAATAAGCTGAACAATTAACCTGAAATACTAGAGGTCTCAGAACATCATTACTTAAATATATGGTAGTTTATGTGGATTTACATTAAAAAATTTTACTTGAATATTTCATATTCAATACATGGTCATTCTACAACAGTGGTCACCTGGGCAGATGAAGCATTCCCAAAACAATGAACCATTGCTTAGATACAGTCAGATGTCACTGAGACATAGAGCTGTAAAATGAAACTATCAATCTAAGTGTAATGGCTGTAAACATATCCAAGCTGAAAAATACCAGCCTGGTCACCTTACAGAAGAAGAAAAAGAAAACAAAAGCAAAATGCAAATTATTAGTTAAGAACCATTTAAAACAACTAGGATATGTCCTCAAAAGTCACCATCCCTCTGCTATGAATGAAAGTCATGTGGACTAAGAAACATCTCAGAGAAAAAAGAAAAAAATCCATCAATAAATACACATGTTCATGCAGAGAAGATGACAGCATTGTAACAGTGAATATGAATTAAGAGCAAAAAAGACTAGACATTTTATGCAGGAAACAGACATTAAAGTAACTCTCTGACTAGCACTCAAAGGTTTTTAAGCACAGCAAGAACACAAATAGATCTCAATAATAGCACATACAGAGTTCTAGCAAGTTATATATAATAATATAAGAAAGGGCAGAGGTACTAAATATTTTTCATCTGAATTTTGTCAAGGAAAAGTAGAAAGTATTTGCATCCTCTAAAAATTATCAAATACTTTTCCATCTTCAGTTACTGTTGGAAGATAAGTACCAGTTTATCATATAAAAAATAAAGTACTCAAGAAAACAAAACAAGAGAACCAAAAACCACCTTCAATCATAAAAAGAACTGGCTGAGAAGCAACCCGAACTACTAATGAAGATTTTTCAATAGCTTCTGGAGCCCTAAAAAAAGTTCATCAGTACGAGAAAATAAAGTAGTGTCAGAAGAGTACTTTACACAAAAGCAACGGGCTGACTGGTTTAACACCAGCAATCAGTAGAGTTGGCACCAATCCCAACAAAACAATGAAATGACTAATGTATGGCACAGTTAGACATTAAAAAGAATGCAATGTAATCAAAGACAATGAACACGGGCTTATAAAAACTCAATCTTGCTTTCAAACGAGCTTTTGCTGGTAGGAGGGTAAACTTGTTAACGTAATAGATTTCTGTAAAGTATTAGATTTGACCTTAATTAATGAAGTATAATTATGCAAGATCAGCATGGCATGCATTACATAAACTCAAACGTACCCAAGTAATAAACCTTAAAATGCCTCTTTAAACATGGAGCCACTGTTGAACAGCAGTCTTTCTAGGGATCTGTTCTGAGATCCAAGCTCTCTCCTAGGTATTCAATTTACAGCTCAGGAGAACAGAGAAGCATCTCTGATTACAACCAATAAATATAAAGATTATGCATCCCCCAAGAAGGGAGATTAGACAGACAACCTCAGACATTTGTATCATCCCAAGCAGTTTTCAAACATCTCCCCTACACACCTCCCATGTAATAGATGACGTGTCTCCTAAGATACAGAGTCCTGGGCATATTCACACACAACCTCTGTATCTCAGTTAGTCATCCATAGCCCTTTGCAGCAGCTAGAGATGGAGGTATCCCAGGAAATGTGTCCATGAAACTTGCTGCAAAAGCAGCCACTATAGTTAATCAACTCTCAAATGCAGAGAAAGAGCCAAGTCCTATGTGTTATTATGCTAAGTACTACAGAAGATTTCAGATCTGGCATCTATATAGCAAAAAGAAAATGGAAAAATAAGAGTGTTTTAAGAATAGCTTAAAGAATTACTAGAGGCTCTGAAAGCTTGTTTTATAATAAACAACCGAAGAAGCTCAGGCTAACTGTCTGAAAGAGTACTACGGCTTGTTTTGACTGTACACAAACGTATACACAGAACAGAAATCTGATAGAAAGAGCCATTTCAATTTAGACAAAGAAATGATGAGATACACACATCTTGAAGCTTTGTCTGGCTACACTGAGACTAGAACGAGGGATGTATTCAAGGAAGAATGAAGATAACTGAATGGTTATTTTCATTAGCACAGAAACAAAAAGAGCCAGAATATTGCACTGCTCTTGTTGCTGTTCCTTTTCCTATTAACAGTTTATGCAGTGTGAACAAAACGCCAAGAAAATAATGGAAAACACTTTACAAAACCCAAGCAGCAGGTTCAACTTGAATTTTAACTAACAGCATCTTTTTACAGTTCTACTGTCGTGTAGCACAGCTGTAAAACAGTGCAGTGCTAAACTCTTTCATACCCACAGTTCTCTATGCAGTCCAGCATCAAGCAGAACACCCTGATCTCCATGGAGCACTAAGATGTTGCCAACTGTCTTGTCCTGCTACTGCAATCTTAGCAAGATGGTAACTTCAAGACAAATAATCAAAATCTCTTCCATATTGTATACACTAATACAAAAGTATCATTTCATATGGTAAAATTTTGATGATTTAACATGAAAATCTACAATTGAAGTTAATATAGGCAGCACAATACACAGTCATTTTGCTTTTATCTCACAAGTCAGTGAAGTGAATTACTATATAACTACTGTGGCTGTAAACTAAAAATTGATTTGACATTAATGTTCAGTAAATAATAATTGCTGCTTATTTTGTATAAGCCCTAACATAGTATGAAACATTATTTAAGATGTAAAAAAAAAAAATAAAAAATATTTAAACCTAAGACCTTTAACAAAAGTTTATGCATTTGCACTAACTGATTTACATTGCACTCCATAATTTCAATGTAATGATGAGTCCAGCAGATTTGGGTTTTAATGAGGACCCTGAGTAATGATGAACAGCTGGCCATCTTAAATCAGGATGTCTGCTGAGAGTGGGCAATTTAAAAAAAGCATAGGCTATGTATTGCCAACATTTCAGAAGCAATGCCAAAACTCTAAAAATTAAAGGGAGGGGGGGTGTTGAAATGCCTTTGCTAGGATTTAACCCTCTGGCTATCACAGGTGACTGGCGAGAGTGACCACATTCATTTAGTCAGCAAGGGAGTGACACAGCACAAGGATAAGATTTGATTGTCCTTTCATGACTGCAGTCAGATGATTTTGGTAAGGGAGAAGAAAAATACATTTAATCTCTCTTCCTAGGGTAAGGACCAAAACCTTTTCTGGCTGGACTATACGGCCCTACAGAACAGCAACTATTCACATATAAGAGATATTATTCACTTGTTGCTATTGTTTGAAAAAGTAAACCTCTGCAACACACTGTGGTTATCAGTACTGCAGGTTATAACTGGCATTACAGAACTAAGCAATGAATTAGAATAACATAGTAAAGAAAAAAAAAATCAATTTAGAAAGGTCTACTGGCTACAGTACATATTCTCTTAATAGCTGGGACAAAGACTAGAATCAAAACTCCAGAAACATGTAACAGTAGCAGACTTGCCATCATTTTTAATGTTACAACTTTTATATTTTACCATTTTCATTACTATAAGATCCATCACAAATAGCCCAAGAACATCCCAAACTATGATTAACTATCACAGTAAGATGAGAGAAAATATAACCAAGTTACCCTGTACCCTAAAGATTATCACCTCGCTCTTCTCACCATTTTCTTTCCTAAGCCATTACATATGCCATTAGTTTTGCTAACATTCATCTTCCATTCTGCTTTTATGCTGTCATCTTTTACAATAAATTCAACGTTCTTTTCCTTAAATCAATACACCATCAGCTGCAAATCCACTGTGATTCAGTCTTGCTCTCTACTTACACTAATAGCCATTCTCACCACAGCTTTTGTTAAATATCACATGTAGGGTCTAAATAGCAAACGCATCATGTCTGAAGGAAACAGTGGCTCCTACCAGAAACCTCCTTTGCCACACACAGAAAATCTCACTGCTTGTTCTAATAGCACTGTACATGCGCCAGGACAGCAAAATAAATAAGAGTGAGTAAAGGGGAAGAAGACTTCGTGATCACTGTGTTGACTCTGACCATGCTAGATCCAAATCTCAGATCCAAAAGGGTTACCAGAGAGACTTCACCAGCCCCTGAACCTTCTCTGAACCTTGGAGGAAAACTTCTGGGTCAATCTCACTCTATCATATGTTATGCA
Source organism: Heliornis fulica (assembly GCA_013399135.1). NCBI lineage: Eukaryota > Metazoa > Chordata > Aves > Gruiformes > Heliornithidae > Heliornis > Heliornis fulica. The sequence goes on along the minus strand of VXBZ01004532.1, from coordinate 391,368 downwards.
TAAGCCCTGAAACCAAGGCTATGTTAGTTTCTTTGTAGAAATAGCTCATTCTTGCCACGACAAATGTTTTATCTTTGACTTTCTAAGAGACAGTTAAACGCAAGGGCCATACCAACACTGCACAGGAATTTCCATACCAGGCATTTTACAAGCATGATACACTTCTCTGAGTTAGAGTACTTTGCATATAAGTACTCTTCCCTGGGCAGATCACAGCACAAAAGATACCACTGTAATCTGAAAACACTGACCTGATCCTGATTCACAGGATTAACACAAAGACTTGCTGCCTGCGCAGACAAATGAAAAATCACAGGAGACTAGAAAGAAGCTTCCACACTCCTTGCATCTTTGGATCTACAAATCTGCCACTAGACTCAGAGGAGTGCAGCTTGCATCCCCTCAGAAGGAGAGGATTTAGAGTAGGCTGTGGTCTTTTTCTTCAGTAACAGTTTATAGAGCATAAGCTACAGTTGTCTGAAGTGATTGGTGCAAAATGGATGTCAGAATTTATTGATTAGACTTCATGCTACCAACTGTTAATTGCTAGCTGTGTCTGACCCCATATGACTGCATAAAGAAATGGAGGTGCACCAAGGATGGCATTTGGCCTGAGGTGCTTCATGAGCAACTAGAGCAGAAAAGCAGCAATGTTAACAATAACATACTTCTCAATAAATTTATTCTTCATTTGTAGCTTTGGTTTTAATATCTCACATTATGAGACCATGCTTTATTTTCTGTTATTCCTTTTTTAGCAAAAGTACAGAACTCTGTACAGTGCTTAAGCCAATTGCATCTCTGAATGAAGAATTCTGAGCTATTTGGAGAAAAAAAAAGGTACTGCTTTAAAACCATGTATATCAAGAATGCAAACAAGAGATTCCTGCAGTATTTTATAGGAAAAACTATACAATGCATCTGCTGATCTGTTTGCATTTTGTATCTTACAAGCTGAATAGCTCATGTGCCTGCTTGAAGGCCATTTTGCTGTGCTCATTTTAAGTTACTGCCTCGTGGATAGGAGTCAGAGTGATGGCATTATTTGAATGGCATTTCTTGGAAGACCACTGAACTGCTACACAAGGGGAACAGGCAGTTTGAATGTGTCTCTTGGAGAAAAAGTATTTTCTCTAATGTGACAGACAGATGAAAGAATGAGTAAAAAAATATGGGACACAGCTGCTACAGCTGTGAATAACTACCCATTTTCACCTTGTAAGTGGGTTTTCCCTTGCATGGGAAAACTAGTTGTTCCAAATACAGTTTCTTCAGTGTAATTTAGTCACCAGTTGGTGCTTAATTTGATCTTCCATTTAATTTGATCAAGTTCTCTGAAACCAAGTCATCCAGTGCTTAAAAAAATAAAACTTCCACTCCTAAGGTGTTCATCTAGGAACATTTTGTTTAGTTTTTTGCTTTAGTCAGGATAAATTCCTGTTGGATAAATTGATTCTTGGCTACAGATAGCTGCTATTTAATTAATGGTGATGAGCATAAAGAAATGCTTATAAATAAATAAATGAAGAAGGATATAAACCGAAAGAAGATAGGCTGATTGAGGAAAAACTTATGTAACAGTTAAGGATAGCTACAAAGCTAAGAAAATATTTATGGTAGTACTTCCTAATAGTTCTCAGTATGCTACAGGGTTGTAATTTACTTTACAAGAACTCTTTGGAAGTAATATTGTTCCTATTTCACTGGTGGGCAAACACAGACTGACAAAGACATTGTACATGATTATGTGTGATACATCTACAACAAATCTGGGAACAGAACCAGTTCCTTGTGTGTCTCCGTTCAGGCAACATGACACTGGACCAGTCTACCTTCTCAGAGGACATCAGCTACAGCACAGGCCCCAACAGCCATATTAACATGAAATATTTAATGTTTCAATATGGAGTGGACAGGCAGCTGTGGTAAGGTTTTAATATTAAATAGGAAGTCTGACATTATATGGTCCAATGCCAGGAACCCTTTACCTTTCAATTTTACTCCTATGGGGATTTTGCTTTTAATTCTCCAAGTTCAAGCATTTGGCAGAGTTGCACCTTGATTTTCTGCCAAACAATAAAGGAAAAGTGTTTTGGCTTGTGCAGAGCACCCTTGGTAGACAACCAAAGAGACATATAGAGCAGATAATGGATAACACCCTTGGTATCCAAACAACAGATGAATCACTCTGTAGCATATCAAATTCCAGGCCTCAAATATATGTAGCACAACTTAGCATCCCAACTCACCATTTAGTACAGACAGATGCATAGCATATGAGGCCCTGTATAACCAGTCACTGTACAATATCTTGCGAAAGATGCCACAAGTAAGAATACAGGCATGGCGGATACTGATACACATTGAGCACAGGGAATACTGTTACCTAGGCTTTGCAGGGATCAGAAGATTTTGGTTCTGCCCTGTTCCACCACCAACACCCCTCCCTGGGACATTATACCTGAGATTACTCTTTCCTCCAGACACATAAAGTCACTTGTATTTCCCTTCCATCCCACAGATTCTCTTCTTTGCCTAATTTTATTTTTCAGGTCAGTAGCTGTACTGTAAATTGTCCAATAACATTAGTTTCATTAATCCATCCCATGCTAGTCTATTCTGAGGGTATCTTGTGTCAGTAGCACATTTCTGTAGCTCAGGTAATTTTCTCCCTTTTAAAATACATCAGGGCACTGAGAGTGCCTCTGTTTTGAAAGATGCAATGAGATATGACATCTGTTATTTCCTTTGCCATTCCCCTCTCCCCAGTCAAAACCTTTCTAAAAAAAGCTCACTACGGCATTTCTACACCATCTTTCACTGCCTTGCAATGCCTTCCCTCACTTCTGTATTTCAACAAGCAAACATACAGGAGGAGAACATTTATAAGCACCCAAGGCAGAGAGGGGGTTAATGAGCCTCGTAGTCAAGGCGGCTCATTAGGTGTGAAGCCATCTTATTAGAGGATGATGTGGATTATGAGAGTAAAGTGAAGCACTACACAGCAGCATCTTTGACTTTCAGAGAATCCCATTCCAGTCACCATTAAAAACAAAAAAAAAGTAGACCTAATTAGTTACTACTGCACAAGTGGCATGCCTGTTGCAACCTGTCATGGACAGTTTCACAGCAGGATTTGTGTTTCAAATATAACATGGTTTTAATTTTTTCTGATGTGGAGCATTTTATGTTGACTGCAATGCTGATACAAATAGCTACTTGACAAGGGAAAAAAGAAAAAAAAAAACAACAAAACAAACAACAAACAACAAACCAAGACAGCCACAAAGCAAAGCCACAAAAACTGCTAGATATATCCGTTGTCAGCTATCAAAAGAGGATTGTTTTGTTAAGGCACAAAACAGAGGGACAGAAATTTGAGACTGGCCTTTTGCCCCAGCCCAGCAGGATGCATCATTGCAGACTATCAGAAGAAAAGGGATGGAGCAGAAAGGGGAGGGTGGCAGTACTCAGGATTGGCAACAGAAGTAGTTCTCATCTAAGTTAAATGGAGGAAGAAATCTTGTCCCTCCCTTGTCATGGCTATGTTCCTTGCTCATCTCCATATGCCTACATGCAATTTATCTCAATCAAAGCATTAAGTATTTTTTGAATAATTATGTGCCTGTTTCCCCACACAGACATTGAGAATACCACAGGTGAATTCAGTATTTCATGTGGCTCATGAGAATAGGATATTTTAAATTTGAGGAGATTTTATTATTTTATTATGTTCTGTACATTAGATTACATGCAGTATTTGCCATACTCTCAGTTACTGTAATTATATAAAGCCATGTTATAACAAATGAAGTAAAATCAAGGCATCCCTGTAGCACTTAAGAATAAGTGAAACAACTCTCCTATGTTCTCTCTTCCCTAAGGGAGTTGTTTTTTTTTTTTTTAAAAAAAAAGTTGTACATTTAATTAATGAAATGGCATAGTAGTACAGTTTCTGAAGCAAGGTGTGTATTTGTACCCATATTAGCAAAGGCAACACTCGGGTCAGAAGTTAACACTTTTCTATCATCTCAAAAGGGCTTTTCATCAGCACACCTACAAATGCACACCTCCTGTAAATAATAAATCAAAGTGCTCTTACCCTCAGTTGTTTCCAAGATAATTTTAGATAGAAAGCTATGTTGTAGCACAAGCTCTGACACCCTTAAACTGGTTAAAAATACACTGTTAAGCAGAGGCTGGGAAGGACTTTGGAAGCATCAGGGGAGAAGGAAAAGAGCACCAGCTAACTCAAGTGAGAGAGGAAGAGGAGTTCAGCAGCACACCAAAGAAGCAGGAGAAAATGCTTATCTGTCTGGGAGGTCCCAGAAGGTACTTAGTGCCCCACATGCAGCTCCATGACTGACTACAGCACAGCAGCCTTTCACTGATTGGCATGTAGGCAGCCTCATCTCACTGGCCTCCTGAAAGAGGGAAAGGGAAGCATATCTCTGGATATGTCTACCTAAAGACTAGACTACTAACATCCTTTCAACCTAAGTGGATTTTACACAAAAAAAAAAAGATTTTAATGCTAGTTTTTAAATCATTATATGGCTGCAGTATAAGGTGAACATGACATAGACTAGTTATTATATCTTAAGCAAACATCCATACACTTTATTTTCAAGTGGAAAATCAGAGTCAAAGGGTAGACTTGAGGCCATACAGAGTAGATTACAGCAGTGTCAGAAGTCCATATACAGTTCTTAAATATACATGCTCCAACCACCAGTCTAAACTATTTCTCACAGACAGCTAGACCAAAGAATAAAGTAAAAAGTAGGAGGGAAACTGACTAGATGCAGAAGATGTAGACAGAGAGCCTGTCACTTGCTGAATTACCATAGAGCTTGTTATTGCTGCTGCATTACATTCAGTTGTTTCAATAATTTAACAGCAGCTCAAACAGGGTTGCCAGCTCCAGACAAAACATGGCAGATTGAACAAGTAAATAGGAGGCAAGCGTAGTCACATAGACCAGCTGGTAGATTCAATTTACAAATAACATCATTAGTAGGAATTATATTTCTATTATTACTATTATCAGAAAAAAAAACCAAAGCCCCAAAACATCACCACCATGCTGCCCTGATAGAGTTGTGATAAGCCTTGGTTCACACAAAACCACTTAGAAAGCTGGTAGAGATCTACTGCTACAGACAGAAACAAAAATAGACACAGACAGCAACAAACTTACGATCATAGTAGATGAGTAGAGGTATAAAATCACCACCAAAATAACAAATTTAAAATATGCAGAAATGCATTTGCAATGGTTTACCATAGTACAAGCTGCTGTTTATTCATAGGAGCAGAAGTTACTTAAGATTTTAAGATTAATTTCTCCACTTAATTCCAGACAAGTAAAACAGGGTAGGATGATTCTAGCAGGATTTGTTCACTATTCATGAGCAGCTTCTAATCTGGATTTAGAGTTTAGCATGTAGAAGTGCCACTTTTCACAGTAAACTGCAGATTTAACAGTATTACACTTTGTTAATTCTGCAGACAGAGCGTTAATAGGACTTCCCAGCTCACACATTTAACTTAACTCCTTGCTCCCCATCTAAGCAGTAGTAGCGAAGTCAAAATAGAAAAACACATAAACAAACAAAAACCCACAAACAAAACAAAACAATCTTTATAGTAGATTATTTTCCTGTCCATCCTGGGGCAGATATCAGCAAATTTTAGTATTTATACACACACACCCCCCCAGATTCTTTGCGCCAGAGCACACTTTCCTCTTTGTTGTAACTGCTAATACTTAGATTTCACATATTCACACCCCTCCTTTATTTTTTCCCCTCCTAATTCCTTTTTTTTTTTTACTTCCTTAGTTTAGCTTTATTTCAATTCCTTCAGCCTTCAATTTGACCATTAACTTCCCACCACAACACCTGCCAAAAAACTCCTGAATTGAATGGAGGAGACCTATAAAATCACTGTTCTGGAGAGTGTGGGGAGGGGGGTGGAGGGTGAGGGGGAAGAATTGTAAATGTATATACTATTTCCGTCATTGAAAGGTATTTCTGAAATCTCTGAGCATCAAGCTGAATGCTGCTTGATTCAAATGGACAGAATCTCATCAGCTTAATGGACGTCAAGCCTGGGCACTGGATATCAGCAAAAAGGCAAAGAATAACAATTTCTCTGAGATGCCAGTCTTGGCAATAAATTCACGAGGACATAGAAGACTTACCCTTGGTCAACAAGGGTCAAGTTTGTGAATGTATAAACAAGCTAGATGTACAGAAATCTAGGGACTTGATGAAATATACCCACAAGTACGAAGGAAGCTGGCCAACGTCAATGCAATACTACCTCAAATTATCTTTAGAAGGTCATGGTAGATGAGAAATGTTCCAGAGTAAAACAAATGTCACTCTTGTGTGCAAGAAGGGAACTACAGACTAGTCAGCTTCACCTCAGCCCTAGGAAGACAATGGAGACAAACCTCATGGAAACTATTTCCAAAGACACTGAAGTAATGACTAGCCAAGGATTTATAAAAGAGAAAAAACATATTTAACCAACCTGATAACCTACAAAAAAGTAACTGGCATGGTGAAGGAAGGTGAAGGAAGTAGGGTGTAAGGGATGTTGCTTTATATCAAATTTAGTCAGGTTTTGACACTATTTCCTATAACAACCCCATAGACAAAACAATAAATTATGGGGTAGATAAATGGATTCAACTTCCATGCTCACGGGACTGTCATTATTGAGAGTGAAGTTCAGCTGGAGGCAGTAGCTTGATGTTCCCCAGAGACCAATACCAAGAAAAATACCGTTTAACATCACAAAATGTCCCATTAATGATGGGAAAGAGTGCAACTTCAGCAAATTTTCAGGTGATACAAAACTAGAGGTGGTTGATACATCAGGCTTTTGTGCTGCCATGCAGAAGGGTCTCAACATGCTGGAGACAGGAGCCGAGCGGAATCTTATGCAATTCAACAAGGGAAAATGCAACATCCTGCAGCTAGGGAGGAACAGCTTCATACACCATCACTCCTGGGATCTGACTAGCCAAAAAAAGAAGTTTTGCAGGTATCACCTAGCTGTAATGAAGGACAAGTTGGACACAAACTGGCAGTGTCCCTTTGCAATAAAGATGGGCAACAATATTCAGGGCACCAAGATGATGGATTGGAACACCTTCCTTGTGAGGAAAGGCTGAGGGAGCTGGGTCTCTAGCTTGGAGAAGAGGAGACTGAGGGGTGACCTCATTAAAGTTTATAGATATGTTAAGGGTGAGTGTCAGTAGGTCAGAGCCAGGCTCTTCTCAGTTATGGCTAGTGACAGGTCAAAGTGAAATGGGTCCAAGCTGAACCCTAAGAAGTTCCATCAGAATGGAAAGGAAAACTGTGTGGGTGACGGAACACTGGAATAGGCTGCCCAGAGAGGTTGTGGAGTCTCCTTCTCTGGAGACATTCAAGACCAATCTGGACACATTCCTGTGTGATTTAATCTAGGTGATCCTGCTCTGACAGAGGGGTAGACTAGATGATCTTTCAAGGTCCCTTCCAACTCCTGACATTCTGTGATTCTCTGATTCAGTTCATTCTGATCCTGCTCACCATTACAAAAGCATTTGACCAAAAGTGAACAGATTTGCAGCTTTTTACAGCATGCAGATCTTGATGTTATACAAGCTTTCAAAATTTTTGCTGACAAGATGAAGGCCCTCCAACTCAGCAGTCAATTCTGTGAAGTGTTCACAGCTGCTTCCAACCATGCTGAACAAAACAAATTTTCTGTCATTCTCCTGTGACTGTAAACAGCACAGTAACATGGCTTTAAACTCAGCCGAACCGCATGATCAAGCGACAACTCTTCATTGTGTTTCTAGCCCACTTGACTGTTTATTCACTTAACTCAAAACTCATTGTAGTGAGGTTAACATGAAGAGTTTTTCAGATATCCCTTCCTCTTAGTCCCGTGAGTCACCAGCACATTAGCAAGACTGCTTTTTGAGGTGATGCTTCTTGAAGTTACATTTTAACGGATGCATACGGCACCTTCAGAACCTACTACTGCTCTGGACCTCATTTGTTTAACAGGCAACTCAAAAATGCATACTAACTGTGAAGACTTTTTAGACTGAGTAAATTCCTAAATAGTTTTGTGTAATTGGGAAGTAACACAGTATTTCCTATTGGCTTCCAGGAAATCTTGGTTAGTTGGTTTGGGGTTTTTTTTCCTACCATGCCAGAACCATAACTTTTGAGATTTACTTACATCTCTCATTTCACCTCCATTTTTTAACCTTAAGACTTATGTAATTTGGGAGTAAGCAAGTAGTGGAAATTGAAAAGAGCTTCCGAAGACTGTTGTAAGGGACAAAAAACCAAACAAAACCCACAAGGGCTACTTTTGTTAGTGGCAGGTCACAACAGCAAGAGCCCTACATGGAGAAGCATGCTGGGCTGGCAGCTTCAAGGAAGGCTTTTCTTTCATTTGTCATGACACTCAGTTTCCCACTACCAAGGAACCCCCCAAGGGCACTAATACAGAAGCATCCAGCACACATTCTCTTTAACCCCAAAACTATGAAACTGACTTTAGACTTTGGAAAAGAGCGGACCAATCTGTGGAAAACAAATTACTGCGATACGATCATTTTTGAGGGCCTGACTGTAAAGTCAAAACCAGACAAAGCTTTAGATGAGAGCAGTCAACCATCACATTTGCCATTTTGGTGTTAACACTGGAATGTCAGAACTGCAAGTATTTTCCACTAAACACAGTTAAAATAAATTCACTCTTAGCTTATCATTCAGGAGATAAGCTATTCCTACAATATCTCTATATAGAATGTTTTTACTGCAAAGGTATGAAAGATATTCCTGTCTGAGGAAATAGAGGTGGAAAATGCTACTGATTTATATAATCAGAATTAATGAGTAGTTCACTAGACTTCATGACTCTTCACTAGAAGAAGGAAGATTCTACATATTATTCTTTTGCAAGAGACAATAAGCAGATTTCTCTACTCTTAATTTACGATTCCACAGAACCTGTCAAATATCAATACATACCTCTTTGGAGGCTTCTGGCTTTTAAGTCTTTCCACCCACAGGTCAAGGGGATACCAGCTGACACTGCAGTACAAAGGTTCCTCACAATGTTAGGGATCTCCCTCATGAAGGGTGCCTAGTCACAGATATTAGCATGACTGATTACTCACAGGTACTTCTGTGTTTCCCCCTTCTTACCCCTTGTGCAGCTTGGTATGCTCAGGGGATAGGGAAAAGCTCAACCAAGGAAGATTCCATCAGAAAAATAATCCACACCCCAACACCACTGTCCAATCCTTTCTTAAAAAGGCAACAACCTGCACTCAAATTTTCCTACATTTGACACCAAATCCTAATCCACACCTGGACACAGAATACTCTAGATAAATCATGTGCAAATATTTCCTCGTGTAAGAACCAAATACTCAAAGGTACTGAGCACATTAGGAGTCCAGCAAAGATCAGCTTGGTGCTTTGTCTCCAGATCAGGGATTGGAAATTAGAACACACAAAGCAGAAGACATTTGTCCCAGTGGTTCAGCTTTGTTCACTGAAACATAGCCAAGAGGAAAACAGCCTCCTAAGGGCTGAAAGAAGCCAAGGAAAACTGCCAGACTTTGACAAAACAGTACCTGTCTTAGGTCTTCATAGGACTCAAGAGGCAGAGCTTCCTGTTTATTTCACAGTAGCAGTTCAGAATTGTGCAGGACTCAGCCTCATCGGGGATGTTACCACTTTAGTTCACCAGCTAGATGGGACATTTCAGGATAAATACATGCTACAGAAGTTTATCCATTCTTTCTGATGTGGAGACAAGCAGTGGGGAAGGACCTCCTGTTACGAAACCAGGATTCACACCTTCCTGGCAAGTTATTCTAAACCTTTTCATAGGTGCTGGCCTCCTTGGCTTTTTCCTTGGACATAGGAAGCAGAGACACCTGACTCCAAGTTGTGATTTCCTGTAAGATTTAAGTTTCAGTTCCTTATCACATGGCATGACAGCATGACCCAACACTCTTTCCAGGAAGAAAGAGTCCTTTAGAGCTTTTTTCTTGTGCTGCATCTTCCCCATCCTCAACAATACATACCACCTCATCAGCTTTGTAGAGGTCTTCAGTTATTTCCCCACTGCATTTCAGTTCAGTAAGCATTCAACAACTGCACAGTCTCCTACACAAGATAAGGCATAGAAATAAATGAGGAAATCAGAATGTGTTAGAGACAAGCTATCAGCTCAAAAAAGGAGAGAAGAGAGGAAACTAAAAGTGAGAGACTGAAGCACCAATAAAACTGCCCTCACCACTGGACGCAGAATCGTTAATCTTTTCCAAGCTCATTAAGAACAGCTACACTCCTAAATGCTATCTGTAGATGTAATATTTTGAGGTTGTCTAACTGCAGGACACTTCTTTTGGCAACTATTACAGTGCTGACTGGACTTGGCAACCTTCAGTCCACAGGTAGTCACTTAAAAAAAAAAAAAAAAGAAGTCAGTCCTCTGACACATTGGAAAGTTTCTGTCTTTTTTAACTTTGCTAGGCCAGAATTTTGTTGCTCTTTCCCCACCGCCACATCTCCTATCAATTACTGGTGTACTGTGGAATACTGTTTAATAAACATAAATTTCTTAGCAGAATGCATCTAAGTGATCGATCATAAGAGTCAAGGAAATAGAGTGCTAAGTACTACATCAGCTTCCTGCCTCTCCTTTGAATGGCATCCATAGTCATTAAAAAAAAACAAACCACCCTTGGCATGAAAATGATTTATTTTAATCTAAACAGCGATTACTTTAATTAAACACACTTTATTCCTCTTGAAAGTGACAGAGCACTCGCCTGAAGCTCGCTATCACTCTATTTATCAAAAGACTTCAGTGGGAGCTCCTCCCAGACCACTTTGTTATGGAGCGTCAGTTTTGCTCCAAAAAGAGAATAAAAATCCACAGCAAGAAAATATAAACAGATCCAACTAATCTCCAATAATATTCCAACTATGTTAAGGGACTTCTCTGTACCATTAATCAGCTCCTGAGTTTGCAACTGGATACTAAACAAAAGCTTCAACATTTGCATAAATAAAAAGTAAATCTATGTTTCAACACTGATAAAAATCTAGGAACAACTGTACTTTGAGTTTTTTATGAAGGGTCTGGTCTATCTTTTATTTTTAAGCATTTGTCAAGACTAAAAGTCAATAGTGTATAGGGTTTGCTGTAAAGGGCCTCCAAAATTGGACCAACAAAGGCATTCTGCTTGGAGTACACTACATAATGAAGCATTGCTGAACAAGAATCAGAGAAGCAGCTTAAGGAGATTCTGGGAAAGGCAAAGCCAGTTCATGCTCAGCCAGAACCAATAACAAAGCAAGTGCATTAAATCAGCAACAGTAACATTCAATCCTCTTCTCAGACATCCCAGGTGTTGGGAGACATTACTAGCATCAGAGGAATTATATCTGCATAGGTCTAGAGCTGTATACGGAAAAGCTATTGGTATTGCTTGAAAATAGAAGGGAAGCAGACACACATACACACTTGCACCTACATTTTGGCAAAATTTTGTTTGTTAAAAAAAAAAAAAGCAACCCCCCCATTTCAAATCAAAATATTCAGTAGATTCCCTTATCTGTTCATCTCCAGTGTCATTTTTGGTGGGGAAGGGAGTCATCATATTGTCACAAGAAAGGACTGATTTCCATTAGCATCAACCCAGAATATAACTAGACCACTCATAAATATCCTGAAAGAATCCATTTCCCTTCCTTCCAAATTCAACATTTCCAGTCTAATTTAGAGACAAGTATCTGAATTGCATCCAAACTATTATCAAATCAGCATGCTAGGTGACTCACATTCACCTTTCACTGAAAGTCTTGTGGAAAAGTGAATCATGAAAATTCTAACCCAGATATCTGAGCTTTTTAATGACTAATAGAACAGTGTCTTTCCAGGCTCACCTTTCATTTGTTATTTACTCAGCAGTATTTACACACTCTTAAGGCAGGCTAAGCCATACAGGGGATCAAGATACACAAATATAAACAGAATTATAATGTCCTGGTTGCAAGATACATGTAATAGAAAACCATACTGGCTGTGCAGGAGAACCTAGGAATGAGTCACAGCTCTGAAACATTCAGGCAGTTCTTAAAATGCCTGTAATTATCTTTCCTACGCAAGTATGGGATATGCTTTTTATTGCCTTTGAACCATTTACTGCCATGCACTTCTAAGGATTCATGCTGGAAGATACTGTCAGAAAGAGAATCTCATCCTGCAGTACGCTTCTTGAAGACCTAAGGATAACCACTGATACTGATCTTAAATTACAGGGGGAGGTTTTGTTCCCCCCCAGCTGTTTAAAGGCACAAGAGTAGAAACAGAAAGAAAATCACCACAAAAATCCTGCACAATGATGAAGTACCTATATCTCCTAGTGGGCAGTAAAAATAACAAGTCTCCTTTAGACATTTTCATTGATCAAATTATTTATTTGCATTTATCAGTATTCAGGTGTGCTTAATATATTTTTAGTTTTTTCTTTTGCACTTAGAGGGCTAATTAAACCAATACAAAGTCTCTAGTCACTCCATCTCAGGGCTACGTCTTCCTTCAGACAAAACGTGACAATTTACAAATAAAGTTGTGTTGCCCTAAAAAGGAATTCACATCTTCTTACATGTAAAAGATTTGTCTTCCAGGTACCTTATTCCATGCTGAGAAAACAGTCTAGATTGGCAAGGCCGTGTCCTGTGCCCCAGATATCTTACAGTGGGGAGGATTTTATAGATATGAGAAATTAATACTACATTCCCCTAGCTTCTGCTTTATTTTAAATGCCATCAGTTCCCTGACTGAATCCTTTACACACAGGCAAAAATAAGCAAGTAACAAGCTACAGGCAGCAAGACATCTTTCCTACCTCCTTATCCCGCAGAAACAGAGACCTCTTTACAGCAAGGAGAAACAACAGAGGTAGTTGCAGATGAATTGGGAGTTAATCCTTATGGGACAAGTAAAGCAGCCTCATCCCTACTATGTTAGCAAATGTGTGTGAATACTCAAAATGAGAAACAAATTCTCTTTAGAAAACTTTCAAAACTTACTTTCCTAGTGAGATTTGGGGACAGATTACAAAAATTCCTCCCTTGATTAGGACAAGCTGTTTCTTAGTTGCTGAACAAGATACAGATGACTTCCCTGCTTTAAATTTTCTTATTTCACTTTTGGCAGCTCATATTCTTAATAGGAATTTTTTTGTTTTGTTTTGTTTTGAGGTGTGTTTCTTTTTGTTTGGTTTGGGGTTTTTTTTTTTTTTTGGGTTTTTTTTTTTTTTTTTTTTTNTTTTTTTTTTTTTTTTATATGAGCACCAAACTACTTCCTCATAAATCTCTACCTAGGGATACATCCCACATTTTCTCTTTCACAGGTTCCTTCCAAGCCAAACCATTCTATGACATCTGACTTCTATGGCTTTACTCTGTTATTATAGGAAGCAAACATAATGTTATCATTTCAGTCTAATGAAAACATTTACTCTCCATTTTTGTCTTTGTTTTCAACTTTAAGTGCTTCAACAGCCCTCACCACAAGAAAGATCTGTTGATTCATCTCAGCACAAGTTGGTGACTTGGCAAATCACACATATCCTACTCCATCCAGTCAATCCTTCAGGCTCTCTCCACAACTATAAGAATTCAATTAGACAAATTTCTAATTGGTGCAGACTGCTTTACTTGTTAGCAATGACCCTTTACATCATTGTTAGCAGTCTTCTATGATTAATTAGTCCAATGGCAGCAGATTAAACTTCTAATTCTATAGACTTCTGAAATATAGTGCTCATTAGAGAGGCAGTGGTGAAATAAACCCTTTCATTAAGCAGTTCATTGTGTACCTCAATTTACCCTGGCTTTAGCTCTAGAAGCTCTCTATAAAAGGTACTTCAGTTCTTCCCTTCCCACAGTTTGGAGATGCAAGGCAGGTGGCCAAAGATAGAATATGCTGATACTAAGCTCTCTGACTGGGTGTTTCCCAGCCAAACCTTGGGCAAGGAAGGATGGAAGAAAAAATTATTGCCTAAGGAATAAAGCAATAAGGTTTGCACTAAAGAAACATTTACTGTACACAAATAGGGACTAATCCATGGACAAAAACTTGACACATTTTTTTGAAAACATAACATTCAGAATAATACAGGGAGGGATCATAGCATCTGCCTGGTGTGCTTGCAGCATTTGGCTCTTTCTGGAAACAGGGACTGATGGCCTGCAACTATCAAGAGTTTAGAACCCTTTCAAGCAGTAAACATGGAAATAGGAGACAGACCTTTAAACATTATGAAGAAACACAATAAACATTCCAGATTTGGGCTAGAAATACTTTACAAATATTTCCTTATAGATTAATTTTTTCATTTTTTTTTGTAATCAAGGTAGTGCTTAAAAAAATTTCTATGTTGAGAAACTGTAAGAGTATTAAGATGTAAAGTAGGCTATGATGCATTGCACAGTATTGTTTCCACCAAGGTCTACATAGACAAAATTGGCTGTAGCTCTGTTTCCTAAGAAAAAATCATTTTTCATAGCACCAAAAGTCTCCCCAGATGTAGCAAAGCAACTGTAAAAAGTTATAAGACAAAACTTGTAGATTCAAAATCTCAAAGTCATATTGCTAACCATAATCATATTGCTAACCATAACCATATCACTAATAGCCATCTACATTTGGGGCACTCAAAGACACAATTTTCTCCATTAAAAAAACCCCAAACCCAACAAACTGAATTCATCAAGGGGTAAAAAAATCAGATGTAGAAACACTTGAAGCCAGAATTATATTGAATATTGTAATTGATATTACATATGAAGTTTGTTTAAATTTCCTATAACCATATTAAAACTTCTGTTTAAGTCAATTTTCAATAATTGATTAAAGATAAAATAGCTTATAAATAGCTTATAAACCAGTTTCACTGGTTGAAATGAAATGGACTAATTACTACACAAAATGACATTTCAGTATTTCCTTGATGTGAACAGCACAGCAGGCAACTTCTATATCAGGAGCAGATAATCAAGACAGTTTAGGGGGTCTTAGCCATGGCAGTCTGTAGAAATAAAAAGGAAAATAAAAATTATATTTAGAAAATATTTTTTTCTTTTAAAAAAGAGAAGTTATTTACAATTAAGATAGAACAAATAAAATAATCAAGAAGTACTTTGAGGTATGATAAATAACAGTTATTTAGTTAAAAGATCTAAGAACCTGGTTTTGGCCATTTATACCTGACTGGAGTTTCATAACTCTACTTTTTCAATTAGACATTTCCATATTTAAGGAATTAATAAATACATTAAATGACAGAGTAGTTAATAATATTACATCATTTCTTGTCAGCTTGCATTGAATGTGCAAATGTAGTTGTCAGTATAAAATATAAATTTTTTTTTAAACTTAGCTGTTTTAACTGAAGCATATTAACAGGTCAATGTGTACATTTGTTAGGTGTCAAACCTAAAGATTAACCCACAAGGAAATTATCTCCTTATATACTTCTACAGATGAGATAGGCTTGATCCGTGGCTTGCTGTTTTCTTTTAAAAAAAAGAAAAAAAAAATCAGTAACAGCTCTCTAGTTGACATGAAGAAAAGACCCCAGTTTTTGGGCCTCTCAAAAAATCTAGATGTCATTTAGAAAAACGCCAAATAAAACTGCAAGACCAGATGAGAGTTCAAGAAGAACCTGTTCTCAAATATAACACCCTGATTAAATACTCTCAATTATTAGTCAACACCATTTCCCCAGAGATCCAGAGGAAAACCTAACAACCCTCTGCCCCCTTTGCCTCTCTACATGATCCCTTTGATCCACAAATGCCTTTATTGCAGACTTATGAAATAATCATTGAAATAACTTTTTCAAATACAAAAGAGTTTTTAAATTGGTACAATATAGATATTAAAACATCTAGTTATCCCGTGTTTCTAGGGTAGCATCCTTAACATATGCTGACACATGCCTTCGTATTGGCTCAAACTGTGAGAAAAAGACACAAGCCTGAACTGTGGCTTTTTTCTCTGAGAGGAAGAAAACAGGGATGTCAGCCTCTGTTTCACAAACAATGCACATGCACAAGCAAAATTGTAGGAATAGTTTTCATAGACGCACATCCACCAGCTTCAATCCTCTCCTTGCCCCAGAAAGCACCCTTATAGAAATTCATTGGCTTGTTGAAACTGAGAGATAGAATGGCCTCTGACACACACTTGACCCCCACCAGTTCCAGCCTACTGTCACATTGGCTCTCACTTACCTGCTTAACCTAGTCTGAATCTCATATGGCTTCAAGCTGATGGCTGTAACGCCAAATTGAACCTCACTAAAAACACAAAAGCTCTGCTGTAATTCAGTCACTCAAAATACTTCATAGTATTTTATTATGGTTTTAAATGACACATGGTACCAAAGAGACATGCTAAACAAAGTAATTTAAAATATTGCAATTTGAGAGAAAACATCTCTTTTGTAATAAATTTGCTTTTACATGAAAAGATTTAATAGGGAGCTGTTTAAACAGGTCACCCTATAACAATAACAAGTGGAACACTTAGCTACAGCATCTAATAAATCTATAAACAAGCACATACAGAGCTGAATCTGACACACTGGCAAGCTTCATACAGCTCTATTAGCCAAACTAACTCAAGTACAAAATGTGTCAACCAAGCAGATTTTTCCAAGGGAACATAAAAAAAAATCAATATTGATTAACATAATTTAAATTGTTTTCCATAAATGTATCCAGTCTCAGAAACTTCCTAACAAAATTTATCAAAATATTTTCTTCTAAAATACAAAAATATTTAAAATAATTTTATAATTAGTCACTACCATATCTAAGGAGAATTACTCCACGAGCCTGAAACTAAGTGTTGTGAAAGATAACGGTATTTCTACATTTATTCCCAGCACTTGACTGGGGACACTATTTAAAAAGGTCCCGGGAGATGGAAGTCAATATATGACTTCATATCTGCCTTGTAGCCTATACTGGTGAAAGGAAGTCTTGTGGAAGAGAACATGGATTTTTTTAAACAGAGGTGTTTGGAATAGTAAGGGCAAAGAAGGACAATCTTTTATGAAGTCATCAATGCTTTGAGGGAGTTTCACATTGTATGGTACAAACACTAAATTCTGGTGTTCACCTTCTGATATAGCACACCCTCAAGTTTCAAGATTTCAAGACAAGTCTACACAGTCCTGTATTCATTTCAACAAATATGTAGCACAGCTGAATACAAGCAGAAATACCATCATTCATGACATTTATCTATAAAGGAGAAGTGAGACCAAATGATGTTCCCCACCATGTAATAGATTGAATAGAGAGGACTTGATGCACAGCTTGCCATAGCTAAAATATGGAAGTGTCCAATACGATATCAAAGTTTCAAGTACTACGGTGTCTATTATGTGAAATCTATAAAAGGGCTTTCTCTTGTTTTTGCAAACAAGATACTCTTACTTGTTTTATCTTTCTCCTGTTGGAGTCTCAGAAAAGGATAGTCAGAAAAATCTGGCTTTTAAGCCCTGCACGTCTCAAGAAATAAAACAGGGACAGAAAACAACATAAGGCAGAAATAATCTGGAAGTTAGATACATACCACAGTTGCAGCAAGTGTCATAGAAGTTCAACTTCAATTATCACTAGAGATCATCATCCTCACTTACCAGATTTCTACAGATAATGTGCAACATTAAGGTAGTAAAAAAATCTGGTATACAAATGCAACAACTATCTAAACCATCTGCTGCTTAAAAAGTCAGCTGAGAGAATGACTATGGACATATGGGGATACCAGCAGTGAGTCACCCCTTTAAGAGTAAGGCAATATCTGGTCAAATCCAGCTCCAAAAACAAGCAGAGATGGGGAAGAGACCATAAGGCAAAACTGCTGCTGGTTTGTGGTGTCCCCAGGGCTCATCCCACAGGCAGTCATCTGGGACATCACCCGCTCTAGTTCAGTATAACTTAGAGTTCACCAGTGGAGGACCAGAGTGGGAAATATAGGTGCCAGAAGTGCTCAGGAAGACACTCTACAATAGGAAGAGTTAAATTTTTTAAAAGCCCCCCAAAATGGAATCGAGGGGATTTTTTTTCAGGATTTTAAGTTTCAAGTTTGGTTTCCAAAGCAAAGAGAAAGCTGTATTGGATCCTCCAGGTGGGAAAAGTAGTTCTCAAGAAAGACATTGTGACACCTTTATTTATGGAGGAAGAAATTAATTTTTTTTTGCTGCATTTATTTAACCACCATATTGTAAACCAGTAGATTGATGCAAGAGCAGAACAACAGATACGGCATCTGCAGCTAGAGGAGCTTGCTTTACAGCTGCAGTAACAAAGACACAGAAAACACATTGCCCCAAAGTGTGGGCACTTGAATGCTTCCTACAGCCTAACCCTATTTTCATCTTTGCAAAGGGAAACAGGTGTTGAACAAGATATTGCCATGATGCCATTTGATTTAGCCTATATCTAGAAACAGGAGGTTTCTTGGGTGTTGCTGGGGGTTTTGGTTGTTTCCCTCCCCCCTCGCAGAGCACAGGAGTTCCGATATCTTATTCTTTTAACAGGCATTTTGCATAGCCCCAATCTAGGAGGAAGTGTTATTAACATACACACACACATACAAAACCCCCTTCAAAAACCCCACTAAATCCACACCCCCAAATGCCACCGCCTTAAAATTACTCTGCAAAACTTACATCTACAAAGCATCCCACAGAAATATGTTCTTGACATTTCCAGAGGAAGCCACCTCCTTTCAACCATTTCATATTTTTCAGTTTTTCTGTCAAGAGCTCTCATTCTTTGTACCAGAAAAAAACCCACAACAAATACTGTGCGGAGAGCAAATGCTACCCCTACTACTTCCAACTTGCCTCTTTTGTACCTTTACTTCCCCTTTTTCCTTTTTTAGAAGGAAAGCCTCATTAGAGGAAAAATTTGTTTTGGAAGGAACCAAATGCAAACCAGCTAGTAGGAACTTCAGAGATCAGGCCCTTCTCTCCTAACCTGTGATGCAGAGAGATGCCTGGTGAGAGGGTGCCACTTCCTGGCAAAGCAATGCCTTTTCTTCTTTTTCTTTTTCTTTTTCTTTTTTTGTAAACACACTTGATCAGAACTGGCCTGGGAAGCAGCAACTGGAAGAAATGTGTTTTCTATCTGAATGTTTTGTTCTAGGAGTGCAAACATCCAAAAATATGGTAAATACAGAACCACAGTTTGGTGGAGTTCAGAAGTGACCACTGGATATCATCTGGTCCAATCCCTTCTAAAGCAGGGCCACCTAGAAATAGTTGTCCAGGACTGTGTCCAGTGTGTCCAGACAGTTTTTCGTTTGGAGATTAAAAAAAAAAAACAAAAAACCACAATTATGGAGACTCTGCAACCTCTATAGGCAACCTGTTCCAGTACTCTGCCAACCTCACAGTAAAAATGTGTTTTCTGATGTTCAGAGACAGCCTCCTATGTTTTAGTTTGTGCCCATTGCCTCTTGCTCTGTCACTAGGCATCAATTAAAAGAGCCTGGCTCTATCTTTTTTTGCACTGTCCCTTCAGGCATATATAAATTTTGGTCAAATACTCCTGAGGCCCCTCTGACTAAACATTCCCAACTCAGACTTTCCTAACAGGAGAGAAGCTCCAGTCCCTTTCATTGTCTTCACAGACCTACACTATGCAATAAATAGTTTGTGCTCTTTTCCATGTTTGGAGTCAGATGCAGGAAAAAAAAATTGTATGACTATTTGTCTCATGGAAACATCTCTTTCAAATTAATTATTTTTAGCCACATGCAGAGCTGGTACATTGTTTTTAATAATAGTATTTGTTTTGTGTTGCTTTGACACTTTAACAGCATGTTACAATGTGGTGCTTAAAATATTGGTGTGATTTTATTTTGGGGAACTTGCAAGGTCTTTGGTTTGTTCCAAACTACACGCAAAGACAGAGAAAGAGGGCCTAGTCTACAAAGCCAATGCCCATCCTTCACATCAGCCGCAAAAGCAATGTCAATCACTTCAGCGTGGCATAGTTACTCATCACCAAGGTTCAGTATATGCTTTAGTACCTTGTGGATTGTCCTAAATGTGAGGACAGACAGGACATCTGGAGATTCCCAAACCTGTTCAATAGTTCTTGGTGCAGATATCATCTAGTGAGACACCTAGTTTTGTGATACTCTTGTAAAGCACCCCAAAACATCCCCAAACCCAATATATAAAACATTTGAGATTATTCTAGATTCTGTTAGTTTTCAGCAGTCAGGCTGTAGAGACCATACAGATGTAAGCACAAGCAAAATCATCACTTACAGGCATCTTCTGTTTTGTCAGAGAGAAACTTTCCTCTTCTGAAAATGTCTCCACAGAATACGAGTGAAAACGTTTATAGAACAAGTATATAATTCAAACACCTAACTTGGCTTTCACCAGGGCCATGCAGCTCCACTAGACCACTGTGCATCCATCTGCACCACATTTGCTGCTTGTCTGGCAAGAGATTTTATTACAGAAGCAAGGATTTGTTCACAGTAGAGTATGTTTCCTTTTCTCCTTCCTCCTGCTATTTTAACTCTCTTCCAGATGTTTTTGTTTCTTTATATGAGGCAAACGGAGTTAAATGAGAAGATCCAACTGAGGCAAGGAAGAAATGTCCATCTGAATCGCATTACTTTATGACAATCCATATTTTGAATTTGAATTACATTCATTATCAGAACAGCTGTGCTACTACTTTATCACCTTATATAAGAATAGGACTGGTTCTTCATATTTTAAGTTCTTCTTCTGCTCTCAGTTCTCATCCTCTTAGCTTCCCTTTGCCTCTTTCCACTTACCACGAACTTTCCGGAAGCCTCCTTATAATTGCCATAGTTCAGTTTTAATTTTACTTTTTTTTTATTTTTTTCCCCCCTCTGGTGTGCAGACCTTCAGTTTCTTGTGGCACAGGATCAGCAGCTCAGCACTTGTCTCTATTCATGTAAAAATATCTGGCAGTGAGACCCCTCCTTCCCAGGGCATTGATGCTGAAGGCTGGCTCAGACCCGATACTCGGCCCCAATCAGCTGAGGAGCCACAAACCTCCAAGCTTCATTCAGGTTTTTCCTAAAAGTTGTTCTTTGCAACTCAAATATTAGTCTAAGGGTTTTGACAGACTGCAATCTTCTGGAGGTTACTCAGAAGATGGGAGCGGTCAAAGGGTCAGAAGGTTTGGAAACCTCTGTTGAACACTGGGATACTGTCTGCGAGATCACTGTGAGTACCAGTCAGGTCACAGCATCTGATGGATGAGGTTAGTCAGCCTATTATCTCCTCTATCTGTAAAGAGCTTGTTTTCTTCTCTCCCTGGCCTCCCACGAGAACAGAATTTGTACAACATAGATTACTGGAGCTTCTCAAAGGTGCCAATAGAAAATCCTTTTCTTCTTTTAAAAATTAATTATCCTCATAATCACTGGTATTTTAATAGAACACTAAGCAGGGTGGATTATTTCAAATACCCACTCAGTTTTAATTACAGTACTTTTAAAGAGATTATTTTGTAATGAAGATTGGTATCATCAGCTCTGAGACAGTACTAGCAAGTTGTAGCCACTGTGTATATTCCTTCCAAAAAACAAAAGTCATTCTCATTCAGATTAATGTATTTGCGTGGTGATTGTGCCTAAGACTGTGATCAGTCAGCAGTACTAGAAATAATGCAAGTACTCCGAGTCTTTGCCCCAAGGAAATACATTTCAAGCAGATAACATGAAAAATATAGTCACAGATTAAAGACTTAAAATCTTCTACGCAGAAATCATGTGGGCATCCATGGTACAGCTTCGTGCCTCCTAAAGGACATATCCACACTAATTCAGTTAAGGCACTTAAGCAAGGAAGCTAGCTGGAGACCAACAGATTTTGAAACGATTAAAGTCACCTTCATATGGCTAAACAGGGAACTGAGGTTCTGGGTGCCACAGTCCACAGGTTTAAAACTAAGCTTTTTACCCATGATTCTGAGTGCAATGGCATATTGTTGTACTCAAAATCTTGTTTACAGATAACTAGGAAACACTTCCTATGTTTAAAGCCAGAGATTTGTTGTAAATGCAATTGGAATTTTAAGTCTGATCACTGTCAGTCCAGAACTGGTTGCTACAAAAAGGAAAGGGTAATAATAGCAAGAGAATGCAGAAAAACCCTCAGTGACAGTTGCCACACTCTTAACACTATTTTTCACAAAGTTCTTCCTCTGTAACCCATTTCCTGGAGTTATGTCAAACTTCCACTGCTCCCATGTCTTAGTGCTTCCACCCTGGTGTTGGTAGAAGCAGGTAAAACAGGGTTATGGCAAACTGTGTACATCAGGAATATGGTGTTTATGTTGGTGATGTTTCCTTCAGTGCTCTAGGATCTACTTGGGGTCTTTTTTATATGCCTGCTAACAGTATTACTCCTTTGCTCCTCCCCCATCATTCTGCAGCTCCACTTTACTTCCTCGTTTGCTATATATGATATACTTTACATGGTAGAGTAAGTTTTGTCCTCTTTATTACCCCTAAAGTGAGTTTTGCCCAACTCCAGGTCCCAGGTTTTTCAAATCAATGACTGGCAAGTTGTCAATATCTGTTAGGTCTCGCCAGCCAAGAAATACCTCTTATTATCCCATGTAAGTAAGTATTCCTCTACACCACATCACGCATCTCCAATTCTCAAGGCCTCTTCTTTACACCATCAACTACACCACAGTCAAACTTCTCAGTCTATTCAGAATAACTGCTTGTTAATTCTATTTATGTATAAAAGTTGATACCATACAAAAATATTTTTTAAATTAACTGTAGGCACCTAACTTTCAGTTATAGAAACTCCTGCCAGGGCTAAACCAAGGAAAAGCAAAGCTGCAGTGAAGTCAAGAAAGTCAAGCAAGCCTGACAAAGGTCAGTACCAAGGCCTTGCTAGTTCAATACAGTTTATGGCTTGTCTCTAGCAGTCACAATGCCATGTGACCAC
The DNA here is from genome assembly GCA_013399135.1 of Heliornis fulica. Taxonomy (NCBI): domain Eukaryota; kingdom Metazoa; phylum Chordata; class Aves; order Gruiformes; family Heliornithidae; genus Heliornis; species Heliornis fulica. Next base: position 368,276 of record VXBZ01004532.1, on the reverse strand, counting down.
ACAGCTACAAGAAACAAAAATTTAAGCGTGCCTCCCAAGGTACCACAAGACCTTGTATGGATTAACAGGTAGTTCCTTTAATACAAGCATGAAGACGGAATAAATTTTACAGGTTATGCCAGGTCCTGAAGCATCCAGCAATTCTGCAGCCATACTACAGAATGCACTAGTCCAGGAAGCAAGGCCAAGGTCTACCTTTTATCTGTGGTTATTCCCCATAATGCCAGCAACCTCACAAGAGACTTCTTTGTATCCAACATATTCTCAGAGTCCTCAAAACTCGCAACTCTTCAATAATTCAACTATATTCACTGCCAGAAAAGGTTCCATAAAAAGCTTAAGCATTTTGTAGCTTGTACCCTCAAAACCTTAACTATTCCACCATACCTGTACTTCGGATCTCAACAAGGCATATTCACGGCTACATTTCCATCCTAAATCTGTACACTTGCTAAATTATCAAATTAATTTAAATCTAAAGGCAACACCTGACCATAGCTAGCCTGGCTGCAGCAACAAAAAGACAAGGATACACATCTGGACAGAAATGCCCTTCCTGTCTGAGGAAATCTCACACAAGAGGGTAAAACATTGGTGTCCACTTGTATTGGTTTGACCCTGGCTGGAAGCCAGATGCACACCAAAGATGCTCTATCACCCTGCTCTTAGCTGGACAGGGGAGAAAATATCTATTGAGAGGCTCAGGAGTTGAGATAAGGACAGAAAGAGCTCATTCTGCAATCAGTGTCACAAGCAAAACAGATTCAACACAGAATAAAGGAAAGAAATCTCTCTAAATTATTGCACTACTCTAGACACACAGAGAAACCAGAGTCAGATAATGGGAAGTCCAAAAAGCTCTTAAAACACCACACTCACTTCTTCACAGACTTCCCTTTATTCATTATTTTCTCCTTCTCAGAATTTCACGGGGCATGGAGGCTTCAGTCAGTTCCTCAGTTGTTTTCCTTCAGGGGGAGGGGGGTGGAATACCTCACACTCTTCCCCTGCATCTGCATGGAGTCCCACCCATGGGAGACAGTCCTCCATGAACTTCACCAATTTGAGTCCTTTCCCACAGGGTTTCATGTCTTCACCAACCACTTACCCAGAGTGAGAACTTTTGCTTCATTAACCATGGAATAAATATTAAAATTGACACCCCTAAATAGGATAATGAGCTAAAATGAGAACATACAAAATATCTCTCACTATAATACCCAACTCTCCACACAAATCTTGTTAAATGTCACCCCAGAGGGGAACAGATAAGGCTAGGGTGTAAGGTGTATTGAGGAAGCTACTCCTGGGAAGGGGGAGAAGAAATTGAAGACCCCAAAGAGGCAGCTGATGGGCTGTGCTTCTTCTCCTCCACCCAAGATAGGGACACCTTCTTGGTAAGCACTGTGATTTCATCATTTTGGTGAGAACACCCAGGGTAGTATTTTGGCAGCATCGATTATAATCATATATATTAGTAAGAAGGTTTATCGATGTCAGTTCTGAACTCTTCACGTCTGTCACATGAATAAACTTTCTTTTAGTTTCAACTTCACGAAACTGTCTGAGTGAAAGTCCTTTGGGAGCTCTGACAGGCAAGCTTTGACTCTGATACATAGTTGTATATATAATCCTTCAGATATAAACCATTAACCATGTCTAAGGTCATGAACGAAGGCAGTACCTAGCTACACCTAGGCTCCTCTCTGAAAAGGAGCTCAGGAAGCAAGGGGGTCCTTTCTGAACATCATGGCACAGCGGAAGTGTCTCCCTTGGCCACACATCACACTCTTGCCCTTTATGGGCAAGACACTATCAAACCAGGCAGGGAGGATCCCCGAGCCTGCAATCACAGGCTCTTCATTCAGTCAAAAAATGAACTAGTACAACCAGGACACATGAACAACACACATGGATTTCTGGAGGGCTTCATAGATTGGAATACCAATGATCTAACTGGTGTTAGACAAATGAAAAGATTAATATCACTGCAGCCTCCCTATCTGAGGCAGCTTCAAATATTAATGCCTTTTAAAGAAGTGATTTGATTGGTACGATTTGTGTTAATGAAAGAAGATATTAGTTAATCAAAACATTCACTTTTGGAAGGAAAAGGTTTTCTGAGTGTTCAGACTGAAGCCTAGCAAATACTCTCTTGCTTACCCCACCTGTTTTATACAAAGACAAGCCCCACAGCAAAGCAGGCCTCACTGAACATGCAGAGGAGAGAATACGGATTATGAGATATGCTGCAACGCTGATAAGTGCTACTGTGGATTTCTTATCTGTAGAAGCCATATGACAAATCACCCTACAACAAAACCTCATTGTGCCTTATTCATTTTCTTCTGACTCAAATCTTATGCTGCTCTCTGACTGATGTACTAATGATACAGAGAGGGAAGGGAGGAGTGGTTGCAATTTGAGGATCACATTAACTAAGACACAAGGAAATACTCTGAAACCAGATCATTTGTGTCCCCACAGACTTCTTACCAAGGTTCCCAGAGGTCACACGTGCAAACCCACTGGATTTGTCCACTTTGCCACTCAAGGCTTTGCATTAGTAAGATAAATGGCTAATTCACTGCGGCCAAATGTTGCACAATTCATGAATACACACAAGCTTCCTCAGATTTGGCTTCATTTATTTCCTCCACAATGAAATATGCACAGGTTTATATTTTTTCATTACTACATAAATACAAGCAGTTTGTAAAGTGCTGGAGGAATTATCAAAGCTAAATCTTTCATTCTAACAGAAAAAATATAGTTTGGTCACTTGTTTTTGCTACTGTCTGTTGCCATTAGTTATTTAATGGCATTTAATTATGTTTAATCTTAATAATTACCAATGCTCCTTCCCTTAGGAATTCAATTACATGTGACCCAAGATCTGTAGACATTAATAGAAAGAGGGAAATACGGCTCTTCTAGCCAGTTATTGTTATTAAGATTTATACAGCATTAATTATCAGTAGTCCCTTATTACACCAACTTCAATACTAGCATAGCTAACAAGAAGCATCTTGTAGTACGCTCATGACCATAAATCCTTGCTTGATGCTCAGTGACATTAAATGCTTGGAACAGTTGGTGGTGTCTAGCTGGAGTATTTTTGTGTTGTTTGTGAAAGGAAAGAAACTGTGTGAAGGAGTGTTTGGGGTTTATTTGGATTTTTTACAGAAGAACTATCCATACCATGGAGACCTTGTGTATGACATGACCTCCATCAAGCCTGATTCCTTCTGTGCCCAAAACTGCACAACAAGAATTGGCTTTCTTCATTCACATTCATCCACCTGAATTCCCACTGGTACAAAGAGTGTAACAGCAGTCCAGAGGCACTGGCTATGTTCAGATTTTTCAATTAAGAGTGTCCCTGTGGAACAGGACTCTGCTAATAGAGAAGCAAATCATCAATTTCTTGAGCTGAAACTTCATCATTTGACAAGCAAACATATACACAGTGGTCCCCACTCTTCACTGTCCATAATGACCTCTGCCCACCTGCTCTGTTGCCATGCAGCCTTGCACACATTCAGCTTGCTCTCACTTCAGTCAACGAAGGAAAGGAAAGCGCCAGATTTATCCTCTGCTGACACAAACAGCAGATCTTGATGTTTCTACTGTAAAGGAAACTACAGGCACATTCTGGCACTGCTAAACTATGTGCATAAAAGCTTAGGAAGAAAGTCTGTTTCTGATTTAAACCTCCCCAGCCCTGTAGACCACCTAACCCAAGTCAAACAGCTTTAGGAACTTGGCTATAGCATCTCAAACTACCCAAAAGCAAGGGTCTACCCTCTGAAGTGGGTAAGACTAGGAACAGATTAATAGGTTCAAATTATTATTTCGGTTTTCTAAATCAGTATAATGTCTGAAGGACTGTGGCTGTTGGGGTTCTAGCATCCTCTGACATGACAGAGAAGGAGAGAGGAGAGAGATGTAAAGCATCATAACATCTTCCTTTTCTGTTCTTGGCAACTTCTCCAAAAATTACATAAGCAAGGAGACACGTGATCCTACCCTGGCTATATACTTCAAGTTTTCTTCTCCAGCTTCTTCATACACTCTACTCTGTTTTCTTCTCTACATCCAAGTATCCAAGGGCCAACACAAAGGTCTATCCCTCTCTGGGGCTTGTACTGGGTCGACTATACCTAGTTCCATTCCAACAAGTGCATAATACAAATACACAGCTGCTCAGATAGGAATTATTTATCAAGAACTACAACAGATATTTTGAACCTATTTAAGGCTAACATTATCTGACTTTATCTTTTGTTTGTGTTACATCAATACCTACAAAGTTTCATTTTATTAAAATTGTCCCATTTTCTTGGTACGTCACTTGTGGGGACCCATAAGAAGAAATAACCATGGCAACAAAGTAATAAATAGTACCCCTTGAATATCTTGAAATAATTTTGAATAACTACTTGACAGTTACTATAGGCAAAACATGTGTGTATTTTTCACAAAACACATGCTATATTATTGTCAAGGTAAGCAGCATAGCTAAATTAAAGGTAATTTCCACTTTTTAAGCCCTGTTTCTATGGTAATACGAGCAACTACCATTACTTCAGAGCTTGTTACTATGGTTATTTCAGGTAATTCCAGGGTTTTAATACCCTTAAACCTGAAGTGATACTTCTTTCCTCCTATTCCACTGTTGCGCAAAATCACAGCATAACTTTAAGGAGAGCAGAACTCTTACTATTAAAATAAACACAACATATAGCACGCACGCACGCACACATAAGGAGACAAAGTAAACTACTTACCATACAACCCCCAGCTGGCTCTCTTCATTAAAAGAAAATATCCCTTTTCCAGAGATATTTCCATGGAAAAAGGAAGCTGTTTCCTCTAGGGTGCATACCCTCAGCTGCACAGATCACACCCCTTAACCATCAACCTCCCTCCTGAAAGTGCAAAAGTAAAGTGGGCTAGTGATCTACTCTTGCAAATCCCAGCTTTTGAGAGCTGACTGATGAGCTGTCAGCTGCTTCCCATCTCCCTAACAGGGAAGGTCATTGAGGAGCCTGGTCCACCCACATTCAAGACATCCAGTATTGGGTAATTTTAGTGCCCTAAATGGGCTTAGTAGAGGATTCTGTGGTAGTGGGGTGGTCTTCTCTACTTCTGTACTGATGCAAATGGCATCAGCGCTTTCACCAGTGCCCTGTGGACATTTCTGGGGGGTTGAAAATGGCCGATGGCAATTCTGTCTGAGCCTTTGTGTAGGAAGGAGGCAAAGGAGGTTTCATGAGCCAGCAGCTGGATATTAACAGAAATTACTCTCACTAAAAACTAATTCTTCATCCTGAAAGATGTTTGCGTGCTAGCTGTAGGACCACAGCCTGCCTTTCCAATAGGTCTCCTTGCTCATGCCTACTGCAAGTGCTGCTCTTGACCTCAGTACATGCAGGCCACTCACACACAGAGAAGTTTTCCAAGCTTCACCTAAAGAGGAGGATTTACATAATCTGCCCTTTTCCTTCACAGTGGGAATCACTTGCTTGAACAAACTGTTACTTGTGCTGAAGAAGGATTTTTGCTTATAGTAACTCTGTATACCTGGATATGAGGTCAGGGCACTGGTCCAATCTGAGTCACTTTTAGTCACTGGGAGACCATATGATGCTGCTGACTTGGCTCCAGTGTTGTCAGGATTTTGGCCTTTTCAGGAGCATTTTGTTTATAAATAGAAATGAGAGAACTTTTTTTTTTTTTTTATTTTAAGAAAAAAAATATTTTAAGCAACATAATTGTAGATAAAAGATAGTAACCTCAAAGTAAAGGGACACTAATGACTTGGAAACAGGAAAGTGAATACCAGGATCCGAAAATGTTTCACTGTTTTCAATTAATCTTACATTTAACTTACCTAACCCCCCTCATATTTCAGGCTGGCAGTGTTATGCCTGTTACATAGCCATGATTTTTTTTCCTCATACTAATTAACAAGATTCATCATAGTGAACCACAGTACTCTGTTCAGATGTCTGTTCACAAAAAAAAAGTGTTGTCAGTCCTTTTGCAAGGTTTACTTACCAACACTCCAAAGTCAGCTTCAGTTATACAGACAGGGATTTTATCCAAATAATTAACGCATGTCCTCAAATTCAACCATTAATAACATCAAGACAGTGTAGTCTCTTAAAACAAGGGAAAGGAGTATATGACCTCAGAAATCTGTTTTCCTGCCAGTGGGTGATTGGTGGAACCTCATATTGATGCGCCACATGAACTGCATGGATCAGCTCTGGTTATGCCTACATATATTATCAAGTACCTTGGTATATTAGGACAGATCCATAAATCAAAGCAGTTGATGCTGATGCCCCCTCATTAGAAGTAGTTTGAGGGTTTTACCTCATACTGAACTTAATCTGGTCGCCTGAACCACCCCCACCATGCATTTGGTTTAATACATATGCTTGGTATGCATCTGATCTGTATTTCCTCATCACAGACTATACCGCATTTGCAATGCACCTGGAGATCCTGGGAAACAGGGACATCCAGGGCACCTACATTACTGCTCTAACCCAGAACAGTCATCTGGCTACAGCCTTTCTACCCCCTTGGACAATAATATTGTTTTAGACAGAAAGGAAGTAGTGGAGGATTGGTTTAAGTTACACAAGGCTATTCTCAGTGATAGCCAGTGACAGGACAAGGGACAACGGGTCCAAGCTGGACCATAGGAAGTTCCATGTGAACGTAAGAAAAAACTTTTATACTGTGAGGGTGACAGATCACTGGAACAGGCTGCCCAGAGAGGTTGTGGAGTCTCCTTCTCTGGAGATATTCAAGACCAATCTGGACATGTTCCTGTGTGATCTAATCTAGGCGATCCTGCTAAGGCTGCGGGAGGTGGGGTGTGGGGGGTGTGGTTGGACTAGATGATCTTTTGAGGTCCCTTCAAACTCCTGACATTCTGTGATTCTGTGAAGAATGATTGTCAGAGATAGGGAACAGTGAGTCATGAAACCTCCTGGGGTTTTTCAGTTGCTTCAAAGATAATGTTAACTAATGGCTGAAACTCACATATTGCCACTTGGGAGTTCCCAAAGAGAATCTCCACCTCAGAGGAAAGTCAGGTCCAGCTGAGCAAGTTGTGCCCAACTTACATTCAAAAACCTGCATAAACATCTGAAACACCTCTGGGCCAAAATTCTTACCACTGTCTGCAAAAACATGGTATTTCCCCTTAGCACTGCAAATGCTGTGTTGTGCAGGTTGACTGGCTACTTTGGAGTTCCCCATCACCATGGAGCCATGCCCATGTCCCCCATTTGGGAAGTATGGCCATTCAAAAACAGTTAGACATTCCTTCATGGCCAGACCTTATGCATACATATTACGTATTTTCTAAGCTCATACACTGATGACACCTAAGGTGTCGACATCTGTAGAGAGCAGTCCCACAAATGGCATGGCAAGCTGTTCCACAAAATTCTGTATCCTGCCAGGCCAGCTGGCGGAAAAACACTAGTCTAAACAATTAAATTACTCAGGCATTTTCTAGTACCAATCTTTATTTGCAGGCTTGCAATATAAAAAAAAATTAGCAAATCTTTATGGAGCTCTTTGGAGTGCCTTTTCTTTTTGAGATGGTCATGATTACTAAGATCCTGGTATGTTGAAGGGTTTGGTTTTTCTCCGCTAAAATATAGGCCTCTCTGGTTCTGAGATTTATCCAATACTATTGGCAGGGTCAGCTTGAGCTGTATTTACAGATAATATCCTATTATAGCAGTGGCACATTTCTCGTTTAGCTATTCTGTTTCATTTTCCCTTTTTTAGTGGCAACCTTGGACTCCATTATGAAAAACTTCTGGCATTTTGCTTGAGCTCAATTAGAGTGGGACTAAGTATAAAGTTTCAAAAAAAGCCCAAGACACATCTCTCCCTCCGCACACACCAGATGTGCTTTTTGCATGATTAATTCTCCTAAGGATTCTGATATTTTTAATTGTCTCATTTGTTCCTGATAGTACTATATATGCATTTCTTAATCTACCCACCAAAACAGTAAGATCATACAATGATAAACTGGAAAAAAAAGTGCTGATAAGTGTTTTTATATATGATCCAAATCCCTGATCCCGACTTTCTAATACAGCTTAAATGCTTCTGCATTTCCTGTTTTCCCTCTCTACATTTCAATCATTGCCAAATTCAGCTTCTAAAGACAGGAGGCTGGAAGACGCTAAACCAGTCCATGTTTCAAAAAGCTAACTACAGCATCAGTCCATTTGCACTGTAGCAATTATAACATTTCCAAACAGAACTGGGTTTCACAAACAAAAAAATCCTCATATTTTTCTCCAGCTTGGAATGACTTTTCCCAAGTTAGTGTCAGAGAACTCAAGGAACTGGTCCCATGACTCTTTATCCAAACTGGAGTTAGGTTTTTTATCTTGCTGGAGAAACATGGGTTGGAGGTGTAAGGGAGAAGCAGGGGTAGTAGAATGTTCATGTTCAAAGCAGCCTTGGGATTTAAAAGTCAGTCTTCCATTGAAGTTACCTAGCACACAAAGAAGTTCAAATTTCCCACAAGATGCCTTGGAAAGCTCAGCCAAGGAATCCTCCTCAGAAAATCTTTTACAGAAATTTTATTAGTGATACAGAATTAATTCAAACTTCTAAAAAGTCATTGGGAGATTCATGTCATTTCACAGACACTGCATCTCTTGCTCCAGAAAATACCCCAATCATCAGAAGAAACTGATTCCTACTACAATGGACCTTCTCTAGGACCTCTAGAAAGTAGGAATAAAATTGCATCAGATGCAAAAGACACTGTTGTAACAATCCATTTGCAAAAATAAGAAGTAGGGTCAAGGGGTGGATGTGCTTCTCTTAAAAACATGGCACAGGCTGTTCCTCCAGGAAATGGTTTTCTAAAAGAATCTCCAGGTCTATCTGAAAAGGAAAAAGCCAGCAGTAGGATTGGTCATCACTAACAGTGGAGATACAGTCTATCTGATTTCCTAATGGCACAGAATATACTTTAAGTGGCATTTCAGGGAATATTGGGCTGAGTCAGTGAGGTTCTGCAAGAACTTCTTATTAAGCACAGCAGGAGCGATTTGCTTCATTGTTTTTAAGCAGCAGGTCTCTCTTTATTATAGCCCATCTAACATAGCACTTCTGGAGTCAGGAGAACAGCTTTCATAGTTCAGGATATTCCTCTGAGCCCCATGTTCTTCTTGTTACCACAGGGCTAAGACAGAAAGGCACTCATAAGTTACTTTTTTTTTCTCCTCCTCACACAGACCCTGAGGGACATCATCCCAGCACGGCCCTCAGCAGTACCACTCCTGAGCTGCTCCACAGAGTGGGATATGAAACATATAGTCAATGTGCTGCTGCATCAGATAAGCAGAGAAGTGAGCAGGGCCAGAGACTCGCAGAAAACTCTGGGCTATTAAAATTGCCTAGGAGCCCTACAGCTATGACCTTGCCCATCTGTCATCTCCTGCGGCACATCCATGTGGATTTGCTTCCCTGAGTCCAATCAACAGCAAGCAAAACTCTTTCACCATGGGCCAACATCTCAGAGAGGAAATGGAGGATCTTGAGCATCAGCACAATCTCTGCTCAGCCTGGATCCTAGGAACCTAACCCTAATGGAGGACCTGCGGGTTTAGGACTTCAGAAACCTGTGTAATTGAGATGGGAAATCTCAGATCACTGATTCTAGTGAACTGAGTGCTCTGGACCTGGCTTTGACCCTTCTCTCCGTCTCCCTCCTTCTCTCTGGAATTTTCTCATCAACTGCTTGTCTTCAAATTCCCCATTCTCAGGTGAAAAGTGTACTGATTCTAAGTGGAGGAGGCAGGTCACAGTGGGTATTTCCCATAAGACCTTTTCATCATAATTCCCTCCCACATAAAGGACAAATATGCATTTTTATTATAAATCAACCCCAGAGAATAACCACTATCTGAAAAAAATGTTAACAATCAAACAATAACTCAAGGATTTTGAAATTAAGTACCCTGTGTGTGAACAGATTAAGAATATTGTAATTCTGGAGAAAACCAATTAAGCTTACCATCTAATGAGCAATGATGCTCTCTCACATCTGCCAGCAAAACGAATCAACATAATCTATTGCAGGTGGTTGTGCTTCCTATTCAGTACGCTACAGAAATGATTCAGCACCATAAATTATGGAACCATAATCAGCAATTGGTAATATGGGGGAGCTTACCCTCTTCTTGGTTTATAGTTCATAGCTACTATTACATCAAAAAGAAGCACTCAGATTTGTGCCCACAATTAACATCTACTCAAAAAACTTCAATTTTAATTTTTTTTTTCACCAGCTCCTAGATTATTCCATGGCATTTCAACACCCCAGACAAACTCTAAATGATGACAGAAATTCAAGAATCATCACTTTCTGCCACAGTTTTGCCTTTCATGTAGATGATCAGAAAGTCATCAGATGCAGGAGACATTGCAAGGGAGATAACACTTTTCTTGTTCAATTTCTGTCACATTTGGTGGAATCTTGTTCAATTATGCATCATTTTTCCTTTGGTAAAGTCGCTCTGGTAATAATCTTACATGATCTTCCACCAAGTTCTAAACCACAGGTTTTGGTATATGCTTACGCATTAAAAAAAAAAAAATCTAACCCCTAATATATAACCATATGTAAAAGGACTCTATATTTCCCTAGATTTGGTGAAATTACTACTTTCTGTCACAATAGACTCTTCTAATATAAGCGGCATAAATATGCAGAGAACCACAGTATGTCCGTGAACACCTGATATAAAGCCATTGAACAGAGGATAATTAAATAAAAGAGAAACTTGGCTGATAATCATTATCCATAGTTGCAACTAAAACTGGCACAAGTGTAGCTCACCCTGTGGACATCCTGAAGCTGATATATGGCTCAGGTAACTGGTGCTGGACTTTCTTCCACAAGAAAAAGTAATTCAAATCAAATGGAGATAAAAACATTGTTGTATTTTATCCTTCAACATACAACGTTACTATGCAAAGAAAATCAAACCTTTTCAGTCTTAAGAAAATAAACTTTCACTCTGAAAGTCCAACCAGGAGATGGACACAGAATCCATGATACAGTAGGCCTATGACATTTTAAATTTGAGAATAATAAAATAGTAATGCTTTGGGTTTTATATTCTTTTTCAGTTACAGAAAATTTCAAATGAAAATTACATAAAACAGATATCCCTTATTCCCATGGTATTCTTAACATTATCTTCACATTTACTTAAAAAAATGTATTTAAATCCTAAATAAACTAAAAATATTGAGGATACTTTACATTTGTATTCTTCATTTCTTGGGTTTTTTGAGGCTTTTTTTAGGGGTAGTGTATATTTTTTTGACTGCTTATTTTGTTTGGGTTTTCTTTTGGCAGGGGGAGAAATGTTATTTTTGTTCATTTTTCTTTTCTTGGACAGACCATTTGTTTGCTTAACAAAAAGAAAAAAAAAGGTAATTTTAATTTGAAGGCAGATGGTATCTTCACTTTAGCTCTTGCTTTTTCTTTTGAAAGCAGTGTACCTTAGCTTCACAAAGCATCCCGAGTTCACCAGATGCCTTCACAGCCATTCAGCAGAGGGCAACGAACAAAATTCAGAAGATAACTGTGTGCTCTTCACCCCTTTTATGCACCTTTCAACAGAATGCTTTGCTGGAAGAATAAAAGGAAGAATGTCTCCCTTCCCAGCTCACAGGTTTCCCTGTAATATTTTGACAGAGTTCCTGACCGAGCTGGAGATGCGCAGGCTTCTGAGGAGCAAAGTGAATAACTCGGCACTCAGCACGGCTTGTGCTGAGACTGGCCTGAACCTCTTGCAACACAGGAACACAGTTATGCAGAAAGAAGCAACTTTCTGATAAGCTACAATAGGGTGGAAACACCCACCCTCTGCTGAATCACAAAGGCTTGGAGGAAAACTGTTTTGTGATCTTAGCTAAAGTAGACTGTGACTGATCTCAGTATAATACAGACAGTTAAAACATCATATAGTGCTTTATGGTTTACTATTTCACTGTTTTCATTCATTAGAAAATCTTGCAAAAAATGTTTCTTGTGGAAAATTATTATTACCTGGCATCTGAAATAAATCCTCTTTCCTTCTTTACATAAGAGTCCATTTCTTGTGATAAAGACACTCACTTAGTGCTTATTACTGAAAATAACCTGGAAACAATCAATAGAGCCTGAAAAACACATTCTAAAAATCTGCAGGTTTACCAAGACACAGACAAGGTCTTACTGAATCTGTAAAAGTGCCCATGTATTATAGGAAACCTTGTAATAATGTCTGGTTTAGCATTAATTGCCCTCATTGATGAACTAGTGATTCTATAAACTGAAAGAAGCAGGAAAGCACACTGATGTGTATGACCTGTATACTTACCGCAGTTCAAGTGCTCTACTGTTATCTTTCTTAAAAGATTGTACAGCTTATCTATTATAAATATTTCTAATAGCGTCACATCTGCAAAATGAACTCCCTGAGAAGTGGGAGAGTGATGTTCTTTTTCCCCTCAGCTGTAATAGTTTCTTCCTCTCACACATAGGAAGCCTCACACAAATGACAGGAATCTCAAGAATCATATTGTTTCTCATTATTTGACTGCAGATGAAGGCTTAAGACTGCAGATGAAGGCTTAAAACCCTCATAAGAATACATATACACTTTTCAAATTTCCATTTCCCCAAGTCCACAGGAGATCAGAGAATTAAACCCTCCAAATTCACGTGTGCTTGTGGTCTCCTTAAAATAAGACACTATAGAGACACGGTATCTCCCTGATGTGGCCCTGCCAGTCCTCTCTTCTTAGCAATTATTAGCTGTTTTCCTCTTAACTCAGTGTGAAGGAATATTATGAATTGCAGTTCAACATCTAACTAAATGGGGAATGAGACTATGAACCAGCCCGCAGTTTAAAAAATTCAGCCTCAACCTATGACCACAGAGAGAGTGTCAAGAGAAAAACCCAGTCATAGATACACAAAAGGGGAATGGGTCATTTCACTATAGACTGTCACTAGATATAATCACCACTGCAATTCAGAATCACAGAATTGCTTAGGTTGGAAAAGATCTTTAAGATCATCGAGTGAAACCATAAACTTGACAAGCTCTTGGATATCAGCTAGAGGTTGGTAGGACATTATACACCATCCTGTTCTTCTTTTCTAAGGTCAGCTTTACTAAACAGTTGGCAGTGTAGTGTGTTTGTGTACTTCTGGTATTACCTCAGTGCTTCCCAAATTTGGCACCAGGCCCCTTTAGCTTTCTCACCCCATAGGAAACTTACACTTGCTTCTAAGGTCTGTGGATAGATGAAGAACTTCATGACGTGCTTTTTCTGAATGAACAGCTCTGCTCTCACTTTCCTTAAGAACCCTGTCAAAAAGGGATTTATGGCACTGGCTCCTGCACACAGTTTTGCCTTGCTTCTATTATATACTTCTCATTATTATATAACGCTACAGTTCTGGTTACATCCCTTTGATTGTGCAGAAGCTTTACCACGAAAGTGTTATTAAAGCTATAGTAATAACTTTCATATAACCTTTGCAGAGTCTCGCTGCCTTTGAAGAATTTTTGTTAATAATCGTACATATGCTACGACTCTACGTATAATGCTTCCCATATAAAGCTGTCTCTCTCCATTCCACAAATGGACACTTCTAGTAGTCTATAATAATGACAGGCATTTCTAATTACATATGTAATTTTTTTTTATATCCACAAAGCCTGTATTACAGTAATGAGCGAGAAAAAAAGTAAATATTTACTTGTGTTAGGGTTGTACAAAACATTCAAGCCTCTGCAGTGTAAACATGTATCTAAGCTCTGGTCTTTTTCTAGGTGATGTTTATACTAGCAGAAATTGCATGTCTCTACAGTTGTGTCCTTATGACAAGAAGGCAGAGAAGGATCCAAATGGATGGAGAAACTCACAGGTCAGCTAATTGCCTTTTACACCTTGCTTGTATGTCCTGCTAGTCTCAAAGCTCTCAGTCGTATTTACATCTAACCAGGCACATATGTGTTCTGCCAAACTGTTCATTTGTAAGCCCTGTCCTGAACTTGTTGAAGCAAGAACACTGTGCACAAACCTTTTGTTCCCTGAGAAAAGGAACTCTTTTTGAAGAGGAAACACAGCAAATAGAACAAACCCTTGTCAGCCCTTAGGTCAAGTTATCTCAATGAGTAACAGTAAAGAGTAGAGACTGTTTCTGTATCTTCCTTCCCAGATTGGCCATCTTCTTATGAACAGTCCCACTGAAGCAGCACCATTGTAATGGTTCCATCAACTACATGGAAACACCAATTACTTGCAATACCATTTTCTGAAACACTTGCCACAGGGGGAAGCAAGGAGTTTGTGTATTTTTCCAAAAGATAACATTTCTTTTATCATTCAAGGAGCTGCAGCAATAGGCTGTATGTGGAGTACTTACTGTATCGAATAGCAGATTAATTGTCAGCTGCACCACGCAATTTACCTTAAGTGAATGCATCAGTATGTAATTGTATGAATGCATATTGACAAATGACTGATTCTTTGTAGTCCCACTGAATAGCAAAAGCTGTCATAACAAATTGCTGCTGTTCAGGAAAAGGTATCTTGAAAAAGCTGACACAGAGAACGCTTGTGACTGTTGCCCATTACTTTATACAATAGGTGTAAAACACTATTGTTTCCTTAACATTCATAGTTCTGCCATGCATCACTAGGAATGATTTTGCCATTCCCATAGAATATAACAAGGCTTTCTGTAGGAATTTCAGTAGCATTTAAAACCAGCATCCACTAGTGTATGCTTATTGCAAAGCATTTGTTTCTGCGCAGTTGTAATACTGAGATGTAGCTGTGCTGTCCATGTGCCATGGCACACTGCAACCTCGTAACTACATGGTAGCTGTGATTTTTTTCTGGAGGAGAAGTGCCACATTAAAATTCCTTGATTTTGCTAAGGAAAAATGTGGCCTAATATTCATTACTTCCAAACAAATGTTAGACTTCAATTGAGAGAATGTTGGTGATAGCCTGTACCTTTTATGAAATTGAACAAGGATGATATTTCATTTCCCTCTATCCAGAAGAATTATGAGCTGGGTTTGACTTAGATCAGTTAAAAAGGTCATATCTTTGTTTCCTCGATACAATACAAACACATAGTTATAAAAAAATGTAACATTTATGCCCTTTGTTGCCAGTCATAACTGACAACTAAATAATGCAAGGAGTTACCAATTAAGTAACAGAAACCTATCACATTCACTGAGTTACTATAACAGTAGCTTTAATTACACTAAACATCCATTTCAATATTGACAAGCATGCTGCACAATTTCATACTGGCATTGCTGGCTTCACTTCTTCATAAGCTTAATACTCGTTTCGGATTAGCCATTATAGCTGTGTACATTTGCACCAATCGGAGTATTCAGTCCCCAGCTTTCCAATTTGCTGAAGATCTATTTTCCTACCTCCCACACATGCCCACTTTGACCAGATGAAAGACTCCTCCATGCCAACTATTATGGTGATAGGGAGGTTAAAATGCCGTAGATGACAACAGGTCATATTCTAACAGAAAGCACAGGTGCCTGTGCAGTATTGGCATCCTTTGGGACACCAAAGGATGAGACAATGCCTGGTGAAACCATACTGTGAGGTCTGTGCATGAGAATCCCATGTAGAAGCTTTGGTATGGTGAGAATTGCAGGCCTGCAGTGAGGATGGTGCTCGTTTTAATACAGTATCTTAAATGCACACATGTAAACTTAACTGCCCTCATTTGCAGGAGATAAGCCACTTCTTCACAACTAAAAATGAAGACATTAAATCAGCGAGCTACCCTTTTTTCTTGTCATATCAGGCATACAAACAGACCCTCCTTGCCAAGTGAAACATTGCCCAAGGGTCAGTTTGAGTGCAAGGCCTGAAAGCATACCTTATTGTAGTACCAGTTCCTATCAGTGTCTACTGGAGTGTTACTCTATCGGGTTTCTCTACTGATGTTCTCAAGCCCACTGGCAACAGTCATAACCAGGGCTCCCCTTCCTCTGCTCCCTTAATCTATCTCCCAGTAACCCCACAGGTAACTGATGGTTTATACAGATCCAAGGCTTCTGTATATTGACTGTTGACTTGGCTACTGATTTCCAAATTTATTACTGGAAGTAAGCGCCCGATTTATTTCACCTAAAAGAGCCCTATTCACAGTCTCATGTGAAGGATATCTTTCTCCTATGCAGATTCCTTCCTAATCAGAGTTCAGATTTTTCACCCAAGTCTTCAGTCTTTTCCCAGGAGTCATTTCTCTGTCAGATGTACTCTAACCTCACAAGTCTTTCATTTCCCCTCCAAATCAACTCTAACTGGCAATTTCCAGTATTGCTCCAGTCCCTCCTCAAGCAGAGGAACAAGCATAAATATTTGAGGACAATCCCTCTGATAAATGGAAACATTGCAAGTTCCAAGGTGCTAACTCACATTTTACTTCCAACAATAAACATTACTCCCTTAGACATGTAGATAAGTGCTCTCTCCCACTAAATAAGTACTCAAAATTGCATACTGTTCTCTTGTAGAATTTGTAAGAAGCATATCAAAGCTTTCTTGAACTGACGTTCATAAGTTTAAAGATATTTCAAGATTTTTTTTCCTAATTTTCCTTAAAATAAAACCTAGATATTCACTGAGTTCAACAAATACTTCATGTAATTGATTCAGTGACAGGAGCAGAAGTCTCACACAGTTGCAATAAATATTTGCTTACCAAAAGGTATATGTCAAACCCATGGAAAGGTCACAATGAAATCTGATTTCCCTTCCCTTTTTGAGCTCTCCTGTCATTTAATCATCAAGGAAAAAGAATAGGATACAATTTTAAAAGGTCAATTACTCATGAGCAAATGGTTGATGACAGTCCACAGAAATAGCCTAGAAACACCCCATAGGCTGAAATGTACTTAATTAAGTTTCTGAGTGCTTCCAAGCAAAAACTGTGTTCAAAATATATTCTGATCATTTATAAGCAGCACAGGTAAAATTGGACAACTGCATATTCACTAATAATTAACTCACTTGTTAATTGGCGTTTATTTGTTATTCCATATTCTTCAGACCTGTGCAAATGTGTGCATACGGCAAGGCTGTGACTTCATGAAACAAGCATGAATGTAATTTTGACAGTTAAGTGTTTAAGACTCAGATAAGAGAAAAAATGATGGTTAAATTAATTATTTCACTTTTTCTCCATCTCAGTTTATGATTCTTTTCCTTCCCTTGCCAACATGCGCATAATCCTCCTTTGTGGCATAATTAAAGCTATTTGAGTACTCCACCTTCACACATTTGAGTTGCTTTTTAAGGTTGGACTCATTCTTAAAAATGTCTTGAATTTGGAAAGCTTATTTTGACAATAATTATACTGTCTCTCTATGATTATTTGAAATAATTCATACATTGACTTTAAACAGTAGTTTAACATAGCTTTTGTGTTATCAAAACAAAGCCACAGTTGTATTTCTTTCTCAGAAAAAATGAAGTCAGACATTTAAAAATCTTGTTTCTAGTAAGCATGAGGCCATAGCTCGATGTGATACTTCAGACATCAAAAGCCCCTTATATTATGCTAGATAAAAAGGAAAGAAGAAGTCACTCCCTTGTCTCTCTGGTGACATTAGGGAATATTTGGCCTCTATTTGAAATACCAAGATGGAAGCTGCTTTCCAAGTGTCATTATCTCATCAAGATGAGTGTAAGTCATCAGGCATTTGGAAGGATGGTATATATATACAGAGGTGTGGGGTTATATCTCCACTGGGTACTGAAATTCCTGGTGATGATGCACTGGCCAGCCAGTAGTCACCCCCATCCCCTGGGTCCTTAACCCATCTAGTTCTGCCACTGGTTGGGGTATCACCAGTTACCCTAGTACTCACAGGGAAAGAGACTGACATCTTCAAAAAATTGTTAAGAAACATTTTCATTTTAAATTTGGAAAAACACACAAACCTCTGACACAATTTTGAGGAGGTGGGTTTCTTCTGTGAAGAACTAGAAGGAAACCATCCATAAATATTTCAGTGACTTGAGAGACCTTGGGTTTCCCTAGACCCTTTCAAGGGCCAACTGGCTGATTCAGTCCAACCTAAAGTTTAACAAATCCAGGATTAATTCTCTCCCAAGAAAGCTGTCACGAAAACTAGAATTTTACACAAAATAAATTCCATTTTAATACGTCTGTATTTTCTGATGAAAAGGATTTTTCAAAAATTCTGTTATGGACCTCATCCCATTGGTGGCAGTGGTCATTTGCTGGTCCTCTTGCTCCAACACCCACTAGATAAAATTTTGAATGCTTTCCAAAAGAATGAAGTGCCTCATTATTTTGTGAGTTGTTTCATAGTTTAACACTACCACACAAGCAGTGATTGCTAGCATTTAAGTATTTTCTAAATTAAGGATACTGTCTGCAGGGTTATTTCCCACAAGCAATGCTAACACTAGAATACAAGTAAATAAATAAATAAACAAACCCTACAGTAGTAAGGGGAAGAGAGAGGAAATATTTAAAGTTTTATTTAAAAAAAAAATGCTTGAAATTATTTGGCCTGCAGGATGTTTTAATATAAAAAAATATTTCTGCACAGATATGTGCATATTTTCCTATATGCAGAGAACTGGTACAATCTTCAAGAGGCATACAGCACCTGACTTTCAATACCCACAGCCTCTTTTGCTTAAGAACAAAATAAAAGCTACTCAAAACCCTGTGTCACTTCTTCAGTTAGCCATTTCATATGCAATTTGTGAGAAAAAAAAAGAATTGCATGGTCCTAATACAAACCCTTTGAAGCAATTTTTTTTTCCCTCAGGTGTTACAGACCCTAAATCAGGTTTTTGTTTGTTTAGAGTACTTTTCTCCTTTTTTTTTTTATTTTTTTTAAATAAACCTCTTTAATGTCGGTTCAAAATACTGGCATTATTTTGAATAGGTAAAGTCTTTTTGTTATGAAAATCTACTTTTTATTCCACTATTATATAAGATATTTATGTTTTGCATGAAATACCAAAGAACTCCAACTGAACAGAAACTGATGAAGATTTTTGAATTATAAACCCCAGGTTGGTTGACATGCTTTCCATGACTAATGCTGTTATAAAGTCCCAATGTCTGCAAGTCCAATATATTGAAGGAAAAAGTTGGAAAATTTATAATAAGCATGAGATATTCAAAAGTTAGAGCAGAGAACTTTGCTTCAGGGCTCATGAAGACTTTATTGCCATCAGTGATTCACTGTATGACAGGGAGCAATTAACATCTCTGCTGCAGCCTACTTCATTGGTAAAACAAACTGTAATATGTTACCTGTGCTGGGAATTTGAGAAGGTGGGAGCTGCAGCTTAGTTGTTTTTACAGTTTACAAAAACACACCTGGCCTCTAGACATACAGCCCTTTCTCCTTCTCCCACAAATTAATGTCTACAGAGAACAAAAAAAAAATTTTAAGTGTCACCAGCTTTGCAAAACCCCCCTCACACTTAGACTTCAGGATTCTTAAAGAAGACATAAAGAAGACAGAGACATTCATTGCAGTGCTCTGAAGATCAGGATGGTCAATCTAAGTAAGAAAATGCTTACGGGGATGCTGTCATACCCACTCCGCAGCCCCAGGCAGAGGAGGCTGATGCTGCCAGTGTGACAACCACAACTCAAGTTTGACACCAGGTTTGTGCAGTACTCTGACATCCACACACGGAAAGGGGAGCTGTGTATCTGCAACACTTGCACTGAAAGTACCTGAGGTATCTCAGCTGTCCTGTCTTGGTAAATCCAGGTCCCTTTAGCTTTAGAATTATGTCATGTGGCAGTTTCTATGGAAACTAGTTTCATTTTATTTTTTAAAATACTTTTGTCAATAAGCACACACAGTATATTGCATGTCTCAGCTGCCAGAATGACTTATGCCTTCTTTGCTACAACATGAATACCTGTATTTATGCAGAAATGGAAAGGCTGGTTATTTCTTATATGACTGACTGTGCGTCTTTTGGTATAATATGCTCTTGTGAATAGTCAGGTGAAAACAACCCACTTACCTTCACAATAATAAATTAGCCTGTGTGACTCAGAGAGGAAGTAAAGGGGGAAAAGGGGAGCAAGAATTAAAGTTTTGCGTAGTTCTGCTGAAATTCAAGCTGCATAATCCCCACACACCCATGCATATAAAAAGTAGGCTCTGGAGAGGTAGAGGTTCTATAGAAAAGAAAATTTTAAGACCTGACTGGCCTTTGGTTATGTAAAGAAATGAAGATTGAGCAGCTGTGCTGACATTTTGTTGCTGGGTAGGAGAGGATGGTAGTGACTCATTCCTTATTACTATGCTAGCATACCTTTTCTACACAAGTTTTCATTAAGGTTAAAAACAAATGAGAAGGCAATGCATTTTGGCTTGCATCAATGTGTTGCTGACAAGTGGCATGAATAAGTGACCTGCCACAGCGGCCCAAGCCAAAGTATTCTCATTCGGATAGCTCAGGAGCAAGTATTTCTCATGTGAAACTCAGAAAGGGCATGCTATATAGAAATTAAATTAGGTTTTACTCTTGCTCTGCACAAGTCTATAGAGCCTACATTCACAGCGTTTCATGTTATATAAAAGAAAGCCTGAATTACCACACACAATGGAATATAAATGGCAAATATAAAAAACTAATACAGTATATGATGAATTAAGTGTGGAGATAAAAACAGACACAGTATAATCAGTACCTGCCTCTGGTAATGATAAAATTTGATCAAGAAAGAATAGGTCTGTATGTAGAATATTAGTCAGAGCTCAAAGGGGAATATTAGTCAGAAACTAAAACTTCCTTAGCAAAGTATTTATGTACGGCACAAAAAAGCTATACAGGGCTAGCCAGGACATCCTGTGCTAAGCTCCAAGTCCTGCAGTTAGCACCATGTCAGGTAACACCTTGTGCTAATTTTTGCTTAGGAAAGACATCCATTCCCTCAGACACACAGGTAACACTGGTCCTTCTAAGAGCAGTTTTGGGCTTCTTTCAAAGCCCTGCCCACAGCCTGCCCCTGAGCAAGCCCACAGACACATACCCTCTTCCAGCACTCGCTCAACACCTACGGACAGCTCAGCTAAACACCATCCATGTGATAAAAGCTCTTCTCTATGCCTTGGACATTACACCAGAAGATGCTCCCTTGAGCTTCACACCTATCTTGCCCAGAGGAAGCCAGGGATATCCCAGTCTCAGTGAAACTCACCCCAGACAAGCCACATCTGTTAAGTGCAAGAACAGCTCACCCAAAGGGAAAGACACCTTTCTGCACAGTGTCTCACCTAAATGAATGTAGCATCTGTGACAGTCAGATCACTGACCAAGCAGGAAAACACGGGTAGTGCCAGCATCGATTCCTTTCTCTGCATCTGTCAGCCAGAGAACATTTGACCTTCTAGTTGGTGGGGCTGCAGAGTTCTTGTATGGGCTGCTCCAGAAGTGGGATATTGCTTCTGTTTCACTCCTTCACAGCTGCAAAAATCATGTAACAGCAGAATTTGGAGCACTGATGGTGTTATACCTTTTTTTCTAAAAATAAAAACCACTGCATTTTTCATTGCTTTTCATACGCTCCTAAGGCCTGATCTAGAAGGTAATCACCAGCCACAGGAGTTTCTATGATTATTAAATCTGGCTTTATCTTCTAATGAATACACTTGTAATGCTTGGTCTTACAACAGAGGCATCTGTTGTAAGATTTTCTCTTGAAAAGAGAAAATTAGACATCCACCTTTTTATTGTTCCTCCCCACCATAGCCCTCTGAACAGTTGTTATCTAGTAACAACCTGCAGTAAAACACACTTTAGTTGACAAGAACTTGATTTAAACTAGTTATGTATGAAAGCCAAAGGTGTCCTTCTTCTGTTACTAATCTTGTGAGTCACATAAATCAAAAGCGCAGAATGAGCAGAACCTCTTAACAAAAGAATAGCTCCTCACTACTAGGTAAAACCTGTATTGCAAAATCACTCCACTTCAGAAAGGTTCAACTTAACTAAGTAATTGGTCCTAGTGAAAACCACATCCAATAGCTCAACTGATGCTCTCAGCTACACAGAGGTAAGTAAGTTTCCAGTGACTTCTGTGGTAGTCTGTAGTAGAATTTAGCCAATCACATAAAAGATTCGCTCTTCTGTATGTGTGGGCATACATTGAGGAAGCAAATGGGAGCAAACAAAAATGGGTAGTTGCTTTCCCATCCCAAAATCAGCTTGTTGGCTGCAGTCTGCACAATGGGGTGACATGGAACAAATGCAGCAAGGCAGAAAATCCATTGCACTTAAGTGAGCACAAACAGGTATCTTTCACTGGAGTGCCAGTTCTCTAGAAAGTGGGGTTATTTATATTAATTCCTGTACATCCACATTAATGCATTTTGTTTTGTGTTGAGTTAGCCTAACATGCCTCAATCTTGAATTTTGGGTGTCTAAAGAGGCAGAGTTGGAAGGTTCTTAACCATGTAGATACTTGTACACAAACCACAATTAATGCATCCACAGTGATAACTCATTGCCTGTAATTGTATCCCTTATTCACCCTGTTGTCCATCTGGTTCCTTCTACCTTGTTACAGCACTGACAGACTTACGGATGGAGGAGAAAAAAAGTGTAATGGAGCCTATCTTCTTCCTAAACACAGAGCTCAGAGGGTCATGTTTGGATAGGTGAGTCCAAACACTGCTCTCCACAAGCAGAGTCTGAATTTTTCCTGTCAAAAGTGACACAAACATGTCCCTTCCATGGGCACTGTGCTTCCATTCCACTGCACTAGCAGCACTTCTCTTTAAGTACATCATACAGATAACAACCAAGGAACCACAGAGGGAAAACACTGTTGCACATGGGGTAGAGGCAGGGAATCAGGAATGTGAAGGCAAGGATGAATAGGAAAATTCAAAGAAAATAAATGTCCCACTACTGTAAGGCCCAGGGACAGAGGAAATGACTGCTTTTCTCCCTCATGTTGTGTGAGTAAAATGGATCCTGGGGCAGTTGGTGCTCTTCTGAAGTTTTCAAGTGTTACAGAAAACCGTGATCTCTGGAGCAGGATACTTTTCATATACAAGCTCAAAGCTTGACCTCAGTGCTCCAATAATTTCTGGGTGAGGTTTGATTCTTAGGGATGGAGGAGGAGATCTGGACAGGAAAGAAAGAGGGCGTTTTTAGTGTTGCTGGTAACAGTTCCAAGACCTCTCTCTCCCTCCACCTTTGTCCCAAACCCTAACTCTGGCCTTCCTTTCCTTCATCTTGCTTTTTTCAAGAATAAACCAAGACATCTTTGAGCCCTGCTGGTGTGCTTGGATGCAGAAATCCAGAAGAAGGTCATGAGGAGGCACACTAAAATTCTGCATATCTTTTCAACTTAACAACTCTATGACTCTAATCTATATGAGCTTCCCAGCTCCACATGGGCTGCCAGGTACAGGCGAATCTGAGAGAGGAAGAAGAGCTGGTGACCCTGCAGTTACAAGGACACACGTGTCCCCTTTGATGATCAGGCCAGCCTTAGCTCTCTCTCCTTTTGGAAGACCCAGAAACGTTTCCCTGAAGCAGATGCTTGAAGCATTGTCACCAGAATAGCCCCCAGAGATGACCCAAGAGAAATAGAAACACACTGAGAGCCAACAGGGTATGGTTAGCTTGAGGCAAGCCTGATAGTATGAACCAAGTTTGCTGGCATGTCATAATGTTCATTGCTTTCTCACAGTCTTTCTAAGCGCCTTTTGTCAACCCATGCTTACGGCACAGCAGGCTGCTGACAGATGTTGTGTTCTCTTCCCCATGAGATGCTGCAGAAAACAGAGTGACCCATCTCCACAGGCAATCTAATTTGTCCTCTATTTAAACTGAGTTGCCTGACCCAGGCTAAGGGTCTTTTTTTTTTTTTTTAGCTCTCAGAAAAGAAGAGGAAACTAGTGACTGAAAACAGCAGCAACGCTTCACACGGTACGAGGTGGAAAAAGCTGCTTGAACAGAAAGAGTACTGATAGTTTGCAAAAAGAAGTTGCAACAACTCTATCACTGAATTCCCCAGCTGGAAGCAATGCTGCTGTGAGACATTACTTTAATGTGCACTTTTTGTCTCTACTACATTACCTGCTTCATGTTTATAAATTAATAAGTAAGCTAGCACATAGCACAGTTCACCTATGGGCTAGAAACAGGTAAAAGCCAGAAAGTAAAATTTGAATTACAGTAAAATTATGCACTATAAATTCTTTAGAAGAATTTAAATCTGAAGGCTTTCCTAGATTTTTGTTCACTAAGAAAAATAATTGTCAGCAACACAATTTGGGGTTTTATTAATGATCTAAATTAGCAAATCCCATTATGAAAAATTAATAAAATATAAGCTATACATGTTATAGCCATAAAATTTATTATTTAAAAAATCAGTAACTTTATGATCATTTAGAAAACAGGCAAAGATATACTATAGTTTTAATAAATCTTATTCTGAGCAGCTGAGCATCCTTTACTTTTGAGAGGCTTTGCTCCTTGGGAAAGTTCCGGTGAATTTAAATGTTTAAGGAAGAGGTGTTTAGCTAGCACTCCCAAACTGGAGTATTTTGACATTAGTAAGCTAAGGTAGGACCAATTTAATCTACTTTTAGAATCCCAGTGTTCACAACTAAGGTAGTCATAAAGATAAATGGGTGCTTTTGAGACACAGCTCACCCAATGAAATATAGACTTGTGCCTTAAGATGAGAGGAATCAAAGTACTGGAAGCATCTATATATCCCCACTGATCACTGAGGGAGATTAGGATGTCTAATTTGAAGGCAAATATCTCCAATATAAAAATCTGCATGGAGTCATAGTAATCATATCTCCGCTGACTATAACTGTAGAGAAATAACAACTACAGTTCTTTGTTTTCTTTCAGCTTCACAGAAGAGGCCACATTTCCTTTCCCATTCATTCTCTCTGCCCTCTTTTATCTTGCGTGTTGTGAAATTCCTTGTGGTCCTCTTAACTGCACAAGTCTTCATGTTCTTTTAAAATCAGTTGTTATCTTATAAAAAGACATTTAATATTTTTAGGGTGAACTAAAGAAAGCAAGAAGACAACTGTTAGGTCTTTTTTATCAAGAAAGAGAAATATTCCCTGGAAGCATTCAACCTAATTCATAATCATTATCAAATGCTCTGAATAAAATTATCTCAGTATCTTGATGAAGAGGAAGAACATGGGAATGTTTGTATCTACCTGCACTTCTATTGAAATGAAAACAGATCTCATCAGTGACATCATATTGAGAAAAGTGGCATGTTCATTCAAAGGTAATAGAAGCTGGAAATGTGTTAGCATCAGTCAAATTACACTTATTACCAGGGAAGTTGTCCAAATCTTGGAAAAGAGGAGATAGAGAACCTCAAGTGATCCTCTTTCAGATGTATCTAGTCCTAGGAGTTAAAAAAAAAAAAAATACTTGAGAAGATTATTATCACTGGAAGTATGAAGCAGAAGTCTGAATTTTGTGGAGTACCAGGATACACTCCCCTGGAAGGAAAAGCCATACTAAGGAAATGCCATGGATCAAACAGGTAAGGAAAATAATTTCCTTGTTAGATATTATTTGGAAGATTCAAAAAGATCTGAAAACTAGATGTGCAAGGAAAGATGTTCAGAAAATTATAAATACAAATTAAATCTGGCATATTCGAAACATACTGAGGTAATGCGTCTAAGAATATAAAAATAAATTTCTCATATGTTTATACCATCCCTAGAAATCCAGATAGTAAGGAAAAAAAAATTGGAAAATTGTTGTTAATGAGAAGTTCAACACAATTGACGTCATTGAAGCCTGGTGAGACTATTTTCATGTCTAGGATGCTAAAATCACAGCTTATAGCCTGTGTGGCAAAGACTATTTAAGAAAAAGAGGTTGCAAGGGTGCTTGTTTTAGAAGGCAATTACTTGCTTTAGAGTTACTGATAACAGCAGGAACCCAAACACGTATGGATCACTGAGTTCAGTAACAAAACCCAGGAGGGGATTTTGATGAGAGGTTGTTGCAGACCACCGAATCAAACTGCAGAATGGATGAACTAATTCCTAAATACTTACCTGTGATGTGGGAAAGTGATATCTTTCCGGAGGATGCAGCTTGGCAGATGCATGCTGCAGGTTTCGATCAGCTCACAGTAAATCATCATTAGAGCCTCTGATATAATGCTTATTTCTGTTCTAAAACCAAAGCATGCTATACCAAACATGAGGCGACTATTTCATAACAAAGCAGATGACTGAATTATTAGACTAGAAGTTGGCAGTTATCTAAAGATCAATGGTAGCAATCCAATTATGTCCAACCTGGGCAATAAGAGGACAGTCTCAATAGGCTTTGTAGATAGGCAGGCAGACAGACAGGCAGCACTTCTAAAGTGTTAATTTCAAAAACCAGAGGAACAGAGTAAACAAAGCTAAAAGGGAGCTCGCCAACAACGCAAGTGAAAATCTAAGCCCCTGGAAAATAATATGTCAAAGTCTTCACTTCCACAGTAAAGGAAACTTGCCCATAAAAAGTTGGGACAGTATGAAAAGATACCAGGCAAATAGATAACAAATGACAACACACATGCAAATAAATACCAGCTTGGCAGAAATCAAGCAGCAATCCCAGAAATTAGATAAGGAATTATATCTATCAGTGCTAATACAGTCAGAAGTAATTTGTGCTAGGTCGTGGGATTCAGACTCAGCTCCAAAAGCACAGAGAAGCAATGGCTCTAGGGCCTCAGTACCAAACCAGAATCCCTGCCCTGTCTCCTCCTGAGGCTGTCCCTGGAGATGTGTCAGCCTACTGTCCCACAAGGAGAGGCTCACCTTATGGGCTGAGAGACCAACAGACTCATGTGCTCATGGTAGGATGCTGGGGAAACCATTTGGGAAACACAAAAGTCCTGTTTTGAGATGTTGAAAGGACCTAAAAGGGGAAAAGGGAAGGGACTGCGGCAGCATCTTCTGTCTCTGTAAAGAGATGTGGCAGCTCCCCACAGTATGTGATTGTTAAACACTAAGAGGTCCACCACAAATAGTGATAGTATTTCCTAAGTGGCATCGGCCATAAGAAATCTGGAGTGTTCAAAACTTTCCAGTTCTGTATTTGGAAAGAATGGGACAGAAGCAGTACTCTGCAACTTACTGGTCACAGTAAGTTGAACAGTACATAATAAAAAAATTAAATCAGTTTGATGAAATGTGTTCAAAACTCATCAAAAGAGCCATCTATTCATCGGGTTTGTATTTTTTTAATTATTTGCACTGGCATTTGTAGGGGTTTATTCTTCGCTAAAAAAATATGATTTCTGAATGATTCCAACACCATGAAGGTGGAAGAACAAAATTTATCAATATTCATAAAGAAAACCATTCAGGAATGGTCAGGTAGCCTGGTTAGCCAGACATCAACCCCCAGTAAATTTAAAGAAAAGAATTAAATATGATTCAACTGATAGAGAGTTAGTATAGAGAAGTAAAGAAATAATGACAATAAAAATAATTTTATAGAAAGTCACACCAATGAAACTTGATTTCCTTCTTCGAGGGGATTTTGCTTGCTCAATAAAGGCAGGTTCAGAGACCAAGATTCTCAGATTTTTTTTGTAGCATTTGTTCTAGTACTATAGAATATTCAGATTAAAATTTACCTTATGCAGTACAGCACACATCATGTGAGGTAAATGCTAGGTTGGGCCAAGCAGTCTTTGTCAGATGGTGAAAGTTTTCCAGTGGGAGTTCTTTCAAAGAAGGCTTGCTATGACTAGCAAGAGGTCTGATCCTATTCCACCTCTTCATTAATGAACTGGAATAAAATAAAATCAATGACACTCAACTAAGTCTTCCTCAAAGACAAAGACTGGTGTAATGGTTAATAGCAATCACAGGAGGATTTGGGATTACTCTAATAAAATGTGCTTAAATATATCCAAACATAAAATAATATTGCTAAAAGGAATAGTGCATGTATGACCTATAGTGATGGGGATCTGCATCAGGGAAAGACATTGCTCCAAAATGACTTTTGCAGGGAGAGCTGATAGCAATTCAATACATGCTCCTTGGGCAATGTTGTAGGAAAATGGGCTATTATAATCTGTGGACATGTAAGCAGCAGAAGTAGGACTGGTATTGGTATGCTGCCAACACTTTTAGTGGCCAAATTTTGAGAAGGACATTAGAAAACAGAAGACGGTAAAGAAAAAGAAGGTCATTAAAAATTGACTTTGAGAGCTGAAGAAAATGTGTTAAAGTGAAAAAACTTTAGCAGCTCAAGCTGTTTAGCTTTGGAGAGGGCAAGCTGAGAGTGACTTGATTGCTGTGTCTAAATACGTTCAAAGGGAGAAAATAGGAAGCACTAAAGGGTTCTTTAACAAAGACAGATATAACAAGAACCAAAGCTAGAAATGAAGCCAAGTATGAAATCATGCACCAATTTGTAATTGCAAGAGACAATTAAGACACTGGGAGAAAGTATAAAAAAAGTCCATCTTAATCTCTTGATGTCTTCAGATCACAAGTAGATGCCTTTGTGAAACACATTGCTCTGACAGAGAAGTTATTTTTAAAATCAATATGTTCAGCTAATAGCCAGACTGGGAATTAGATCCATATGCAATTTCTATTTGGTCTGCAAATCTTTTCTTAAAAAAGGCCAGTGCTCTGGCTTGGGCAGCAGCCTTGCCAATCTCACTCTTACTCTCCTGCTGCTCCAGTTGCAGATGCCCAGCTCTGCTTTGTTTCTGAAGATCTCTGCCATCTGCTGCTGCCCATGGAAGGTGCCAGTTGATCAGCCACTGTAAGGGGGACACAGCTTCTGATCTGCTGTCGGGATGAAGAAGCAGTTTGAAACCTGCTCTAGCCTGGTTGCTAATATCAGAACTCCTTGCTTTACCTCACCAGTGGTAAGTTACTGAACTTTGAACAATGTGCAGTACAAGAAGCAGCTCATTTCATCAAGGAACAAAGTGGTCCATCTAGCATAAGTATTTTAGTTCATGTCTGAATTTATGTCAAAAATCAAGCCTTCCTGAAATAGGAAATGTAGACATATCCTTTATCAAAGGGAAAAGTATAATTTTGTCCTTGAAAGGCTCTTAGATAGAGGTTGTCCTAAATCTGATGCCTACAGCCAGGTAGAATGTTTAGACTTAAATATTAGAAAGGTGATTAAACAGGAACTCTGAAATGTGTAGGCACAAGTTAGATCCAAATCAGGTACATGAAAACTCCTTTGTGGGTTGGACTATCTCACAAGTTCTTCTGCCTTTAAAAGCTGAATACTGCTCCAGCAAGGCAAGGCTTATAGGTAAAAGTACTGTATTTTACTAGAACAAGTGATGAATTACAGCTATATATCACTGCTAATGCTACTGTTGAAAGGACTAAGAGCTGAGGGAGAGCTGAGACTTGGAAGCAGAAAAATACAGTGTCTGGTCACAGAGATATCTGACAATCTACGGGAAAGAAAAAGAAAACAGACTTCATAAACTTTAGAAGGGAATTTAAACATTTTTCAGGCAATTTGGTTTAAATCCACATATTTCTTTAATCTTTCACAAGACAGAGAGCAGAAATTGGGAAGTCAGCTGTCAGTATCTGACCCCCAGTCATATACCCAGTAGAAGCTGGAACCATGAGGGCAGAAGATGGGCATATTCTTCCCTCCAAAATCCCAGCATGACAACTCCTTCCTTGGAACACCACGGTGTATATGTGACAAACCCAGATTTACCTAAGCAAGAAATTTTTTCCCTTAAGGTACAAGGTATTGAGCATTTTCCGTTGATGAACACCAATGTCTTGAGATTTGTCCAAAAGAAAGGGTTTTTTTTCTAGATATTTCAGGCCGCACCTTTGATTTATAATCTGTACTGGCCCCTGTTGTTTTTTGGTTTTGGTTTGGGTTTTTTTGGCACATGGAGGTGGGTAGAGTGAGGAAGAAAAAGACTCATGCTGAATTTGGGGATTTGGGTTTTGCTTTGAGAAGGGACGTTGCAGATACATATTTTCTGTTTGATGTAAAAAAAAAAAAGTGGTTTTTTTATACCAAAACATTGTCACATTCAGGTATGTTTACACTTCTGCCATAAACAAGAATTTTTTAGCAACTTTGTGGACAACTTCTTTTTTCACAAACATTTTTGAGGAAGGAGAGTTTTTCAACCAAATGCCCATAGCGTGTTGAAAGTCAGGGCCTCTATGCACGAACAACAGGCTTTGCTACCTACTAGTTGCGTTCCACAATTTAAACATGCCATCAAAAACCATGAGACCCAAAACCATCTAGACATTGAACAATCTATAGTTTGACTATTTTTAAGCCAAACTATCCAATAAGCACTTAAGAATAAAGTACATGCTTCTGTGCTTAGAAATTGTTCAGAAATTATCTGTAAACAGGAAAAAAAGAGCTAAATCTGCAATGCATATTTTTTTTGTAATAACCCATTCAATCAGAATTACTTCAGGAAAGATTATTCAGCGTTAGCTAGTCATCATACCTTGTACTTTTAGGGAACATATTAGATCTGTAAGTGGTCCATCAAAAAAAAAAAAAAAGATAATTCAGCACTATAATGTAATTTAAGGACATGCTTTTAAATATATGGTGTTTAGCAAGATACCTAAACACCCTCAAAATTCTAAAATATGCACCATTGTCCAAAGAGTGCAGCGATTTAAGCTGTTTCATAAGTGTTAAGCAATCAATTCTTGTAGACACAGCTTCAAAAATGTTTCCATTTTGTCTGGTTGAATTACAAATGAGTTATTTCATTAGCAGAATTATTATTTTGGGATGAACTCCAGAACATTAAAGCTTTACATTTAACCTCCATTACAGTCTAGAATTGAATTAACCTCTCCTTCCCATATAATAGTAGCTAATGCACTTTCGTTGTAAAATGCAAATGTCGTTATACTACATTTTGCGGCAAGCACTTAGAAAAAATAAAAAATCAGTGGACTTATGGATAATAATATTTTGGTGCATTCTACTAAAGCACTACATTTTAAGAAAATTAGCTTATTTTCTTTCATAGTACTGAATACTGACAGCTGGATTAACAAGCACTGCTGAGTTACATGCTAAAATATCAACTATCTCAGGGCAGAAACTCAAACAAATGTAAAAACACAAAGGCATAAATTGGAAATTCTGTGTTCAATGTGGTTAAGAGAATCAATCAGGACTTGACTCTTCCCAAATTCTTAAGAATCTTTTTGAAGCCCCTCTGGGCTTATTTTTTTCCTGTTTCCCATTCAGAATTAGAAGAGAAATGAAGCATAAATTTGCACGTAGCTGGAAGCAGGCTGAATTGAAACTGTAGATTTTGTGAGTGGCTCTACCTCTGATGCCTATTATCTTCAAATCATAACTGAAAATCCCAAAATACATGGGTTGTGTCTTTACACTTCACTACGTTTTTCTCATGTTATGTAATAGGTACAATTTGAAAGCACGTTCTTGTGACTGCAAGATTTGGCTTTGTTCTCTATGAGAATGTAAATTTTTTATTTTTTTTTTTCCCAGATTTTTTCCTTTGCAAACTACACATCAGTCATGTCGTTGAACATTTTAGTATTAGCTATTTCTTTATAATACAAAACAAAGATATGCATGATAAAGTGAAAAAGAAAAGGTAATCCTGAAACATATTCCAGCAGGAAATTTGTAAGTTGGTTTCTTTTTCCAGTTTTCTGGAAGTACATCTGATTTTGCAGCAAGTCATTTTTGATAAACCACATGTACAGATTTAACAACTCCAGGTTCAAAAGGCAATAGTGACCTTGACATTGTTCAACACATGAACTCATCCATGAAGCCCTCTCAGCTGAAAAGCTCAACCAGTTGAGGAAACACAAGAAGAGACTGGAACCTAACTGGTGATGATAATAAGCGTAAAACTATACAATGGCTTTTACTGATGCAACAGTCATATCATGATAATCACTATTACTTTGTTGTGGTGTTACCCTGGCTGGCAGCTAACCACCAAGAAGTCACACACTCCTGCCCAGCAAGATAGTGGAGAAAATCAGAAGAGTGAAAGTGATGAAACTCTGAATGCTGCGAACTCTCCTCTGTCATCCTTCCTCCAACCCAAGCCCCTTACAAGCTAAGCATGATGTCATATGGTACAGAGTATCCCTTTGGTCAATTTGGGTCAGCTGTCCCAGCTGTGTCCCCTCCTAACTCCTTGTGCACTCCTAGGTGGAGTGGGGTGAGAGGCAGAAGAGACCATGGCTGTGTGCAAGCGCTGATCAACATCAGCATCTTTATATAACAAAAGTATAACTGTGTTATCATAGAATGATTAGGGTTAGAAGCAACTCCCAGAGGTCATCTAGTCCAACCCCCCTGCAAGAAGCAGGGACACCCCCAACTAGATCAGGTTGCTCAGGGCCTCATCCAACCTGGCCTTGAATGTCTCCAGGCATCCACCACCTCCCTGGGCGACCTGTTCCAGTGCTCCACCACTCTTAAAGAACTTTTTTCTAATATCCAATCTAAATCTAATTTAAAACCATTACCCCTGTCCTGTCACAACAGGCCCTACTGAACAGCCTCTCCCCATCTTTCTTGGAGGCCCCCTTGAGGTACTGGAAGATCACTCTAAGGTCTCCCCGGAGCCTCCTCTTCTCCAGGCTGAACAGCCCCAACTCTCTCAGCCTGTCCTCGTAGGAAAGGTGCTCCAACCCCTTTATCATCTTTGTGGCCCTCCTTATCCACACTGTTTCTTGCTCAAATCCAAAACTTTAGCTCCATACCAGATACCATGAAGAAAAATAACTCCGTCTCAGCCAAAACTAGGACACACTGTTATGGTAAATACTGAGTAACATGGTTTGGTTTTATATTGTACCAGAAATACATTAATCTGAAAAAATATAGGAGGTGGTATTGTAGGATTCCAAATCTACCATATTTCCAAACAAATTTTCTAGAAGTTGATGAGACTTCTCAGACAAAGAGAATTTTGTTTTCATTCAGCTGTGTTTTCTTGCATTCAGGAAAAACTACAAGAAAGTCACAGCCTAATTTTGTTGAATGAAGGCTCTGAGACTACGAGCTTACACTGACCAACAAGGATCTCAGAAAGGTCACATCCCCAAAAAGCCCTGATTTTACCTGAAGATTTACGTTCTCTTTTCAGTACATTTTCTGAAAACAGACAAATTGGGAAAAAATGCCAATATAAAAAGTGAAAATTTGTGTGTTAGAATAAAGATGAAACCTCTACTGAAGTGTGTTAAAAAGGAGCTAAAGAAATTTGGAGTGTTATTTGAAACCAACTCATGGTTAGTTGTCTAGACTGTCACTACTGTCAGAAAGAAAATGGGTAAGGATTAAGAATACAGGTAAAGCCATCATAAAAGAGCAAAGCAATATAACAAGTGTATTGATTTATTTTAAGGATATGATCTCAGAGACTGGTAGATTTGTTCACCTGTCCATCAGTAATTAATGGAATAGTTTCATGTTTTCTTATACCGCTTTCAAGTTTTCCCCCACATTAAAATTCAGCTTTACAGTTCTGACAAGACATTTAAGAGGAGTCAGTCTGTAAAGTTTAATTGTTTGTTTTCTCCTGGGGGTCTTTTACACTTGTTTTGAACCATTCATTGGAGGTGGCTTTCAATTATGAGCCAAGATTCAGATCCTTGTATAGACAGACCCTACATCATCCATAAATCCTGAAATTTCACAACCATCAGACAGACTCTCTAAAAGCTTTTATGAGAAAATATGGTTTAGGATGGAGACATCTGGTATTTAAATTATCCATGTGAGGGAAATTACTCTTATTCATTCACCAGATGCTTTATTCATGTATAGATTTTTAAATTAATAATTCCATAATACTTAAAGCTATATAATCCAAAAAATCCACACAGTTATGCTCAATGACCTTAACAAGCTTTGACATCTCTTTTTATTTCTTGCAAATAGTGCAGCAGATTTTGCCAACTGCCATTTCAATGAAATATTATAACAGCTGAAGGAAAAAATGTCATTGTCCACTGACAAGATGAGTAAAGTTCATCAAACTGTTATTTCTGCCTGTATTCTAGATGCAGGTTCCAGAATAATTCAACCAGGAAAAACATATCAGCTAGTCCCATACAACACCTAGCTCTACTTCTCACAAACTACTCCATGATATATTTTAAACCACAATGAATAGGAGACAGAAATACCTGTAGAGAGAGGAAAATGTTTTTTATCTACTAGCACAAATTTAACAAACAGAAGTTTGGGGAAGAAAAATAGGAAAAATGGGGGATAAAAATTAAAGGAAAATAAACATTTTGCTGGAACATTCTGGCGGATAATTTGAGTTGAGATATTTGGTATTTATGGCAACTACTAGAGAGACAGAAATGCAACTGGGCTCTCCTGAGCAGGGACTCCATGCAAAACAAACCTGCAATCTCAGGGTACATCATAGTTCAGAAAAGGTTAATTGAATGAAATGATGTTGTTCTTCCTTGAAACCCTGAAAATATGTTTTGTGTTCTCTTTTTTTCCCCTAGAATATTTGTTCATTTGTAATTCTTTCATTTAATTCATTACAGCTTCCTGCTTCCAGGGCTCACTACATTTTTTTCTCTTCTTGGAGAAAAAGACAACCTCTTCTTCCTTGCTTTGAATCCCTGCAGTGGTTAAATTCCGCTTTATACAGCTTCCAGAAGTCTTATCTCAACTCTGGAGGTGCCACCCAACACTTCCTACTGCTTCAGCATTGCTCTTATATCTTCTGCCACATACTCATGTTGTTTCTTGTAAAGGCTGTTCCCTGATCATTACTTGTGCCAATCAAAACCCACAGCGTTCATCTAAAATCTTTAATGTACTTGTCTGTGAGAGGTTTACCAGAAATCTTTATAATATTAACTACACACCAAAACAACCCAAAAACCACATTAAAATATATTTGCAAGTCCAACTCAGGACTTCATGTGTATGTTACAAATATTAAATGTCCTTTGAATCTCTAAATGGTAAGCTGCTCAGCAGCTTTTTTTCTTCTATCAATGCGAAAACCACTAAGAATATGTAAGTGATTCTCATTTCCCTTCCAGTTCCTTACCGTTTAAAGATTTCTCCCTGGGCAAAGTTTTTGGAAGGACTGGCTCTTGAGACACAAGGTTCCAACAATAGGCTTCCCAACTTGAAAGGCTTAGAAATACATACCTGTCTATAGTGCAAGATTTTCACTGCTCTTCCAAGATATTCTATGGATAAAAGTGGTAGTAACATTTTTTCCATTGAGAATTGAAAATTAGGGGTCATGATATGAGAATGAAAATACCTTTATACCCTCAAACCTCTGTGATTCTTGCCCAGGATAACTGAATACGTATCTTCTACAGGCCTTTCAAATATTTGCAGCTAGGAATCACTCTCGAGGCTTTAAGGATGGAAAGTAACCCTAGTTTTCTTCCTCATTTTTATAAAGGAGTTGTCTAAGGTTCAAACACAGATAAAAAGCATCACATGCCTCACAAGTTGAGCCAAACTCTACCTAAGCAAAGGATACATTCAGCTGCAGAGCAGAGCCAAACTGTAACTAGAGGTTTCAGAGCCCTGTGCAATGCAGTGATCACTTCTGTATAGAGCATGTCCGGGGCAAACAGATCCTACAGCCTCTGGCAGCTGCTGTCCCTGCTGGGAAAAATGCAACAAGTTGATTTTGAAGTGGGTTCTCTCCCCTTATTTCACTTTTTCATCAAATTCTCTTGATTTCTATTTCAGTATAGACTCAAAGTACACTTTGCATCAATCAATTGAAACCACAAGTAACTTGGTTAAGTAAGAAGCACAGAAAATATTTAGTAAGTACTTTTACTTCATAATCCTTTCTATATGAGCCAGGATACTAAAAGTTGTAGCAACAGCCAGAAGACTGCACAAGAATGGTTTGTGTTTACTTGCAGGAGCAGTGGAAACACCATTTGAGCAAGAACATGTTGGAATACCACCATACAACTCACCCACCACAACCTGAACTTTTATAGAAGCTTAAATAACCCACCTTTGTCAAAGTAAATTCCCTATATACAGCCTGAATATCAGAATACCGTAAATGTACATACTCCACAGCTCTAGCAGCGTCACCCAGGACAGACAAAGGGTTAATATCAGAAAAACTCTACATCCCACCCTCTGCTCTAATGACCTCTGGTTTCAGCTCCAGTTTTCTCATCACCGAGATGTAACATTTACCTACCCATTGCACAGAAGTGTTATGAAGATTAGCTAGTATCTAAGTACTTGAATAATTAAACTGTTATTCTTGAAGTCCTAATATTATCATGAGCACATTTGCATATGATTTTATTTATGCTTCTGACATTTGCTTCCCAGATTTTATTAGAACCTATAAACAAAAACAAAAACAACAAAATAAAAACAAAAAAAAAAACCAACCACCTTACTTCTGACAGTCCCTGTGACACAATTTCATGAGATGACTCAGGCACTCTCAGACCCTTCAGGTTTGTTGAAGTCATAGTCACTCAACAAATTTACTGAACTGCTTTGGATCAGACCCTCCTGTAAAAGGAGAAATAACATTTTTATCTTACTTAGTGTCCTCTCTGTAGCAAAGAATTTGTTCTCTGTCCCTATAACAATAGCAACTTCAGTTCTTTGAATGAAGAAAGAAGGTAGTCCCAGATCTCTGCAGTGATCACTGCCCTGTTACTTTGGTTAAGTGTATGCCTCCAGAGTACTACATCAGCTTCAGCAGCTGGGTGCAAAAAAGGTGATCTCTGATCTGATGCTCCTGAGTCAGGCTATTTTATGCGCAGTGAAAATTGTCTGTGGATAATAAAAAAGGAGAAATAATAGCTCCACAGAAATGGTTCTCTTAGATATTTTGGCAGACTGGTCTATTCCATTCATATGCTTTGGAAAAACTGATTTTTGTCATAAAGTAGCCAAGTTTCATTATTTCCCTGTGTGCGTCCCAAAGCCCACTAGCTACAGTCATGGTCTCAGCCTTCAGGCTTTCCTTTGATGTGTGCACACATATTTATGTATACAAGTGTGCATATTGGGAGTGACAGTGAGTTGACTCAAGCTCTGTCCATGTTACTTTCCATTAGCCATCTACTGAAGATAATGTTTTAGTAATAATGTATCTTTCCATCTTAAATAACAATATAATAACTTTGTTACACATCAGTTGTTCTCTAACACTGGCTAAAGCCTCCTTGATCTTCAAATTCAAAGTTGTGTCTTTTGCCCCATGGGACACAACAGTTTCATTCTCTATGCCGACCTCACTGACATGCCCATGCTCACAGACACAAACACGCACACACCTCAGTGTGTTCAAATGACCCCCGTCCCAGGAAATCCTATGCTCTAAACATGGAAAATCACACTAAAACAGTCACAGTACACTGAGAAGTAAGGAGGAGGGGTTTGGTACAACTGTTATTTTTTCCAAAACTCTTGGTACTGCATTGTTTTCTCTTGCAGATAGCAGCAAAATGTATTTCCTACTTTTACAGAATGGAGAAAAATTAGGGACCAAGAAAAATGTTGATTTGTACCTAATTGCAGATATGATTTCTTTTTTTTTTTAATTTTTTCAATTTTCTACCTAGATTAAATTAATGTCACAGAATCACAAAGTAATGAGCTTCAGGAAGTCGTCTAGCGCATGCACACACAACTTTTTCGCGTAAATCTATATCTATAGGTTTTCCTAACAGTGTTTTATATATGTATAAAACAAAAGTACAGAAAGCCTACCAAGATTATGATCTGGAATACAGTTTAGGATCAATATAGTGTTCATATCAGAATTTTTATAGTGCTCAATCATATAACCTATCAAAAGGCTAACAAATAAATGAAGGCACATAGAAAATATATCCAGGTGAGTCTTTCAGGATACATCAAAATCTTTGGCTTCAAGTGTCTTTGGTTGAGACACTGAGGTATCTGCATAATTTTCAAGCTTTGATGCTACTTGCTTACACTATAGATCAGGTGCATGCTGAGCCTCAAAAAAGAAAATGACAAACTAAGTAAAGGAAAGCAAACCTTCCTTTTCCATAAGGGATATAAATTATCCATAATTATCTCTTCAATGACTACATGGGTGATTATCTGTTTCTCTGGAGCTTATCAACAAATTAAGACTTTTATGTTAACTACTCTCCATATCACCAACTGTGCTACTCTTGTTATGAAACATTCTGGTATCACAAAAGGGATTGAGGAGCATGGAATAAATTTATT
The DNA here is from genome assembly GCA_013399135.1 of Heliornis fulica. Classification (NCBI taxonomy): domain Eukaryota; kingdom Metazoa; phylum Chordata; class Aves; order Gruiformes; family Heliornithidae; genus Heliornis; species Heliornis fulica. The sequence goes on along the minus strand of VXBZ01004532.1, from coordinate 329,873 downwards.
TAACTGGGCAACCTGTTTTATACTTATCACTTGTTACAGGCTAAGTTCCAGAATATACTGGGTATTCATTCTTCCTTTTATGAAAAGCCAAAACATGTATTAACAGCTATCCATTTATCTTGAAAGTCTGACAGCTGCTAAATCCTTGTTAGTCCCTCAGAGACAGCCAAACTACATGTTGGTGTTTGGATTGAGGTGTCATGACTAGCAACATAAAGGATCTAAGACAGTAAACACAACTTTAAGTATCACAGACTTACAGAGTGTTAGGATTTGGAAGGGACCTTTAAAGATCATCTAGTCCAATCCCTCAGAGCAGGATCACCTAGATCACACAGGAACATGTCCAGATTGGTCTACAATGTCTTCAGAGAAGGAGACTCCACAACCTCTCTGGGCAGCCTGTTCCACTGCTCCTTCACCTTCACAGTGAAAAATTTCTTCCTTACATTCACATGGAATTTTCTATGGTCCAGCTTGGACCCACTGCCCCTTGTCCGATTACTGGCCATCACTGAGTAGAGCCTGGCTCCATCCTCCATCCTTCTCTTCAAACTAAAGAGACCCATCTCCCTCAGCCTTTACTCATGAAGAAGGTGTTCCACTCCATCATCCTGGTGGCCCTGTGCTGGACTCTTTCCAGGAGTTCTATGTCCTTTCTGAACTGAGGGGCCCAGAACTGGACACAATACTCCAGGTGCGGTCTGACCAGGGCAGAGTAGAGGGGGAGAGGACCTCTCTTGACCTACCAGTCACCCCCTTTCTAATATACACCAGGATGCCATTGGCATTCTCAGCCACAAAGGCACATTGCTGGTTCATGTATGCAGATGCCTATGGGAAGAAGAGTATCCACTGATGATACTTCTATGGTAACCACAACCCATCATGTTGCAATCTCATTTAAAGATCAGCTTTGATGAAGAACACTCACTGTCCTTCTAGATACTGACCTAGATGGTCACAAGTGCTGTATTAAAGGGGCAGGTCTGCTCTGCCTGGGCCTCAAACATTGTCGAAGGACTTGATTGTGAAGCACAGTCCTACTGAGAGGCACTCAAGCTTTTAAAGCATTAGCTACTTCCCCACCCTTATTATTACACCTGCCATCAAGACCACTAACAGGATTTTGTCTAAGTTATGGTTCTTACTCATTCAATGACTCCAAAAATAAGCTTGCTGAACAGTAGGTTTCTAAAAAATAGCAAACTAAAAAAAATAAAATCAAGTTATAAAAAGTGCTGAAATAGTTTGCAATGAGTCAGCCGGGAAGCGTCATTTTAGGACATCTACACATTGAGTTGGCAATTATATGTCGATGAGTCCAATCAGAACAGCTGGAACATTAAATATCAAACCTCCCAACAAACTACTGCAGACCATAGAATTATTCAATGAATCATTCTAAGTGGAAGTACCTTTGAGAAGTCATGATCTCTTGTGGATAATTCATGAAAGAAAAAGGCCAGATTCATAGAATTATTCATTATAAATTATTCACCCTCCTTTTTGGAGGTATGAAGTGTAAAATTAAGTGTTTAGTTTTGATTAAGTGAGAAACTGAACATCGTAAATACAGCATTTGACTCAATAGATCCTAGGAAATTAACTGCTTTTGGAAGAAGGAGAATAAACTTTTCTTTCTATCACTCTTGAAACTTGATTAGCTGTTTGCCCAGTGAATGTGTACACAGAGCCAGATCTGAAAAGATGCTGAGCTTGTACAATTCCCACCACCTTCAGCTGTGGTTACACGGCACATTTCAAGTTCATCTGCAAAACACTATATGCAAAGTGCTAATTTTTTTTCCTTGGAAAATCTCAGAAAAAGAAAGCACTGAAGAATAGTAGCAAATTTGTATCAAAATTTCACTAGCAACCTCTTACCTTCCCAATCTCCCCTTCTCAGGGCATCTGATTAAGACGGAAATACCAGATTTGCAATTCTTTTCACTGATGTCCATTTCTGTATGTGAATAAACTTTTCCTTATGTTTTTTTCTTGACTCAGAAATACATAATTCCTCTTCCTATTGTCCCATACAAAAAGACAAGTACAAAACATGCAGGTTCAGTTAGATTAAAAGAAGAACATCCAGGTTAGAGGACCCCTGAGGTTTTTTTTTTAACAACATTTTTTGAAACTACATTTCCCAATGTCATTTCCTGAATATTTTTATCTTTTTAAGTGTACTGGAGATTTTCCTCTTCCCTGTAATTAGTTATGTAGCATTTGCTTTTTGTCTCTTTGGGGTGGTTTTTTGGTCAGGCCCCAAAGTGGCATCATCAGTCACCCACTTCTTCCTTTGCTCTTTCCTGCCTGCTGCTGCAATAGTTTCAGCTTTGTTACCACTGCTACCAATAAACAGTCTCTTGCAGTGCTAAGATACTAATGGGAGCACTGAAACTGCACACATTAATTACTGACAAGAGTACACACAGATTTTCCTTTTTAATCTTGTTCAGTTGTTGCAGGGCTTACAGCCATCTTACATTTAATACATTTCAACAGTGAAAAATACATACAGTTTTCTCATATTAATGTGTTTTTCTAATTGCCACCCATATAAAGTCATGGCAAAAGAAGGAAGAAAGTAAAAGCTGATGTGAAAGCATGCAACACACCACCCTATTCTGAACATATTGAAAAATCCATGATATGTACAGTCAAAAGATGGCCATACCTTAGAAGCTGCAACTGCGTGTGGCACCTCTTCTAACCCACACATCAATTCTAAACATACGGAGCAGAGAAACAGGTAGATTGACAACTGAATTTTTGACAAGCCACATGTCTAGGACAAGGTCAAGGTCAAGATTGAGGGAAGATTTGATACCATTCTTATTTAAACCTAACCAATTTCCTCATCCTTTTGTGAAGTTGAATTTTTCCTTTTCACAAACCAGTTCTCCTAGGGACTCAGACATTGTGGGCAATGAAAAGGGCAGCCCACGGGGATGAAACCTTACTGACAGCAATCGCCAGTGAACATTGCCCCTTTCATGAAAAGGAAAAACCTGCCATCCTTCCCAGCCTCTATGAGACTTTTGCACCCCCTCGGGTGCTTTTACAGTTACCAACTCTTCCCAAAGTAAAAGGAAACTTTTACAAGGTTAGAGTGGAGATTGATGTGTCTTATCACACTGGGCTCAGGAATATTAAACTACGAACAAAGTGAAGCATTTTAATTCAGGATTACTTAAAAGTATTACATCTCCTAAATGGAGGCTGCGGAACGGCATTTGTTTCACATATGCATCAATCTGTGTCTTTTCCCCAGGAGGAAAGAGGCATCTTTTCTTTCACCCTTTGAGGAGGAAGAAGCTGTAACTAGTTCATTGCCAGATATTCCACTCCACCAATGCGGCACTCTCTTGTAGACCAGTTGTTTTTCCAACATCACACACAAAATTTTAGCTATGAAAATTAATTCCTGTGTGCTAGCTTTGCAGAACTCCATTTCATAACCCATCAGCTTAGGAAGTAAATTTAAAGCCTATCTCCTGTCAAAAGCAAGCAAGTTTTTATCCTTACCCTATGAGTCTGGCATCTCTCCAGCCTAGAGCCACATTTAGGAGCAATATTATTTTCTGTTTCTCTCAGTTGCAGCTGTGTGGGGATAAAAAAGTCATTTTTCTATCCTGGCAGGATATAACAAGCTTTTTAATTTGTCACTAGATTAAGTTAATGAACAACTACTTAAATCATTCTTTAGAATGACCTAGAGACCAACTGAAGTATGGGTGTGCATGGTCTCCTTGTACTGGAGGTCCTCTCCTCATTTTTATTAGAATGACAGTCATACCTTTCAGGTGTTCCAGAGAGAGCCTTATCTAGCCCTGTACTTTGCAGGTTTCAACATCCAAAGTCACGTTACCACATTGCTTAAGGATAACTTAAATTGGTAAAATGTAATCTCTTCTACCGTTAGGAAAAAACTGGTTTCTGCTTAGCTGAAGAACTCTAGTAGGAGCATATTACCTTTCACCCAGCCCTACCAACAAAAAGCAAATTTTATTTGTGAAGCACGTTGCTGTAGGCATATGCAAACTGCACAGAAATATACCCCATGCAACAAGGATAGCTGTAGGGGAGTGGTAGGACCACTCCGTGTTAGTGCAGATGGCACTACACTTGAAAATTCAGAACCAGCCATGAAGCAATGCATGTATACAACACCAACTGCACCTTCAGTCTGTCGCAAGGTAGGGAGTAAGGGTAATTGAACATCTGCTAGAGTTTGGTCCCATAGTTGTTTCTAATTGGGTTCTTTCTCTCTCTACACCTGAATTGATCATGAATGTTTGGTCTAAGCACTGTTTTAAACATTTCTGATGGTTCTGGCACATCCCTTTATGAAGCACCAGATGTGCAGGTACTGAAATAGTGGCTGCCGACTTCTACCTATAGAGAAACTGCAAGGCATGTAATAAAGAAATTTAAAAAACCCAACACACCAAAAACTTGTTTGCATTGTGATCATTAAAAAAAAATTAAACAATTGAAAAGTGGGTTAATCAGGGGGAAGGGGGACCTTTCTATTTTGAAATGTAGTTTTGAATTTCTCCAGGCTTGACAGTCCATCTGGACGTTGCTAGACACCTAGTTACATCAACACATCGAGTTTCATTTCAGTTCCCATAGCTTTTTGCTTTTAGAATGTCCCCCATATTCTCCCATGACATTTTCCAAACGCTACGTATTAGGTTTTGTGTCAGAAAAAGCATTGGCGAAGAGCAGCACATGGGCTGCTTAATGCAGTGCTCAGGCCACCAGGAAAGCAATGACTGCCTGCTCCGCTCTTCTGACTGTTATTTTCTTGGCTTCCTTATCAGCATCTTCCCTAGATAGTTCTGCACAACTCTAATTATAGGACTGAGGATAACAACCACTAGGAAAGCAATACTTTATACCCACTGCCAGTAGTTTGCTACTCACGTTGCTCTAGGAAAAGAGAAAAAAAATTGTTTACAAATGTATCATTATACAGCAGATCTTAAATTGCACAACTATTAGCTGTAAGTATTGACTATTGTCAGAGCTCTGCCGCTGCCCGTGAAAAGGTCAGGCCTTTTCATTTGTGTTCTTTTTATGTGAGGAATACAAAATAATAAATCACACAATTTACTGGGCTTCTGAGAGTTTTTCCCCCACACCTGCAAAACAGTCACGAAGTTTGAATCTGCTTTCTTATTAATAGAGGAACAAGGTGACTTAACTTTCTTTTCTTTCTTGAGGAAATTAATTTAATTTCCTATAGTAGCAACCAAAATGAATGGTCTTTATTTTCCAGGTAAGCTTTACACAAACAGTTATATTTTTATGAGATGCCTGTGCTTCTATCCCTGGGATGTCAATAGACAGTGGGGTGCTTTTGCTCAGAGGACATGATAGGAATAGTAACTTCTGGTTATCAAGCTCAAGCCAGCTAACAGAGTTTTCAAAGCACCAGCATTTTCAAAGTACTGAGTACCTCATTGTAAGGAATCGTATCCAAATGTAAGATGTCTGAAGGAAAATAATTTGACCATAGGATTTGTCAATTTCTAATGGTGCTCCGCATACAGCACTTTAATAAACCATCCATTTTATTTGAATTCCCTAATTAACTACATTAAATTTTCATCTTAAACCATGTAAGTCGCTTAAATGGAGATGCCTAGCTCTGTTTTCACAACCACAGAGCTTTGCAATAGGTGCCATGTGTTTTTCTGAATCTTAACTCTGTTGTTACACCAAGCACATCCTCTTCTAAAGAGCCAGAGAAGTTCAAAATGCTGCAGGGAGAACTGTAAAGCACACAAGACAAAAGGCAGCAAGAGACTCTCAGGTCATCATTTTTAATTCTCAGAAGGAAATATCAAGTCAAGAAATATCCACTACCTTTGCAATTAAACATATGGTGGCTGAGAAGTGTAAAATTTATTTTGGCCATTTGCAAATTGCAACAGTGATCTCATTACTTACATATCCCAAGCAAAAGCTCACCTAAGCTCCATGGAAGCAAACTCTCGGCACTGCTGCAGGAATGAAGCAAGGCAAGTATATATCTCACTTGGCTGGGGCAAGGCTCCCGAAACAACTTGGGAGGCTGCAAAACCCATCTAATACACTTGCACTGTTTTACGTGAACACAGAAGGAAACTGATAGCATGCAATTAAGAGTTTGGCAATCAAAGTCTATGCAGAATATTTCTTCAAAGATAGCAATAAAAAAGTAGAAGGTTAATGCGGAAAGAGCCAGGGACTTGCTGGAGAGCTTCAGGAACTGGTTAAGTTGACCAAGCTAAAGTGAAGTCACAAACAGGTGTTTTGCTCGTCAACACTTTTGAATGTTATATTTTGGATAGTCCTGTGACAGGCTAGACCTAGACTACGGCTTCTTGTGTGTTCAGGCCCTGCCCAATGCTTCTCCCCCTGGTACTGGGCCCTTTCCTTCCCTTCCACCTCCTGCAGGCTGCAAACATTTGTTAGCACCTCTCTATTTACCTGGCACTGGCAACCACTCCAGCTTCTGCCAACGCATTTAAAGCAGGAATCCCCATGAAAAACATGCCAAACACCACACAATCGTCATGGGGAAAGATGACCTTAATGACCATCACACTCCAAACACATGTACCTTAATAGCCACCGGAGAAAATACTCCAGACCGCAACATACCTCTGAGGTGCACATTACATTCCCTTCCGCTGTCCCTGTACAAGGGCAGAGTCACCAAGCAAGGGGCAGGAGACATTACCACAACACCACCATTTTCAGTGCTTCTGGTCACTTTTATTAAGGAACAGTCATTAACAGTTTTTCTCCTTTCTCTGCTGTAGTGCTTCTCTACTCAACACTGGAAGACACAAGACTGCTGGTGGAAGGTGGAGCAATTCAGCGTGCATGTGGAAAACAAATCAATAAATAAAATTACACCATGCTACCAGCTCTGCTGCTTATTTCATGTTGGTCTCAAAGTGTCAAATATTCCCATTTTATTATTAAATCATTATCACCTAGGGACTGCTAAGCTAGTAAAGCACCAAAATAAAGTTTAACCTTAGAGGCTATGGAGCATATGTCTTTGTTTACCTTGTTTCCAGGAGACTCTGGACATCTGTGAGGAACAGCACAGGGTGATCCCCCAGGGATGGAAAGGAGGACTTGTAGTATCTTTCAACTCCCCCAGCCTTATTTTCTGCGATCCTGTAGAAGTGATACATTTATATGGGAAATAGGACCGTTCCTGCTCCTAAGAGTTAATTCTTAACTTAAACAGAGTTTTGAATAAGACATAAGACTGTGCTTCAGGGTTTACATTAATATTAAGGATGTGTATTTTTTTCAGCATACTGTGGATAGAGTTTCATCTACCTTTCTCTGAAGCATCCCATATTGGCCAGGCCTGGGAATAGGCAGACTGCACTGTAGATCCAGTATGACAATCCCAGCAATGCATATCTGTGCAGAAAGGTGGGGGCATGAATACCTGCTCGCACGCAGAAAAGCAGTTAGTATTTCTCCCATTTTGGAAGGTTACATTATCTTGACTCACATTCCATATATTAAATATAGGGAATAGCATTAAAAATAGTCTTTTCCAACACGCATACATACATATAACACACACCTATAAACATACTTATATATATACTTACAGATACAATCTGTATGCCTGGAACAAAAGCATAATTATTTTTTGTCAACCAGAAACTAACATTGTTTCTGAATTTACTGAATTGAACTTCAAAGGCCTTGAACACAGATTTAATCATCATAGCTGACGTCTGATGACAACAGCATCAAACATGTCTCCCTTGAATGATCAAACAATACTCTGCTCTTCTGCTTCAGTAGACAAAGTTTCATTCAATGACATTTTCAACCTCAAATAATGTGAAGAAACCGATATTCTGCACTTTAAGATGACCAAGAATATTTTTTCTTTTGCTTTTATCAGCTCTTGCAAATATTTACATTTTACCCATTAATAACTATCAGTTTTAACTCCTTCTGACCACTTAATCCCTTGTTTCTTTGCCTCTCCCTTCAAAGTTAGGCATCCAAAATCAAATAAATTCCTATACTGTTGTTTGTCGACTACCAAACACTGATCATCATTTGCAGTTCTGATGTACAACTGCCACTGTTGCTGTAGTTAGAACAAGAAACAGCCTCCTAGTGAAGTCCTCGATGAAGACTAGAAGGAAGAACTAGTTAGGCTTTTACCAGTTTCTATCAGTTGGATGTGTTACAGAAAAAAAAAAAAAACAAAAAAAACCCAAAACCAAAAAACAAGAGACAATTTAGGAGGGCTCAAACACACCCCAGCACATCAGAACACTGGCAGCTTTAGCCACTTCATTCTTTCATGCTGAACAACCGTTGACCTGGTGCCCAGTTTACTGGCATTTTTCAAGCTTTTAATCACAGAATAAAATTCAAGCTTTTATTTTTTAGTTTTAATAGTTTTAATAAAATAAAATAAAAGAAAAAGGCAAATATTTTAAATAGAGCTTCTTCACATAGTTGTTTTTTTTTTATTTCCAGAATGCCGCAGATTGAAACCAAGCAAAATTATCAGAACTTGCCTTAGGTCTGCTTGAGTGAGGAAAAACACCAAACCACACCAGCTCTATCCCAGTACAGGGATATTTTTTTCTCCACAGCTTCAGCAGAAGTATCCGAGGGAGGAGCGAGGCAAGACAGAATACAAGGGATAAAGAAGAGATCTTCTAAAGGCTTGCCCACTACAGAAACAATTGTGGTCGTTACTTACATTGCTTAACAGGGTACTGGAAGGCTCCCAAACACTACAGTGATGAGACTGATAGGTATAAAAATCAATATAGAGTGTAGGTATGGAGCAATGAAGCTCATGTAATGAAAGTAGAAGAAGCTTGATTTTAGTTATACATAAAAAAAATTCTGGAAATTTCTGGAAAAAAAACTGCTGGAATCATATATCCCACATTTCCAGAAATCAAAAATTGACAGAGAGTAAATATTGTCTCCTGCCTACCCAGACAATAGAAAAAACAACTGAGGAATTCACAATTAGAGATGTTAACGTTTACATCATCACAGAGTCTTCCTTGACTCAAATAAACATTTCCCTTTTCCTGATTATTCATGGACTCACCATATAACATGCACACCTAATTCATGGTAGGAACTTCCATGGAGAAAAATTTAGCTAATCCTTGAATTTTCTTCTTGATGTTAATTTTGTCTCTGGGGTCAGAGCTTGTACCATTGCATGACTGTCAGGATTTGTAGGTACATTAATAACTGTGGATGAAGGATAAAAAGGAGCTTGTCTATGAGTAGTAAGTTCCAGAAATTTGATGTTAGTATTTGGAAAATAAAACATATCGATTCTGATTTACTTATTATCTCAACTGAGTTTTATAGAGTACTAGTGCAATTATGTTGAGAAGAGCTTCACAGAAAACCTTAATTTTGAATTAAAATGTCTAGGGAAGCAAATGCATTAGGGCTTGTATTTTATTTTTCCTTAATAGTCTGAAAAATCCATATTACTGCATTTATTGCGTACTCAGAGATACTTTATTGCAGCTCTGTAGAAAATAGCTGTTTATCCTACTATGTCTCTAAACTTAGTAAGGTATTTTTGAAAAATGGAATACGCAAAAGGCTAGGGGCTCCCACTCATCTCTTGCAGAAAGTGTACATCCCTCACGGCATCAGGAGTGGTGAAGGGCTCTCATCTGCTTCTGCGCCAAAAGGCCGTGAGAAATTGTGTACAGGTAAAAGTTTCTGCTGTTAAAATTTACTTTTTTTTTTCTTACATTTTAAAAACTGATGTTCCCCCACCTTCACACAAAACCCTATCACCTGTTTTGACAGAGAGGCTACCTTTCAATGTGCAGGATGCCCCCCATTGGTTTCACATGTGTGCACAGATGTTCATGCACACTGCACATGCACCACAATGATAAAAAAACCCAGAAAGAAAATGCTTTTCTCTCTGGGAATCCTGCATTAATCTTTTTTTCTTCTCTTTTCTTCCTAGTAAACATAATGAAGACACTCTCTCAGTACAGTATAACTCATTAATATCAGAACGTAATGGCTTAAGCACTGTTAGAACATCTAGCCCATTATACCAAAATGAAAGCTAGTTTAAATATAGAGTCTGAAATAAAAATCTATGATTTTATTAATTTTTGTTTGGCAGGTTTCTTGCTGACTTCATTTTGCTTCTTTGCTTTCCCTACATTTTGTAGAAGCCAAAAAAAACCAAACCCAAACCCCAAAACCAAGCCCAAGAAACCATTACAAAAGGCAGGACACAATACAGCAATTCCATAGTACCATCTAGAGCCTAAAACTGTTATAACACCTCCGACAGGAAAGCCGCCTCTAGACTCTTGCTGGGGTCAGTGTGCAAGAGGTAAAGAGAAAAAAGAAAAAAAAAAAAGTGGTTTTCTTTCCAGGGCCACAGAGGGGATATTCCAGTATGAGGGAAACTAATCTAGAACTGAGCACTTTGTGTCCTTTATGCATTCGTGCTGGTTTTAATACTTCATTTTCATAGGTGCCACTTTTGAGATGCTTTCTTTTTCTACAGGTGATCCTTCAGAGGAAAAATATTGATCAAGAGACAATATGGTATATTCATAATACTTAATCATTTTGGCATGTTGGGTTCTTTGGTCTGTCAGTGTCTCCTGAAAGTATATTCTTCACCAGTCGCTGCAGACAGGCTCTCAGCATGTAGCTCACATCTCAACAGCACTTTCAACATGACTAACTGTTGACAATATTTGAACTTTTGAGCCCTGCCATCCTTGGGCACAGTCACAAGAAGAGCATGGAAAAATGCATCAGCCTTCCCTCCCCCTCTTCATGAGCCAAAGCATTCAGCTTCTCCTTTCAAATCTCCTCTCAAAAAAACACACCATGAATCCTGTTTAATTAGATATGCTCTCACACACTCATTATACCAGCTGGTTCCAACTCAGAAAGCATATTCTTCTGGCTCACTTCTAGGCACAGCACCTCTGTTCAACTATGAGACTCAGTAAGCAGGACCTATGTCTTCTCTGTGTTTTCCTATGCCAAGGATTGAGCACTGAAACAATTCTATAAATATTTGTAAAAGCAACCAACCACTTAGCCTTCCAGAGACATATGAATGAAGATCAGACAGACTGACAAACCCATGCCCACGTGTTTCCTCTCACCACCCCCTTTCCCTACTCCTTTATCCAGCAAGTCAGACTTTCCTTGTGTCTTTATTCCATTTTATGAATATCTCTTTTCTACAGAGGCTTGCCTACAGCTATCAGTGGCCCACAGTATGGCAGAACCAACACAGCTGATACACGATAGAAAGGGGAAATGTTGGCAATATATGATTACAGATTAAATGATGCAATTTCAGGGTCAGCACTAAAGAAGGCACTTATGAAGAGGCTGACAAGTAAAGATGAATGGCAAATGAATGAGGGCAGTTACAGTATTTAATGTACATTTGCCTTCACTGAGATCTGTAGACTCTGCTACCATCTGCTGGCTTATGAAAAAGAGCCAGGGATTCTATTTTAGTGGCTCTATATACATAATCTCTCAGCTGCCTCTCATTATGAGAGCAGTCCTCATTTCAGGTCACAGCCTACCTTCAGCCTCCACAGAGCTGTCAGGCTCACTTCTGTTTCCTGATGCATTTCCGACAGCAGGAATGTGAGGAAGAGTGGCAAGAAGACTGCAAAATGTATACTAAATCAAAATAATATATCCCAGAATAAGACATTTTTTCAGTATTTTGTGAAAAAGGAAAGGAAAAAAAAGAATCAATGCAATTAGTTCCAGTTTATTCTAGAGCACAGAGGGTGAGGACAGATTGGAAGGTATTCAACTCTGATTTTGAATGAACATACCATTCATTGAGTTTCCCTGTAGAAACAATATATAAATGGTCTCACTACACTGAAATCAACAGAACAACGCAATCTGCTATCTTTTCAGAATGTGATCCGGGGAGGAAACATGCCAGACCTTAAAGGTAACTTAATGCAAAATTATGGCAAAGTTACATTAAACAGGAAAAGAGAAAACATGAATCTATTTCCAAATGTGGTATTTTGATTCTACACATCCTTCCTTCACACATGAACACTTACAGAACTCACAAAATAAATCAATTCTAAATTTACTACCTCTTCTTCATCCATTTAACCTGTCAGGGCTATCAAGAAAGGGTTAACATTGGCGTTATAAATTAGATGCACACATTCACCTAATTCTGTAGAGTTTAAGGCCAAAAGAGATCATGTTGGTCACTTCCATACTTATCACAGTCCAGACCTTTACCTAGTGATTCCTCTTTTAGGGAAGAGACTCACTTCTAGCTAATTTGGGGTTTCAGTGTGGAGGAAATCACATGTATGTTCCTCAATCACAAGATTGTCACTACATGCTCATGTCATTTAATGTCACTTGGCCTTTTTTTTTTGTGCACAGTAAGGTCCACCTTGGTACTAGAACAAAGTTGTAGTACTCCATACTCAAGGACCAGCAGGAACCCAAAGAGACCAGAGCCCTCCAACCCTTTGGATAGCACAGTCTCCCTTCCTGAGGCAAGCCAAGGCTCTCCTGGCCCAGCTGGAAGATGCTGGGCCTCACTGACGCCAGTGGCCACCCCCATTTTATGACAATGTCTAAAGACTGGGGATTCCTAGATTTGGAGGTGTTGGAGCAAGGAGCTGTTGGAAACGGGTTTGAGAAAAGCCCCTAATTAATGAGCTGTGGAGAGCCTTCTGCATCTTCCCTTACAAAACTGGACTGGCTCCCCAGCATTGTAAAGTAACCACAAGCAGCTTCTTTTCAGACCTCCATACGAGTACGCACAAGTAACGAGGATGTGCACATGCAGTTTTTGCAAGAGTAGGCAACACTGTCGGCCTGTGTTCACTGTTTGCCATCCAGCAAACAGGAAACTGAGGTTGCTGAAGTCAACGGGAAAATATCAGCTACATCTTTGACTCCTACGCAGGTTATACCAGAACTCCTTTTAAAATACAACTGAATGTAACTCCAGTAGTACATATTCTCTGGAGAAACAGCATTAAGGTGGTTGACATATGCAGCTTGGTTCAGAGGTGAAAGGAGGCAACAGATACTTCACAGATGAATCACACTAGAGCCTTGGTGTAACCCCAGGGGATTTGGAGCAGTCTGTCTGAAAACTGACTTTCCTTGGCATATTTCAGCCAGACCTTTCCTATTACTGCAGCATTTTTAATCGTTCTGCACTTCTGTAAACAACTCTGTGATGAGCACAAAAAATTTAAAAGCCAATAAAAACACATATACTAATAAATTTAGATCTTTAACACTCCTTAGCAGCACATCATCTTAATACTTCCTTTTGGGAGGGAAAGAGAACAAGTATCCCATGAGGATAAGCCAACATTTATTATAGACCATGCACTGCTTGTCTTTAAGAGGCATGGAATAATATGTTAAAAGATCTGATTTGACGTGCACATACACAAAATATCACCAAATACACCAACACAGAATTAATTATTGATGCAATAAACTTGCTAAGCTGCTTCATATGCTCAAGAAGCCATGGGGAAAAAAAATGAAAGAATTGGGCTCCAGTCACATGGTTACCAACCTTATTAGATTAATTCAGTTGTCGGCAGAATTTGCTATTTTTATTAATGAAAGTGGCAAGCAAATATTTACAGTCTGTTTAGTTATATTTATTAGAAGGCAGCAAAAGCCTAAAGAAGCTTTATGGTAACAGTTCCCTTTTTACTATCTAATCAAGAAGAGAACTTGGCTCTTATTTTTGAGACTCCAGAAGGGTATATCTCCATCAACGGATGACTTTTTAGTTGCTGGAGAGCCACAAACTGCTGCAAAGGAGGATAAGGTCCTCTCTCTAGGAGAGGAGCGGGACTTCTACTCACAGCCTTCCAGACCAGGGGCGCAATGATGGTCTCTGTTCCTTGCAAGCGTCAGATCCAAGTTCAGCCTCCTTTTGACTGAACCAGTACTGCTCAGGGGGTTCTGATTTGTATGTGCTCTGGGGTCTACAAGAATTAGATTTACTACACTACATTTGAAGAGCAGGTGGTTTTCTGAAATTATTGGGGAGCTGCTGCCTACAACATGGGTTTGTGGAAGTATATACCATGTAACAGGGTATGCGGCACTTACCTTATTCTTACCGGTTTGTTTACATTAACTCCTAAAACACTCCCTATAAAGGGAGGATTATTTTTTTTTAGCTTTGATCAATCTCATCTAGAAATAAGACAGCAGAGGGAAATATAATTTAGCTAAGATGTTTTACCAGTGAGATCAGAACAGAAATATTGCTTTGTGATTCACACACAGCTAAGTGTTGTACAGAGATTAATTCTCCCACTTGTTGATGTCAGAGTCCTTGCTAGATAACTATGCATTTCATCAGAGAACCATTAAAATGAGCTAAAACTTATACAAATTTACAGCAAGAACAGCAATATAGTTCCTTTCTTCTCAAACTAAAGAAAAATTAGGATCCAAATCATGCAGCTTTTGCCAACTGAAATTCTGTGATTAAAAAATATAGGATCAACAAACATTTAATCTGTGATTTAGGCAGTCCGTCATTTTACTCAGGCAAACCACTACAACAGAAATGAGTTTTGAATCACAGTTTTTATATAGTTCAATTCTTCATGTATCCATCTTTCCCAAAGGAATCAGCTAAAATAAACCATTACTTCCTCGTGGGAATACACAGATGCACATGGCACTCCCATTAATAATTAGATAGGAACCTCAAAGGAGAAAAAAAAAAGTAATTTTGTGCCCCTTAAAATTTCACCAGGCTACAAAGTCTGACTTTTATATGGGTTATTCTGATGTAATTACTATTTTCCACAAGAAAATGGGATGACACACTTGGAGTGTGTATGATAAGAATGAAATTTAACATGAAAAGCTAACGCTGATGCTCTCTTGCTCTCTCATTCTCTCTCTCATTTTGTTCCTGCTGTAAATTAACCAAATGTTCCCTCAATCACTTGAGAAATCCAAGAATCAACAAAAATGTTTCCATTAAATTACCACACAACAATTTTCATTTCTGTTAGTGGAATGAGGTTTTATCTTCAAAGCTGATCCTCATCCCTGGTAGGAGTGCTCTCAGAAGCACTGCACCCACCAAAATATCTGCTTGCTTAAGATACTTTCCAGAAACACAGGCTCTGCCTATTCTCTGGCAGAGGATGATTGTACATAAACCAGATGCATCCCAGACACATTTCCCTTTGAGTTACACATGTTTCATTTAGTAAATAATTACAATTATTCCTAATTCTGAATAAAGAGATAAATTTTGACATTTAGCTTGTTTCAGTTTTTTTAAAAGGGGACACAGGGCGACCGGGATTCAACTCTAAAAATCATCTCTATTAGTACCCTCTTCTGAAGCACTTCAAACACAGAACCAAAATTTAACAAGAGAAAATACTGAAAACCTCCATATTTACTGTTTTGGGGAAAGAGGCCTAAAAAGATTCCTTAGTTGCAAATATGGGCAACAGCTTTGCCTTCCCAGTAAGACCAGTAGTCAAATCTTAAACCAACTACATTAGGAGAAGTTTTTCTCCTGACTTAACGAGGGCTAGGATTTCGCCTTAAGTCTTTAAAGCAAGTAAAAGGAAACAGCAAAGCTTACCTCTATAGCAAGAAAAGAGAGCAAGGAAAGAGGAAAATGGATTATTTTTTAAGAGTTAAAAGGTCATTTATCTTTACAAAAGCTAACAAAACAAATGTCATTAGATGCAAGAGATATGAAAGGTCAAATAAATATCCTGAACATGGAGCTAAAATGTTACCAAAAGACTAAAGCAAGAGGAAAGGCACATTTCTTCCTCTGAGGATAAAATGATTAAAGAATAAAAATAATTCTGGAAAAGAGAACCACAATCTCGAGAAACAAAAATTAAAATCCACATGGCAAATGTTTGAAGTAACAAGCCTGCATTAGGAAAGGAATATTATCCCAATATTAAATATCAAAGGAGCAAGTAGTAACAAGAAGCTATAGGGATCACACTGTCTAGAACATTATTGAACTTGGCTTTTTAAACTTGAAATTTGATAGGAATCATATCCACCAGAAAAAAAAAAAAAAACATTCCATGATATAACAGATTACACTGAGTCTGAAATAATCATATTTCATGAACTGCTGAAAAGCAAAGGGAAAAAAAAAACAAACAAACCCAAAACAAACCATAAAAGGAGCAAGTCTAAACAGAACAAACACAATAATAAGAAGAGATATTTTAATTTATCAGCAGGTTGTTTTAGCATATGTTGCATTAGAGTGCACTGACCCTTAGACTCAGAGGTAGACAACTCTTTTCACGATTGTCCTTGAAAAGAAGGTATTGACCTTTGGAGAATTGTCTTTAAAAATTACAAATTTTTTTTAATGGAAAATGGAAAACTTGCCCCATCAAAAGTTGAAACTAAAACAAGAGAATCACTGGCATTACCACCAACTTGCAACAAGATCAGCGCTCTTACCCAAAAAGGCGTATTCAGGATACAGCATTCATATCTAAGTGATGCAGGTTAGTGGTATTATAGATATAAAAAAATATTTGGGCTATTTTATTTATTTATTCTTCTGCATTTCCTATATTTCTATATATCTACAATATTAGATTATGATAAAATATATGCATTACACTATTTTTTATGCCTTACACTATTTTTTCTCATGACTTGAGTAACTCTCAGTGTACTCACTCCTTCCCTTTCTTCACTCTGACAGATCTGAACAATAAGCTATCATACCGCCAAACCCACTGTTTTTAGAGAAGCATATGTTGCCGTGAATTCATAGCGTATTTTGTATATTTTCTAACTGAATTTTCTAATTCAATTATATGAACTCAGTTATTGCATGATCCAAGTCCAGGATGCCCTTGAGGCATCCTGGACTTGGATCATGTGCTACCATGAGGATCAATGTGCTACCATGAGGTATATACCTCCATGAAGGAGAAAAATGCAACTGTCAGCTGTTCTTAAACCTTAAGAAGTCAAGAATTCTACCTAGAAGAGTTAAGTAGGCTTCTTCAGCTGTACATATGGGATAATTAAACACAGAAGTAGGAACTAAACTACCCAACATTCATTATTCTCTCATGACACAACCCTGTCTCTGAAACTATTTTGGACTAAGGAATGAGAGACCTACAATCAACTGCTTCCCCTCTTCTCTACAGATACAACTACACCATCTCAGCATGAGTAAATTGGGGAACCTAATTTGCACCTCCTACTCTGTAAGCTAAAAGATTTCTGCATAACACTTCTAGCTCTCCTGAACAACTAAAAGCCATTTCTGCACCTCTTAACAGGTCTCATAATCAAACTACCTAAGATCTACATTGGTGATCTACATAAGGTGCTCAATGCTATATACACTTAAATTAGCTCTACCTCATAATTTCTTCTCACATAGTGTTGGTATTTCCTTCCCTCCATCTAACAAGACTAAACATGATGGAAATCTCCCGTCTGCCCCTGCATATCTGAAAGGAACAGTGCACTCAATTCAAACACCTTCTGAATTCAGTGATAGTTTATTTATTTTTAACAAGGTTCCTCCATCTTGGAAAACTTCTGTAAAAGTAGATGTTACTCCAGAGAAACATTTGTGTTAAAAAAAAAAAAATAAATCCAACACCTAAAGCAAAATTAGGAATGCTACAACTAAAAAACCCACCACCCATATAATTTTTTTATGCATAAATTCAGCATTATCTGTACGAGTCTGAAATGCAATGGGAACTCAAAGAAAGGTTCTTGCTAATCCCAAGCAAATCTAAAAAGGTCAAAAGTCCTCATCTGCCTTCTCTGTCCAAAGTAATATACTAGCCTTTTTGGCTGTTACAACATCTGAAGTACTATCTACTGGAGAACAGCTGTCACTTCTAGCAGTATGCTTTCCTAATCATCCATAGAATTAATATATTTGTCCTGCTTGTTTCTGGCCTTGGCTAAACCAGGCTAGCCCTTCCTATTTCCATGCAGGATGATAATTTCCCTAATCATTGTTTTAGCCATGACATTACTTCCTTTTAATCCTATGATAGGGTCTAACTTCTTTATAAGATAAAAGACAAAACCACTTACCTCTCTTGTAAAGTTCTATGAAGGATTCACTCCAGCTATCATCTCTAATTAGAACAAAGTGGTTGAGTGGCCCACACTTCCATCTCTTTCCAGCTCTTTCCACTTCATCAACTTTGTATTCTTCATAAAACACCCATGAATCACGTCCACTGTCTCCATACCTCACCACAAAATTCCTGTCTCTTGTAAAGCCTATTAGAAACATGACAATAATTAAGCTGTTAAAATACCAGAAGTTCAGCTTACCATTTTGATCAATATTTTCTCACTGCTTAGTTTTTGCCCCTTCTCTTTCTGCATTCATCACTTGTCTTGTACTTACAATGTAAC
Source organism: Heliornis fulica (assembly GCA_013399135.1). Taxonomy (NCBI): domain Eukaryota; kingdom Metazoa; phylum Chordata; class Aves; order Gruiformes; family Heliornithidae; genus Heliornis; species Heliornis fulica. The sequence goes on along the minus strand of VXBZ01004532.1, from coordinate 311,372 downwards.
CCTTTTTTGTAGCACACTTTTATGCTCAAATTTTTGTAGAACGCTAAGCACAAAGAGACTTTGGTCCACAGCTTGTGCCTAATTACTACAGTAATGCTACTTCTAATATTAAATTGAGATAAACTATAAATTATACAAAATTACCATTTTCACATGCCAATTAGCATGCTGAGATACGTTCTGAAGCCACTGTACACATTTGCATTTCCTATCAAGGCTGCTGTTTGATATGTACTTTACATATGCAGCTAAAGCTACAGATAGGACCCATAATTCTCCTCCAAAGGAAAACAAATATGCTCTCTCCAATGCTGCTGCTCCTTCTGATGAGAATACCCTTTAGTTAAAGTATGATAAATGGATAAGAAAAATTTTTCAATTGAAGTTTTTCAGTTACTGCAGATTGTACACTAAGTGCCTCACAATTCTTGTTGGAAAAAGTAAAAACAAAACAAAACAAAAACCCACAAATACACCCTACCCTAGTTGTTCCAACACAAGAGGTACACAGGACCATTCCTATCTCATTTTCCTACTCTTCAGATGCCCTCTAGTAAAGTGGAAACAAAGTTCAGGTTCCCCAGAGCAGCAAAGCTTTATCCAGTAGACCACTAATCTCAGAAAATTATTTTTTCATTTACTACTGTTCATTTCTAAAAATGGATTTGCACTGGCTTTATTTTTTTCATTTGGTTTTGAGGTTTTTTGTGGGTTTAGAGTTGGGGTTGGTTTTTTTTTCTTTTTCTTTATTATGGAAATTATTATGGAAATTATGGAAATTATGGAAAAAGGAAGGAATAATTTCAAAATGAAAAAAATAGCAACGCTTTTTCTTTTGAAATTCTTCAGCATGAAAACCTATTTGGGAAGCTATCATTTATCTATCAAGAATGTTATGAAACTAACAATACAGCATTTAAAGAAAATCAGATCAAATTGAAACTCAAGAAATAGTCAGTAAAACAGTGAACCCTGAGTTTGGAACCAGGAATGAATTGTTGGAGGGCTTTAGCATCAAACCTGCAAAAACCTTAAATTCTCACAACAAACAAGTTTGAGTTATCCTTTTCTAAAATTGCATTATCAAAGGGCTAAGTAACAGCTAAAAAAAAAACCCAGTCTCTAGAAGTGCATTACCCTGGATGAGATAAAACAGGGAATTAAAAGTAGTAGCTTCCTTGGTAGAAGGTACCTATCACAATGCATAGTATACCAAGAGAAGTATTAGTCCATATTCAAGAACCAGGTTTTTGGTCGTGTAAAGCACCATAGCTCTACTGAGTTTATCCTGATTTACACCTACTGAGGTCTGGATCATAAAACCTTCATACAGAAATGAAGTGGCTCTTGGCATCAATTCAACAACAGTTTCGATAATATCTGTAAATATAACATCTGGTAAAGTCCCAACAAAAATTTGCAAATATTCTCAGATATCACTGGTACGCATTGACTATAAAATATTAACTAGTGTCCCAGACAAGACACTACATAAAAAATTGTTAGTATTTTAAATCCAGGTCAAGTTAGCTTAGTGAGCAAGAGGTAAGAGCTGATAAGAATCACTATACTTAATGATTTTGACAAACTGAAGTATATTGTACTTTGAATTTTTCCTTTGTAAAGAGGTGCATCAAAATTCCTTTAAGCCAAGAGATCTCTCAGAATCAGTTACAAAATGGTACAGAAGTTTGGTTCTCTGTATCAGAGTAACATTTACGTTCAAGGAGATGATGTTTGGTCCACACATTTCAGCTATTACCATTGTACACGCATAACTACAAGTACAATTTCCAATCAATCTCTCTTCTGTGTCTCAAAATAGGGTCAAATAAAAATAAAAAGCCAAAGTGAAAGAGTACTTCAAAGAGCAAAGATTCACCAGATACATCTTCAACCTGAAACTTAATGAGAATGCAGAGGAAAATCTGTTGCCTACGTTTGCAGCTGGAGAGAGAGATTCTGCCGCTTGGAATGCCTGAACCACCACATAATGGACCTTGAGAGCTTCTTTAGCATGGGAGTCACTTGCTAGTTTTCTGTAATTGTGGGGAAGGGGTGTGGTGGTTTGGGGGGAGGCAGTGAGTGTCACCACCTCTGGATTTGTTGTCTGAAAAATGGGACCCACAAGTTTGCACAAAAGAAAAACCAAAAACAAACAAAAAAAAAACCTGAAACAGTTTCAGAATAAAGAATTCGGTCCAGAGCAGACACAATATCACTAGAAGAATTAATTTCACAGTGCCTCAAATGCCAGGCTGTGATAACCATCAGCAGATGGTGAATATTGGATCCTTTGGCCCCAGCAGAGGAAGTGTTTTGAAGGGGAAATCTTCAGAGAACCAGCACTCCAGCAGGATCCCTAAATTTCAATTTAACAACCGAATTAATGAAAAATCTTGGAGATTTTAAAACTCAAAAGCAGTTTAATGATTCATGATGACTTCTGAATGAAGAAAAAAAAAGTTTCTCCTACAATCCATTAATTTAAACTTTCACCCTGTCCTTTTGCTGAAGGAACTACAGATAATGACCAAAACGTAACTTGCTTCTCCCCCTCAAATGCTTGCAAAGACATTCGCACTCAAGATCTGTAAATTTCACACTCAGCATTTTGCACTACATGGGGTTTCTATGAGTGTTTTGACATAATACAACATCCAAAACAGGACCATGCAGTCAATAAAATGAACACAGGCTTTCTGTTTCAGTGATGCAGATGGAGCTCAGCTACAAAAGTGCCATTGACAGCTGAGAGGACTTTGTACTATGATCACCTCTATACTTTACAGCTCTCTGCAACTACCTGGACGGAGGTTGTAGCCAGGTGTCTCTCTCTTTTCCCAAGCAACACATAATAGAACAAGAGGAAATGGCCTCAAGTTGCACCAGGGGACATTTAGACTTGATAATAGGAAAAAAAAAAATCACTGAAAATGTTACTAGGCATTGGAACAGGCTGCCCAGAGAAGTCACTGAGTCACCGTTCCTGGAGGTATTTAAAAGATGTGTAGACTGTGTTTAGGGACATGGTTTAGTGGTGGACTTGGCAGTGCCAGGTTTTGGGCTGGACTCCATGATCTTAAAGATCTTTTCCAACCAAAATGGTACTATGACTCTAAGCATAGTTTGGAATGACATCCATAGTTATGCTGCTGCAAACTTACATGGTCAACATAATGCATAGAATGGTTATATTCTTAAAGAAAAATATCTATACTCATTCTCTTCAAAACAAATGAAGCTTTAGTTCTGCAATATATATAATTTTAAGCTTAAAATATTCATAAATTAATTCCAGTTTCTATTAAAACTCTAAAATATTATCTTTAGTTAATGCAATTAACACAACCTTACTTCGTGAAATCTACACCATTGCTACTTAATTGCTGAAAGGTAGTTTCAGAAACTTTTGAATCTTATTACCTGCCAGCAAGAAACCATGATAAAATACTTTACAGTTTGTAGGGTAGGAGATGTCAATCAGGCTTGACTTACTTAAAGCTCTTTGAAGAAGTAGGGCACGAAACTGAAAAAAGGCAAGTGAAAGTCTTTTTGTTTGCTAAAAAGCACTGATATAGCTGTGATTGTTTTATTGTTTTTTCACAATGCAACTATGCCTTGTGTATAATTGCCATTGTCATCCGATTGTGATTATGGGAAAGAAAAAAATTCAATACAAAACCTTGATCCTCACAGGCAACTAATACATTTTCTGGATGTTTTTCTTAAGATATACAAGAGAAAAATTAAATACCATATTTCCATGATAATTTTACCTTTAAATGGTGTAAAGTTGGTAGAATTTATGTGGGTATTGCAGTTAAAAGCATATACGTACAGATTCATTAAACTCCTGCATTATTACTATTGCCGGCACTTATTGCAAGACTTGCACTATTTGAGCTGCTTACATCAAAGTTGTTAAAATGTTAAAAAATGTTAAAAATACAGTCAAATAAGTATATATATTTAAGAAATCCCTCACTTCTGTGTGGATGAAGTAATTAGTCCCATATGGAAATAAAAACAGATGTTACACATGTGGGCTTCAGTTAAGACAGCAAAAACTGTGGTGTACAACCACAGCAAAACTTGGACATACTACCTTCAGTTGATCAGAAATGTAGCTCTTCTCATCAGTGCACTGTTCTTTATAACAGGCAGTTTGAGTTGCTGCAGCAAAAGGTGTGTGAAACTTTATAGTAGGTGGTAGTATGATAATCTCCCTCTAACTCATCCCTGACGCTTCAGAAATAAATGCAAGCAAAATAGTAATGAATGACTGGGAAGTCATTGTAAAGAATCTTTCTCATGGACAGGACATGCAAGCTAAAGCTGGCTAAACTATATGTATCATACAACTATACAATAACAATGGTTTGGGCACCTTTTCTGGTACAAGATCTGTAGCTTGGCTAAGTAAATATGAAATATCCTGCTACCTCTGTGCAACATACACAATCCCAACAGCTAAAAAGCTAATGACAGTACCTGGAAAACATTGCCTTTGCCCAGGTCCTAACACACTCTCACTTTCACATCTCTTCCATTCCAGTCTGTTTTATCCAAGTTGTCATCTCTAAACCTTTGTGTGTGTTGAGATATGTATCACACAATGCACAAAGTGAGACAACTATGCAGCAAATCCCCTCACCCAAACAAGAGAAAATCCAGCTCTTTCTTGCTAGTCCTAGATGGGGTTTATTTACCCCACTACAGTGACTTCCGTGGACACAGAGTTAGCTCATTATATAAATGACTACAAAACACACATACCCAGCAATCCTCAGAGGAAACCAGAAATCATCAGTAACTGATGCATAGCTGAAAAAGAGCTGAATTTGTCCCCACAGGCACTATTTGTGCATTCATGCACTTAATATTTCACATCACATCTCACTGTTTGAGTAAATAAAGTGACATTTTCATTATGAAACATATTAGAGACTGACAGTACTTTTATTGATCTATCAAAACATTTGAAGGATTGATTACTACATTTTCAAAGTCATTCTTTTCAACAGAGGTGTGGGCACCAGAATGCTATAGTCCATAGCAAGCACAAAGCCTGAATAATCTCAATTAAAAAGTGTAATGCTCCTAAGTGAAGAAAACCTTAATTTAGGATCCATTCCACAACATTTGCTTACTGTAGTGATGCAGCTCTTGTTTTATAGGGCACTAGAAGTCTTTCTTCATACACTGACCTTGGTAATCTCAAGGGAAAAATATTATGATTGACACTAAAAACACCCTAGAATGCAGTAATATATGTCCAGTAATGAAACTAGACCAATCTTATTACAATCAGGTGCATAACATTAATTATGCAATTTAGATAAGTCACTTTAGGTTGTCTTCACCAGTAATTCTCTTTCTCACGGGCCTGAGCATGACCAGTGCACAGCCCTCCCCTACCCCTTAAATGCTACTCCAACAAATAAGCCTTCCAGATTTCATAATAAAATGACGGCCATTTGCCTTCCAAATCGTGCTGCTATCCATGTCTAGTAATTTAAAGCCTCCTAAGACTCCCTAAAGACCCAAGAAGAGTGGGAGGCAGAAACAACACACACATCTTCAGCTGTGCAATTTTATCACTGTGATGCTTTCAAATTGTAGTCTCACCATTATCAGGCCCTTAGCATAATTACCTGCAGAGCCAAGGGTGCGGAGAGAGTACAGAACAGAATGTAACTAAGAGCAAAATGCTTTGAGAGGTGTCATGGCCTTCCTGTAGCACACAGATGAAGTTTTATAAGAACTGAAAGAGGAGGTTAAAAATAAAAGAAGGACCTGAGACCGGGACCTCTTATAAAACATACTAAGTAGCATCTCAGGACAGAAAAATGGTATGAGATGCAACCAACATGAAGCAGACGCATAACCAGAACCAGCAACGCAGTGCTCGTGTCACATGCACCTACAAATGCCTGCATTTAACAAGGATATATGTTTTCTCATGTTTTACCACAAGTTTTGATTCTCACATTTTCACTCAGGTTCCTGAATACAATGGTAAAGAAGTACCCTCCTGTAAAAAAAAAAAACAAAAAAAAACCCCACACACAAAACAAACGACAAAAAACCTCAACAAACCTCACCTCAAAACAACAAAACAACCAAAAAATACACCCCCAAAAAACTCCACCACTGTTGCAAGAACTATGTAGCAAGGACTATGCTCTACAACACAGAGACTAATGGAGTAGTAAGAGTGTGTAAAAGAGATTACCTTATACCTTTTCATACTGTGAACCTCAAACTTCCTACAGGACAGATCTCTCCAAGCTGCAGTACCTACCTGGACCTCCTATTACTAGGACAACACTGCTTTTTGTCATCCATTTCAGAGGGCCAAATATAAACCTTAAAGCTGACCTAGATCCAGCTTGGTATAATGGTCTTATTTCGCCTTCCTCTTCCTTGCATTTATGGCACACAGTAAGACCTTCACATATAGACGTTGCTCCAAAATAAGTCTAACCTTTTGTCAGGAGTTTGAGAGCTTTGGGGTGGTTTTAGTTCTGAGGCAAAATAAAAGGGAGAAATTTTGAATATAACATTTCTCAGAAGAAAAAAAAAGAAAAGGGGGGGGGAATTTTTGTCAGCTGAAGACAGTTTTTTAGCAAGAATCAAAAATAAAGCTTTAAAGACAGTTAAAGATACACTCCATTGTATTCTGAAGTGGAATAATTATTTTAAATGTGCAGACAAGAGTGGCACAAAAAGCTACCACAAGCAGACTTGTTCTCCAGAAAACTCTAAAGCAGAGAAAATCAGATTCTTGTGACGTTGCCATTACTCAGTAGCTCTTTCTGATCCAGGAGTAGGCCAGGTAGAAATGCCACCTGAATGTTGTCACAGTTAGAATCACAGAATCAAAGAACAGTTTGGGTTGGAAGAAACCTCAAAGCCCGTCTAGTTCCAACCTCCCTGCCATGGGCAGGGACACCTCCCTCTAGACCAAGTTGCCCAAAGCCCTATCCAGCCTAGCCTTGAACAATGCCAGGGAAGGGGCAGACACAGCTTCTCTGGGCAGCCTGTGCCAGGGACTCAACCATCACAGTCAAGAATTTCTTCCTAAGATCTAAGCCAAATCTGCCCTCTTTCAGTTTAAACCCATTACCCCTTGTCCTATCACTCCACACACTTGTAAGCAGACCCTCTCCAGCTTTCCTGTAGGCCCCTTCAGGTACTGGAAGGCCACTATAAGGTCTCCCCAGAGCCTGCTCTTCTCCAGGCTGAACAAGCCAAACTCTCTGAGCCTGTCTTCATAAGAGACATGCTCCAGCCCTCTCATCATCTTCATGGTCTTCCTCTGGACTCCAAAAGGCCCATGACCCTGATACAGGGGACCCCACAACCAGACACAGTACTCCAGGTAAGGTGTCATGACAGTGGAGGGGAAGGTCATCTCCCTCAACCTGCTGGTCATGCTTCTTTTGATGCAGCCCAGGACATAGTTGGCTTTTGGGGCTGCAAGCATGTATTACCAGGTAACGTATTTCTCATCCATTAGTACCCTCCCAAATCCTTCTCCTCAGAGCCATTCTCAATCCATTCTCCATCCAGTCTGTAGACATGCTGGGGATTTGCAGGACCTTGAACTTGGACTTGTTAACTTTATGAGGTTCACACAAGCACACCTCCCAAGCCTGTAAAGGTCCCCCTGGATGGTATCACTTCTCTCCAGAGTGTTGACTGCACCACACAACTCAGTGTTGTTGGCAAACTTGCTGAAGGTCCACTTGATTCCAAAGTCCATGTTGCTGACAAAGTTGTTTAACAGTGCTGATCCCAATACCAACCCAAGGCATGACACTTGTCATTGGTATCCACTTGGACATTGAGCCATTGATGACAACTTTTTGAGTGCAGCCATTCAGCCCATTCCTTACCCACCAAGTGGTCCATCCCTTAAATCCATGTGTTTCCATTTTAGAGACAAGGATATTGTGCAAGACAGCATCAGATACTTTGCACAAGTCCAGGTAGATAACATCAGTTGCTCTTCCCTTATCCACCAACACCATAAACCCATCATAGAAGGTCACCAAATTTGTCAGGCATGATTTGCCCTTAATGAGCCGAGTTTGACGTTGCTAATCACCTCCTTATTTTCCATGTGCCTGAGCATAGTTTTGAGGAGCATCTGCTCCATGATCTTGCCAGGTTCAGAGGTGGAACTGTCTAGCCTATAATTCTATGCATCTTCCTTTTTTCACCCTCTTTTAAAAATTTGGGGTTGTATTTCCCATTTTCCAGGCAGTGGGAACTTCTCTAGACTGCCACAACTATGATGGATAGAGGCTTAGTAACCAGTTCTCTCAGGATCCATGGATGCGTCTCACCAGATCTTGGTTTTTTTACTTGTTTTTTGCACTTTCAGGTACCTTAGTCTCATGCCTGATCTTCCCCCTACAGTGGGCAGTTCTTCATATCCCCAATTCCCTGCCTTTGCCTTCTGCAAGTTGGGCAGTATTGGATAGAATATGTGCCAGTAAAGACTGAGGCAAAAAGCTATAGAGTACCTCAGCCTTCTCCATATCTTGGGTAACCATATCTCTCATATCAGTCTGGAGAGGACTGATATTTTCCCTAGTCTTCTTTTTATCACCAACGTACCTACAGAAGGTTTTCTTGTTGCCCTTGACATTCTAGACCAGATTTAATTCTATCAGAGTTTTAGCTTTCCTATCCTGATCCTTGACTACTTAGACAACTTTCCTGTATTCCTTCCAGGCTAGCTACCCTTGCTTCCACCCTCTGTAGGCTTCCTTTTTGGCAAATTCACATACAAGTTCCCTGTTCATCCATGCAGACCTTCTGGTGTTTTTGCCTGGCTTTCTCTTTGCTAGGCATTGCTCCTGAGCTTGGAGGAGGTGACCCTTGAATAGTAATGAGCTTTCTTGGGACCCTCTTCTTTCCAGGGTTTTGTCCCATGGCAGTCTACTAAGCACATCCCTGAAGCGTCCAAAGTCTGCTCTCCTGAAGTCTAGTGCAGTGAAGTTCCTGTGCATCCTCCTCACTACCCTGAGGATTTGGAACTCCACTATTTCATGGTGACTGCAGCCAAGATCACCCTTGGTCTTCACATTGTCCACACAGCCCCTCTTTGTTTGTGAGAATAAAGTCTAACATGGCACCTCTCCTCATTGGCTCCTCTATCACTTGGAGAAGAAAATTATCATCAATGCAATCCAGGAACCTCCTGGTTTCTTATGACCTGCCGTGTTGTTCTCCCAACAGATATCAGGGTGGTTGAGGTCCCCCATGAGGACCAGAGCTTGTGAACATGAGTTTGCCCTATCTGTCTGTAGAAGTCCCCACACACTCACTCGTCTTCGTTGGGTGTCCTGCAGTAGACCCCCACTATAGTGCCTCCTATTCCTGCCTTCCCTTTAATCCTCACCCCTAAGCTCTCAGTCAGTTCTTCATTCATCACCAGGCAGATGTCCATGCACTCCAGATGGTCAGTGACATAGAGGGCAACAGCCCTTCATAATCTCCCCCACCTATCCTTCCTCATGAGTTGGTATCCTTCCATTCCAACACTCCAGTTATAGGAGCCATCCCACCACATCTCCACAATGCCAATGAGACCACAGCCCTGCAGGTGTGCATACATCTCTAACTTCTCTTGCTCATTCCCCAAGCTTGTGCGGGCTTGCCTAGAGGTGTCTGAGTTGGGCTCCCAATGAAGCTGACTGGAGTTCCTTTGTGCTGCACGTCAGGTGCTTTCCCACTGACCTGTGATCCTTCTTTTGGCTCTGGGTCCCTATTGCTGGCACAGGCATCAAACTGGTAGGAGCATTTCTAGGGAGAAGAGCCATTTCCATGAATAGAGCCCTACTTATTGGGATTCTCTGTATGCAAAATTTACTCATGAGCCCAGTATTCTAACTAATTTTAAAGAATAATTTAACAGACTATATGAATACTTATTTTTAGAAAAAACAGAAAATACACTGGCTTTATCAAGTATGAGAGGAAATAAAGGACCATAACAATGAAGGAAAAAAACCCAGCTTTCCAAGCACAAAGAACTGAAAAGAGAGGTGAAGAAGCAGCCCATCTAGAGTATCCCAGCAGGGTTGGTTACTTTTTCTCTAGATTCCTACAGTTAACTATCTAGTGGTTTGGGTTTTTTTAATATTATTTTTAATTTAACTATAAAAAAAAAACCCAGAAGACAGAACCCTACAATCCTAGATGCCAAACTCTCTCTCAGTTGAGGCACAAAATTGCCAAAAATATTCAAGAATTTGGCTGGTTTTAGTCCTCTACTCAGCGCATGATGCTTGATTAGAAAATTCTATACTTCAACAAAAATTCTATGCTTTAACTTTTAGACACTCACCCAAAATTCATTATCAATATTTGAGCAACATAGTACCAGATGTTTCCCGTGCTTAGGAAAGGTAAAGGAGGAAGCAGAATGGCACATAAAACAACGGAACAGAACATGCAAATTGTCTTCATTGTACCAAATGCATTAGTGTACAGTGTGCATGTGTTTCACCAGCAGCTCATTAGGCTAATTTGCTCACAGAGAAACAAGTGCCAGGAATAATGCTTTTTAATGAAAAATGCTTCACATAACATCCACTACAGGGTGACCATCTAAATCAACTAAACCTTGGGATCACAGGAGCAGACAAATAACTTCATAACCACAGAATGTCAGGAGTTGGAAGGGACCTTGAAAGATCATCTAGTCCAACCCCCCCTGCCCAAGCAGGATCACCTAAACTAAATCACACAGGACACATCCAGATTGGTCTTGAATGTCTCCAGAGAAGGAGACTTCAGAACCTCTCTGGGCAGCTTGTTCCAATGCTCTGTCACCATGAAAAAGATTTTCCCTACATTCACATGGAACTTCCTATGGTCCAGCTTGGATACATTATCCTTGTCCTATCGTGGGCCATCACTGCATCAATGAATCCCAGGTAGGGATTCCACGATGGTAGGGATTGTTTTTACTAAAGATATTTCCAAAGGCAAGTCATGAATGCTTGAAATTATCTTCAAGAGAGCACGAGAATAGGAATAATCAAAGATGACTCTCCATATGGCAGAAGCAGTGTTACCACTGTAGTTATGGGTCTGAAAGAGAATTTTCATATGAAAAAAGCACTGCAAATTCAATGAACTGTCCCACACATCCATCAGAATATTAATTGCAGTCCTTTCAGAAGGCCTAGCTATACATTAGGTCCAGGGCTGTACAAACATTCCTAGTTACAATTTCAATTGACTCCACTTATTCTCTGCCTTTTCTTCTAGAGAACATTGTACCATAACTTCCCCCCACTCCCTACACCCCTCCCCAGCAGTATGTTTTTTAGCAAAATGAGTTCTTTGTGGTCTCAGAAGACTTCATTTTCAATGGCTTAATGAGCCACCCCATTGAAAAGGTAGTGACATTCATACCTCCACTGTCAGACATGCCCCATGTGAACGGCCCCTTAGAAAGCCAAGCTGCAAAGAAAATACTGCAAATACCAAACCTACTACCTGGAAGTAGATATTTGGTGAGTCTGAAAATTCACTGTAATAACAATTCAGCTTCTTATTATAGTGTGTCAGTCTTTTTTAGCACATGCTTCAGCAAATCAGTATACCCAGCATACAGGATAGTTTTCAGTGACCCAGAGCTGATTTATCCACCAGGTTAAGGATTGAAAATGGATAAACAAAACAAAAAAAATGAAAAAGTGTGGCCAAAATACTGCCTTTACTGACCTCAAAAATTGTCCTCTAAGAGCCATGACACCATTAGATTAGGACAGATGAAAGACTGGGCTAATTTGCACTGAGTTTGGAAAGCATGGCAAGGCTTGAAGCAGGCAGGAGTTGGTATTTGTGATGCTGTGATCATCAGAATTTATCCAAATCATGGAAATTGACCTTTCAGATCTCCAGAGCTCCATTCTTTATCCACAAACAAAGGTACTAAAGGTACTCCAAAGGCATTTATTTTAGTTTCTGCAACTTTGTGTTCCCTAATTCAAGCCTAACTGAAACTAAAGATTCAAAGCAAGGTTTAGGCACTCCAAAATAAGAACTGGGCACTGTGCCACTATTTGGACCGGGCTCAGTAATAGAATTTACCCCTAGGCTTGTCATTAAATTAAGGAAACTCCTTATTCTGACACCTTATGTCAAAAAGAGGAAGGCAGACGACAAGACACCATCTAGGACTTCTGTGAGAAATGGAGCACAGAATTTTAAGTGAGCAGGTGGGGGTGTCTGGAAGAGGAGAAAAGTCAACCATTAACATTTGCTAATCTAATTGAAATCTAAAAATGAGAACTAATTTTTCCTTTTATAGCATTTTGAAAAGTGCTCTAAACAATAATAAAAATCTCCTAAATATAAGCTTCCTAAATGAACTACATAATGTTCCATGCCATAATCACCATTGCAACAAGAGAACTGCTAAAATAGTTTTTGAGCCAGATTTGTCAGTCATGCTGTTCTGTGTTCTGAGTAACAATGTTCCATGCAATTAATATCAAACCTTCCAAGGCAGCTCAGAGTTCTGATGTTCTATGTGCTTCTGTCATTGCAAAAAAAAAAAAGTGAAGCCATAGCAGGCTGTAATATTGAGCAGCAATGGGAAGGAGAGAGAAAGAAATGTGGGTGGAGGGAATAGAAAAAAGGAAAAAAAGTTTTGCAGCCAAACAGAGGCTAGGAATAGTAAAATAATTAGGGTGTGTTTTTTTACAAGATTGCAGCAGCTTGAATTGTTCCCCCCATTTTATGCTTAATTACAGTTTTTATTGCACTCGTAAGAAATTCAGCTGCTGAAATAATCCAAGGAGCCAAGAACAATTTGTTTCTCCCCCTTTTTCAGAAACTTTCAGCTCAGCCATTATATACTCCCTCTTTGTAATACGTCGATGGAACTAAGCGCTATTGCACTCTTGTTTATGTTAGGGTCTTAGATGCCATCATTAGTCTCAATGTGCATGAAAATCCTAGGATAAGAAATGAATGAGGGAGAAACAGGCATAAAGAAGATATAATTCCTTTTTCTCTGCATCTCACTGTGCCTCTGCATTGCAAAATTACCACTTACATCAATAAAATACAGATCAGGCAATAATGAATATATAGAGACCTTGCAGAGGGAAAAATCACAACACCAATATATAGAAAACATCAGCCTCCTACATATGCTTAAACTTGGACACCGTATGCTGAGACTTCTGGAGACATTCACTAGTGGAATGGAATGAGGAGAGGAAGGTCATACAACATCATGCCTAAAGAGCATTCCAATCTGCTAAATACTAATTACTGTCAAAACCTAAAGCATAATATTTAGCACAATACAAAACTGCAGGTACTTAATATCTGAGACCAGATCAAAAATTAAGCCCATACACCACCAACCAGTACATGGGAACAAACAGGAGGCCACTGAAAAAGCTGCACATACCCACCACACAGTATCATCAGCTTTTGATCTACAGCCCTGGATCATGTGGATAGTCATACTGAAATCAATAAAATTTATATCAGTAAGAATTAGTAAATTGGGACAGTCAGTTTTCATAGTACAAAAGCTTATTACAGTTACTTGCATTTAGACTGTGTGCGAACAAGACTTTTCATTCAGGAACTCTGGGTACACAACTGGAGAAAAAGTTAAAACTCTACTTCAAGTAAAGACACACTAATACACTGCTACTTACAGATAAATTAATTTCTCATCCTTGACTCTTATCTGTAGCTGGCCTCTCCATGTCCTCCCTTAGCCTTAGCTGTCCCCTAAAAAATGAGTAACAAAGTTAATTTTCAACAAAAAAACACTCATAGCAGCTGGAGAACCTGGCAGAAATTTCACCTGTGAAATTCACAGTTTCACAAGAAACTGTCTTGTCTGATGGGACAGGTTTTCCATTTTAGTCTGATTTGGCAATATCAAACTTTTACCAGAATTAAGCTCAGGAGAAAATTCTCAAATGTCACACTCTTGGAAAAAGAAAAATTTAAAAAATAATAATAATAAGAAACAGTGAGCAAACTAAAATTTTCTACTATGACTGAGGAAACTGTCACAGAAAAAAAATATAAGTGAAACAAAAAAAAGGAAGTCAAACAAAAAATCTTTGTTCACTATTAGTAGAATGCAGAATAAAATATTAGCTACAGAAAAGGAAAAGATGCTCAGTTTTTCTCTCAAGATCTGTCTTTCAAGGAGGGAGCCAGTCAGTTCTCTAGCAAAAGAAAACCTTAGCACAGTCTACACAATGAGGAAGTTTAGAAAAAAAATACTTAAAGGCCTTGTGGTGGCTTCACATGCCTTTGACCATCAAAAATGGGAACACTCCAGGAGAAGTAGCTCAGGAAGTAATATTTAGGTATGAAAACAAAAGCTCACGTTGATCAAACCGGCCTTCACAACAAGCGTTCAGCAAAAATCAGTTTCAACTATCCCCTTGAGCATGAGTAGAAGCCTTCAGGTGAGACACAAGGTTAGTCATATCACTGTTAATAATGGACATCTTTATCTTAAGACACTTCATCTCAAAGACCGTTCTGCAGAATACAAAGAGACAAACAACTTCGCTTTCCCCTTACCTAATGGCATCAGCATTTCAAGCTCTTGGCATCTGTCTCTACTTTTCTCACTTCCCCTTTAGCATCTGCAGGCACATCTTGCAATAATGGAGTTTACAAACCAGCAATCTCATCCCTAATCCCACCTGGCCTTGATATGGTTTGCAGAAGAGCACATTTACAATAACACTGTATTTTAAGGCCCTTATCTTTCAGAGGCTGTCAAAGCCAAATTGAGGAAAAAACATTAAAGGGGAAGAAAACTCAGATGGTGCTTAAGTTCTGGATCTGAAGAAGAAAGCATAACTAATGGGTATATAAATTGGAGCCTTCACAGCAAGCCTAGCTCAGCCATTCGGAGTTGCATTGTCTGTGCTGCAGTCTGGTGACAAAATCAGAATGGTCCTCTGGGCATAAAATCTTCCTCGCCTCTGTAATAATACCTCTGATCTTCCTGTTTCTCATTTCAGATTTTATCTCATCTCAGTGTATTTGATTAATCTTGGATTTCTGGAGGAAATGCAGCAGGAGGAGGGATGCAAACTCCAAGTGAGGCAATAGTACATTTACTCAGCTTTACAAACACAGGAACATCACTGCTGCAGCCATCTCCCCCAGGGGTAAGCAAGCATCCCTCTCCATGGCCCAGGACACCTGTATACCTAGGGTATTGCATAAAAATGGTATAAATCAACCCAAAGGATTCTCATCAGCGAACAGAAAAATACAAGGGTTCACTTCTTCAGTATTATATTTATTCATCGTTATAATACCAAATTCAAACCCCAGGTAAGCCTTGGAGTACAAAGGTCTCCTGGGCCTATTAATTCCCAAGAACTAGCCATCACTATCTCTCTGCAGGTTTTTATCTGTTTTAATCGCTTATTAAAACAATACATATGTCAAAATGCACATCATAATGCACATGATAATGTCTCCACACTAGAATATTCACAAGTAAGCTAGCACAAAATGTCAAATTCTTTTTGATTCTCTTCAGTCTTTGTGTTTGACTTTGAGATTTCTGTTGGTAACTTACGATTCAATTTCATTTTCCCAGACGTTACTAGAACCTGTTACGCTTGAACTCTTGCTCATAAACTTAAACCTTCTGCGGTATCATAACATCCAAACTTTTCTCAGATGAAACATCATTACCTTCTATGTTCTATAAGAACTTATTAAATAATAATTAATACTACTAAGATCACAGGACAGAATCACACAGAATGCTAGGAGTTAGAAGGGACCTCGAAAGATCATCTAGTCCAACACCCTTGCCTGAGCAGGATCACCTAGATTAAATCACAGGAATGCATCCAGATTGGTCTTGAATGTCTCCAGAGAAGGAGACACCACAGCCTCTCTGGGCAGCCTGTTCCAGTAATCTGTCCTTAACATATTTATAAACATTAATGTGATCATCCCTCAGTCTCCTCTTCTCCAAGCTAAAGAGACCCAACTCCCTCAGCGTTTCCTCATGAGGAAGAAGTTCCACTCCATCATCTTGGTGGCCCTGTACTTTCAAGGACTCTTTCAAGGAATTCAATGTCCTTTTGGAATTGAGGGGTCCAGAACTGGACACAATACTCCAGGTGTGGTCTCACCAGGGCAGAATAGAGGGGGAGAAGGAAATCTCTTGACCTACTAGCCACTACCCTTCTAATATACCCCAGGAGGCCATTGGTCTTCCTGTCCACGGGGGCACACTGCTGGCTCATGGTCATCTTGCTGTCCACCAGGACCCCCAGGTCCCTCTCACCTGTACTGCTCTCCAACAGGCCAGTCCCTGACCTCTACTGGTACCTGGGGTTGTTCCTCCCCAGATGCAATACCCTACATTTGCCCTTGTTCAATCTCATTAAATTTCTCCCTGCCCAGCTCTCCACCTGTCTAAATCCCGTTGAATGACAGCACAACCTTCTGGTGTGTCAGCCACCCCTCCCAGCTTTGTGTCATCAGGATGATGAGAACAAGTATTTTTCTCAGTATTTAATAACCTCGAGCAGATCTAAATTCTTTTAATTGTTTTAAAATTGAAGGAAGATGGAATATCAACTCTATAAGTATCTGGGAAGATTTTTCAACAAGCTTTCATTTATACTTACATGGAACTACTGATCAAATTTTCAGCAAACACACACAACAGTTTCAGAAGGCCCAAGGGAAAGTTCTCAGGCAACTTCTAGACTGAACTCACCTTCCTTTAGCTTCTCTAAAACAGGTCTGGAGCAAAATGTCCTCCATTTCTCTGTTGTGGAGGTCCCACCCTTTTGGGTTTTTTTACCGGAAATAGCTCTTATTTAACTCTAAACAATGGGGAAAATAACCATAGCTAAATAGGCTTTATAATACCTAACTGTAAAACAAGGATGCTGCTTCTCTCCTTCCCGGAGACTGACCTGCAACAGGCCAATGGCGATGATAGCTGGGATCAGAGTGAAACCTAACAAACATCTTCCAGCCACCACTCTCTTTCCAGTCAGCTATAAGCAACAGCCTTCCTTGCCTTTATGCAACAGAGGTGCTTGAGCTAGACAGAGTGGTAAGCAGGGCAAAGGAGCTGCTCCGAGATTCAGTCAGTATTGTCCCCTCCATTTTTCCTGCAGCAGAGATGATCAACTTTTCTCCCCTGCCAAAAGCTTATATCCATCAGGGCATAATATAAAATCAGGGTAACTAAAGCCAGGAATGATCTCTGAAGACTGTGCCATTCTCACTGCAAACAAGCTGTTGGAATGGGGATCAGAAATTAATTTGCTATTAAATAATTTGTATTCACTGCTTCCAGGAGGAAGAGAAAAATAGGGGAGCATATCTTGGCAAATTGGTGGTAACAGCCTCTGTTCCTAGTGCTATTGCTAACGAAGTCTCACATGTGTCCCAGGAGCTGGACCTAAAGAAGGAAATGGACAAAACTGCTGTTTGAATTTCTCTCTTCAGTGTGAAAAGGACATTTTTTTAGAGGTGATGTACTCAGGAGAACAATTGAGTTGGTGAGAAAGAATGGGGCATTTTGTACTGGTAGCACACTGAAAAAACAAGACAGAGCAGTTTGGGATTAATAGTCCATTATGCAACCTAGACAACTTGGGGTATAACATAATATTGCTTGTTGGGTTTATCGCGATTTTTGTGTATTAAGCTTCTCACTTTTACGAGGGAATATGAGAAGTTGTCACATACCTTATGTGTCTTTGTAGCTGGGAGCAATAAAAAGGTACTGAGCAGAAGCAGCACTTTCTTTTCTTTTGAAGGAGGGTGTTAACTTGTGCCAGATGTCCTTGGCCATTTGGGGCACACAGTTTAGTAACAGAGAGGCCCTTTTGCCACCCACTTTGTTAATTATGATTTTAAAAACACTTACTTGCTCTAATTTAGCCAAAGAGAATGTCTATATAAGAAAGCTGGAGACAAATTGTTTCGCTTCTTGTGGCATGAGAATTTTAAATGAAGAGGAAGGATTTGGAGGCAGATGAAAAAAAAATACACTCTGAGAGAAGATTTTCTCCTCAAAAGAAAACCAAAAAAAGGATAATATTAACATACAAACACACAAGAGACAAACTCAGGCTCAGTAACTGAACTTAGTTATATTAGTTTTAACATTAATTTACTCACAAATGAGCAATTACACCTAAAGCACTGTTGAAGTAGGTTTTGGAGGAGAGTCATTTTTGCATGTTATGTTAGCTTTTCCACTTTTTGTTTTTAAATAAAAAGAAATTTTTAACCAGGAGTATTTTTTAAAAAGACTCACATTACTTGCTACTGGGCATTTTGCAAGTACGGAAGACCTTGTGAAAGATACCTTTTACTAGACCTCCACTCCTGAGAGCCAAAGGGATGATGTTTGTTTCACTAATGAGTCATTTTTGAAACAACAAGCCTCCTGTCTCCTCTCCTCCTTCAGCATCCTGGCAGGGTAATGAGCAAGACAGTCACAACCACTCCCACCTTGACCATTTCCTCAGCATCACCAGTTTCCTCTTTCCAGTTTACAGTGGAAAGGACATGAGACGTCTGCAAGCTATAATTATTCCATCTAGACAACAGCTACTTTTTGCCTATTTTCTTGGCAAGACAGCACTGAAGAGAACAGCATGGAGACTTGAAGCAGCTTCTGCACGTTCCCTATGTTTCAAACAGCCACCAAAGAGGCTTGTCATTGCTTCTTTGACAAGTTCCCATCCTATTGGAACAGTTTCTCATACTTTTGAATGCCTGAGCTTCAAACTTGTGACAATTAGAGCAATTTAAATCAAAATAAGGGATGCAAGTAAAAATCACCAACATAGAACAAAACTGCTTTTCTCATCAAAACTCTGCTGCCTGTCCATCCCATCCTTTCAGCCTGCTATAGGGGTAAATCCCTTTCTTGCTAATCCTGCAGCATCACATCAACTAACAGGAAGGTTAGGCAGTCTGTCATTGGGAGCAGTAGTATTGCTGTCATTGGTTACACTTGAAGAAATGCAGCTAAATCTGTGGGAGTTGCACAAGTGCAATGAAGACCAAAATAGAACAGGATTGTATTACTCTTGATTAAAACAACCCAGATCAATATTCAAAGCAAGGACTGAATTTAGAAGGCTGAAGGATTAATAAAAATAAATTCAATGCACTTAGTTTTAATCTGATTTAATCTGACTGTGGCCACAACTTTTCCAAGCACAAGAGCAGTTAATGACAAAACATACAATCAGAGAATCATCTCTCTTCCCATAGCCTAGTCTTGTTCTCTGGCTATAGAGCAAATATAAGGGAACCAAGTCTGATGTTTTTCCACCAGTATAAAGATTTTATTTTTAAAAGTAAAAGAGTAAAAAGAAGTTTTGTTTCCCTAATGTTGTTAAAGATTTTTGTTTTCAGGCAGGCTGTATGTGCCAAGGCAGGTTTAGCAGAAGACTTCCCTTCCAAGGAAGGAAGTCTTCTCTCCAGACAACAGCATTACCACCCCAGTGTCAGACACCTCTTTCTGCTTGATCAAACCCAGTGACATTTACAGGACTGAAAAAAATACCTGAAAAGTTCAGAGAAAGACACTTCCTTTGTGTTAGTAGAAGCCAATTAGATACTGTGGGAACTGCTGTTGGCAAAAAAAAATAACAGACTATCAAAAAAACACACTAAGATGAGTAGTCTTACACATGGAGACACATCAACTGGAGGCAGGAGCAAGAGGAATAACTCCTACAAGTACAATGAAGATTTATGACACCAGAATAAAACACAGATAAGCGTCCCCTTCCACCTCTCTGGTTTTCTTCATTTACTCAGTAAATTTACTTTTTTTTCTCCAAAAAATATAAACCAGTATCTGTGAGCAGCCCTGTTAGGAGAAATAAGGACACACTTCCATATCTGCCAGGCTTGTTTTGACCTCCAGAAATACCACCTTTCAGAAATCCCTGATAACAAACCAACAGTCACCTAGTTTCAGTTGATCAAGACAAAGTTACTGTCTGACCAAAGACTTTTAAGAAAGTGTCTCTGATATCAGTCAGGAAATTATTAAGGTTTTAGTCAGTGGTCCACAAACCAACCCTGTCCACCTCCAGGATAGTTTAACTATTAGAAAAATGTAACCTTACACACATACACACAGAATCACATCATTCCCACATACAGATATAGCCTACTTGGAAGCTTCCTATTACACAGGATAACAACCAGCAAGTCCACAGCTACCTGATCTTGGGTACGTGCATATCAGTTTTAAAGCTTGCCCATTTTTCATTGTGTCATTTGGAAAAGATCTGCAGGCCCATGCTTAGACATGGGGGTCTCAGTCTTGGCAGGTATCTCACCACTCTCTCTAGGCCCTAGCTCATTGCCCCTGTGCTGGCAGCACGCAATCGCTCTGCGCGGCTGGTTTTTTCCCACCGTTTGTCAGTACACATGCTGTGGGCTTCCTGCTGCCATCTGGCAATCAGTGTGAGATCACAGCTCCCAATCCCATGAGGAAGGCACCGCAAGACAAGGTCACAGATAAAACAACATCAGAGTACACAAACCTTTGTGTAGCTGCACCGTACACTGCTTGGCATTCCTGTGACCCATTTTTTACCTTTTTGTAGCAATTCAATCAGTTATTTTGCTACAGTAGATAAGCATGAAATGAATTTTTCACAGTAGTTTACCTATACCACAAAACCACACAGCTCAGAAATTCTTGTGGGTCCTAATGCCAGTCAGTTCATTGCTATTTAATCTTTGGAAGGTGATTACATCTAGCATCAAAACTCAATTGCATAAAGTATTTTCTTTTATTCAGAAATCATATTGCAGATGTCTTTTTATTGCTGCTTCAGAGTAAAATAAGAGCATTTCAGCTCCAATTTCTTTCACTACATAGAGAACACTGCAATTCTTTTACTCCATTTCTTATGTACCTCACACATTTTCCACAGAATTACAGGATCATTGAGTTGGGATGGCATGCCTGTGCAGTGTTTTACACACATAGATAAGGACAATCTATAAGTAACAACAAAACTGGTGTACCAGTCTGCAAAGGAGCAATCACAGTATCCTTACTTTGGGGAAGGGACAGATCAATGACATTCAGGCTGCCTGAGCCTGACTAGGCCAAGAAGCAATTAAACCATCAAAAGGCTAGGCTGATATTTTTAATGTACTGAAGATAAGTGCATACAAAACTTATCCAGCTTCCCACATACTTAATCTCAAATTATATTTAATCAAAACTAGAAAAACAAAAAACCCACTGACACATAAATTAAGATTTTTCTCATTGCTTCCAGACAGCTTTTTTGTTGCTTTAAGTGTTCTCTCATATGCAATAATCCAATATACTCATTCAATTGCTACAGAATGGCAGAGAGCAATATAGTCTTTCTTTGCCATGTGCAGTATATTCAGTATTTTTTACAATATCCAGAACTCTTACCTGAGAAATTTTTTTCATAGCAATTTTCGGTGAAGATCTGTGCATCTTATTCCATAAACAAAATTGATCTGTAGAATTTTTATGTAGTATAATGGAAATTTCAGATGAGAAAGCCAAGCATTTTTAAGCATGTCAAGCAACTTCTCTCTTAAATGTTGAGTAGTCATGGAAGCTATTACTATACTGTATGGCTGAAATATTTTCTTGGTTGAATAGAGTTTTCTTAATAGTTTGTGGCCACGTTCAATTTCTAGTTCAGTGTCCCTCCAGGGATACCAGGCCCTTTATCAAGGTAAACATGCAGTTCAGACACTCTTCAGAGTCTAAATCTTTCCTTGTTCTCTTCATTAATGCTTACTTATAAAAGACTTTATAAATATGTTGAGTCTCTCTGTAATTTCATTAAGCCACATATTCACTCTCAGACCTGAGAACAATCCTCTTAAAAATATTTCCTTTTTTTAAAAGGAATGACTCAAAACCAACTCAGTAAAGATTGTATAACCAAAAAGACACATCCGGAAAAAAAGCAGAAATGCAGTTGTAAGATGAAAGTCTAAGTAACCCTCTTTGGACTGTGAAAGCACTGCAAACCCTAAATATGGTACCAATTTCTTCACTTGAAATTGCACATATGTCAAAATTTGAAAGAAACCAGCAAGCATCTGAGCTCATTTGTGTGAATTATCCTCAGTACTGAGGCTCTTCTTTCTGCATACATTTAATTCAGGTACTGCGACATTATTAGTGAAAATCATCATCCATACAGGCACATAGGTTATCACTTGAGTGGTAGCAGTTAGAGTTAAAAACAGAAGTCTGAGAAAGGGAGAGGGAGAATGGTTTTGCCAGCTAATGGTACTGGCATATTTTCATCACTACCACTAAGTTTGTCTTACATATCATACAAGATGACGAAGCCATACAAACTCCCTGCAGCTAAAACCTTGCAACAGGAATTTATGGAGATCCTAAAGAGTAATGGGGTTCAATTTACTTCATATTTCCTTGGGAAAATAACTAATATTTGTCATATATATTTTATCGTGTTTAACATATTTTACTGAAAAATTAAATCTTTGTAAATATATTTCCTTCACTGCAGTATTCTGCTCATTTTAACTTTGACCTTAATCAAACTTGAGGTTGGAGTTGAAGAAGTGTACCATTTTATCACACCGGATTGTGTTTGCCATCAAGTTTGGTGCTTAGCCACTAGTGACAGACATCAGGAATACCTTAACATGGCTTTCATTATCAGGCTGAAGCTGGTAGAAGGATTCTCTTGGTGGGAAGGTCAATTGTGAATTCTAGGTCAAAGGAGGAAAGTGAGATAAGTGAGAATAAACATTTCTCTTTTTTTTTTTTGTTTTTAATACATAGCATGACAGTGTTCAGCCCTGTAGCAACATTAAGCAACAAATACATCCAAAAGACCGTTTTAATGAACAGGGTCGTATTCCTGCAGACTAGAAGGCAGCGGCTCTCACACATATAAAGGCATTTAGCTGTCTAAATTAATTTTCATACTTGAAGGCTGCTGGGAGCTCAGATAAGGTAACATGTGTGGTCCTCTACAAGGCTGACAATCTTACCTTTCATTGGGTACCAGAACTTGCCACAACAGCATTGTACCTACATATTCAGATACTCTGTTTAGGTAATAAGCAGTATTCAACAGCAAATTTTACAGAAAACAAATCTGCAGTTTAGCTCACCCAAACTAGATTTACTTACATATTTTTGTACATGTCATTCCATCGTGGTCAGTTAGGGTTTTTTACCATTAATCACAAGATATTTTATGCTCTACTTGAACATCCAGTTGTTGCTGGAACCAAGAGATTATGCAGAAGTCTCAGTTGTCATGTCCTGGAGGAACATAAAGGGACTTTTGCCACTGTAGTCACAGAGAAAATGTTGAAAGCATTCATTGAGCACATCCTCCACAGGTGACTTGAATGAGTTTTTTTCCTTTTTAAAAAATATAAATAATAAAAATCATGCAGTCTTGTAAAACTGATGCACTGTGTAGTGAGTTTTTGGTGTTTATCTCTTTCTTTTGGTTTTTGGGGTGGGTTTTTTTTTTTGGGGGGGTGGGGGTGGGTTGTATTTTCTCTTTGTTTTTCTCCAAAATCTGGCAGTTCTCCTAGATTATTTTCGTCAGGCCACATAATGGAGTAGTAGAACCACAAAGTGCTTAGCTGACTGTCTTACACAGAGCCTTCACACAGACTTTTAAAGATGTGTTTGCTATAGATACAGAATCCTTACATCTTCAGTATAAAAACACTGCAAGCTAAAAGGAAAATAATATGATTTAGTATAAGCAATGCATTGCATGTCCAAATACAGCATATATGGACCATCTTCAAGCAAATTTACACTATTTTTTATTAAACATTTTTTCCTAAATGAATAGACAATGTTACTCAGCCAATAGAAAATGTAGGCTTATATTAGTTTAATTCCCAAAAAAAGCACAGAACATGTGGGTCTCCATTTCATTTCAGAATATAATCAAGCAATTAAGAAATTCAAATAACAAGACTAGCGAAAAGGGGAATGGAAAGCTTTGCTTTTAAAATTTAAAAGAAATCAATACAAAATGCACAATAACAGCTGCACTATGTCAGATTTTGCTGAAGAAAAATGGAAGCTGGAGTTAGTCATGTTCATTGTCAACAGTGTTTCAAAAAAAAATTACAAGCAAGAACTAACATCTGCAAAAGTGTTTGTTCTCCACAGTGAGAAATTATCCATCAATCTCCTTGTGATGTTTTCTGCTATGGTGCCAACTTGTTATCTTCCCATATTTCACTCAATGCTTTAGGGAAAAAAAAATAAAATCAATGCATATTCATCCTTGAATAAATTTATCTCTAAAACAGAGAGTTTTCTGTATTAGTTATCTTCTGTGAAAGCAGAAACTCACCTGTTAACTTCACACATGCAAGTTTATATGACAGACCAAGAGCTATTCACTGTAGATCCCATGGAAAATTAAACTTACAGTGATGGTTGCTGCAAAACTACAGATGCAAGTATTAATTCGATGTGCTTGCTGATATGAAACCCATTTTTACTTTACCATGAGCATGAAAATGTTGATTCATTGTTCACAAGTTATGCTTTCACTGTGAAATCTGAAAAAAAATTGCATTAGCCCTTCCATGCCTATCGCTGAAAGAACGAAGCTAAAACCAGAATCATGTGCTAGTATGCTCCACTGATGGCCCATTAGGGAGTATGCTCTGGACAACCAATATGCATAGACTGCACTTTTGAAGGTACCCTGTAGAAAACTCCTTTTAGTCTCTGGTGTGAAAATGTTCCCTCTTCTGGATAGTTCCCAAGAACTCAGCCCTTGCTTCCTCAGCTTCTGGTGGTGTGTCATGATGCAACATCATGACTAAATGATTCAAATCCAGCATTACTTCAGAGAGACCCCTCACTGATGACATTACAACATCAAGTTCCTGTGCTCCCTTTAGAGCAAAACAGCATCTCAGCCCAGTGTAGTACATAGGGAGGCTTATAGTTCAGTAAGGGTTCAGAATTAGCCAGATCCCCCCCCACCCTTTTCAACAGAGACAGAGGCAATGAAATATTAATGTTTTGTTGCAGCAGTGCACTTGGTACTCAGCATCTATCTCCAGTTACCAAATTCTACCTGAGAAAACAATAATAAGGAGAAAAAATTTCTAAAATCTGTTAGTCACAGAAATTATGGAAATTTAAAATGTTTGTGACTAAGCAGAGTATAAAGACATTTGCTTTTCAGATAGTCTGCAAAGTAACCTTTAATTAATCTCTTTTAAATTAATCTTGTAAATATAATTTTCTTTCTGAATGACCCAAAACTTGACTTGAAACAGTCCTCATCCAAACAAAACCAAGGACAATAAAAAACCATAAACACACCATTTCTTAATTTCATCATTTGACTTTCACAAACATTCCTTTGAATAACAACCATTCAATCCTTTTCAATCCCTCTGCTGTTAAAATCATTCTTCACAATTATTGCCTTTTCCTTGCCTCTTTATAGTGTGTAAAGTCATGCTGCCAGTTGCAACACATTTATACCCCTGGCTGTAGCCACAGCCCAGAGCTTGATTTGATTTCTTTTCAGCTCTTCACCAGAAAAAGAGACAGACCACTCAGTGTTAGAATAGAAGTGGGAAAGACTCTAGCAAGGCTACATAATAAAGGCAATATAAAATATAGACTCTACCAACTTCCACAAGGAAGTCCTATGACCTGGAAGTAAGTCACAGGCACCACAACAAAGGAAGCAGCTATCTGCAGCCCAAACATTTACTGGTTTGGATCACATACCCCCAACTCTTGCCTTTGGTGGCTCCCCTCTTTGCTTATCCGAAGTCACTCTGATCTTGCTGATCACCAAGCAGTACATACACTTGGCAGACACCAAGGTCTCCAGATCCATGCCCTAAAAATCATGTTATTTTTAGGAGTCATTTAAAAAGAGNATTAGAAAGGCCCCGAAGTTATAAGGCAATAGGAGGAGAGAAATCTGTAATGTTTGTGGATGGATTTCAGAACCAGAGATCAGTTGAGCATCATTCACTTTTCTGCAGTGAACCCCTACCTGCAAAGCAGGAATTTCAGTTCTGTATCCTGGCCAATCGTTAGCCAAACTGTCAGTTAGGAAGGAAAAATAGGAAGAGGAAAGAGAAAAATGAACAGAATAGAATTGTTCATTCCCAAGTTGGAAACCATCACATTTCATCTTTTATCTGAATGCCATTTTAAAGTCTGCATAACAAAGTCTGTCCTGCTGAGAATCTATTGCTCCTTAAGGAATTGCAGAGGAATAGACACAAAAAGCATAAACACATCAGGGCTTATTTTCACACTCCCCATGCTAAAGTAGCTGGTACAGAGAGACAGATAACATTTTGATGGAGAGAGATGCCTACAGAGGGAAGAAAAAGCCCAAAAAGTTGTGCAAAGGGCTCAATAACACAGCCAAGTAACAACCCCTAGCTAGTATATGGTTCCTTAGAGATTATGCATAGCTGACAAAAGTTACACCAGCTTTATCTAATCTCAGCTAAGGCTGAATCAGAATCCAAGGATCAGCTGCTGGCTTTTGGATGGCCGCTTTGTTGTTCCAAGCAAAAAATCAGATGCAACAGAAAACATACTCCACCACATTAAAAAAAAAAAAAAACCAAACTAAAAACAACAAATCCCACAAAGAAACCACACCAAAAAAAAATAATAAAAAAACCCCCACACCGTACCAAGAAAGAAATTATTTAATAACAGCAACAGTGAAATAAAGCATTAGGAAGTTTTTGAAGTTTGTTTATGTTCACGCTTCTTGTAGGCCAAAAAAACCCCAAACAACCAAACACCTGCTTTCTGCAGATTAAATTATTCATGAATTAATCAGTAAAATCCAGTAATATAATGTGTCTACACATTCATTTGGTACACTGTGTTATGTTAATGGGATCTGCAATATTGATATATGCAACGCTAATATAATTCCAGACTTTTGGTCTTTATTCTCTCCCAGAGAACAGTTAGAACCCAGAGCATGGACTCAAGAATCTGAATGGAGTATCCAGCATGTCCACCAACTTCTTGTGTGACATTGGGCAAATCACTTTATTCCTCCAGACTTTATCTAACCACAGATTTGAAGACTAATTTAGTCTGGGAGTGACCCTCAGTGGACACCTAGTCTCAATCCCAGTTCAACACAGGACTAATTAAATCAAATTTCTCAGAACCTTGTCCAGAGTCATGAACACCTCCAAGGCTGGAGATTCCCCGACCTCTTCTGGCAATTTCTGTTAAATCACCCTCATGATAAAGAAAAAACGATGCTCATAGCACTCTATCAGAATTTCCCATGTTCCAACTGATGCATACTGCCTCTCACCCTTTTGTTTGGTACCTCCAAGAAAAATCTGACCCCCATCTTATCAGCGTCCTGCAAGCAAGCAGTTATAGACAGCAACAAGATCTCTCTCGGCATTTTCCAGGCTCTGACCTTTTTGGCAGCCCTTCTGCCTTTACAAACAGTCTGAGGTAGGATTACCTTTTCCTTGTGGATTCAGTCCTTCAGAGCTTTGTCAAAGACGGCAATTAAGAGTCCACAGTGGGACAACTAACATCTTTTGAAACTGAAAAATCTAGCTCTCCTTACTCAAACTCCAAGCCCACAACTCTAAGAGGAGACTGCTCTTAATGCTATAATGTGTTAAAATCATTGTCAGTAGCTTGAATAATTTCTCTTCTATTAAAAGAAAAAGCTCTACCTAAACAGGAGATTTTTAGTGTAGATATTTGATTATTTTTTAAATGAAAAATAGCATGACAGAAATTTTCCTTTCCAGCATGCAACAGAACTGAAGTAGTCACAAAAGTGGCTGACATTTTCTCCCCCCGATCAATCCACCTTGAAAGTTCTGCATTACTTACCATTGGCAAAGAGTGCATGATGACCTAGAATATTGGCTCGTTTCTCACACAGACTTGTCTGTACCCATGGACCTATGCCCAGTTTTAAATTGTCTAGCACCCTGATCACAAGGATACCAAGTATTGCAATCAAGGAGATTCTACTATGCAGTTTAATCATTTAAAGCTGGGCTTGCTTCCATGACTGTAGTTAGTTTCCGTAAGTCCTGTGACAGTGCCAGAAATATATGTCATGGGTTTATAAGGTCTGGATATGGAACCATTTTCTCAGGGATGTTTCTGAAATGACTATTCCATATTTTAATGCTAATGCCACATGCTGAATCACCCACAATTAACCCTGCAAACCTCCTTTCCAAGTGTGAACAGAAAGTAAGTTACCTGCTCTCATTAATTCATTAAGCAGTAATGGATTATTTTATCTACATTTCCCTTTGATCTCACCAAGGTGCTAAATGAGCAACTTCCCACCTGATTATTTATCTTATGATTTACTCTTTCCTCAAACAAATAATTTAAGATTTCCACCTCTTCCTTACAAACACAGGGTCTCCACACCCCACTCCATGCTCTGCTTTTTCCAGACTCATTCCATTGCCCAAATCTGAACTAAGTGCTCCAGTTGTTGAGGCAAGGGCAAGGCGCAGCAGCAAAACTTCACCAAGCAGAGTCCCAAAGGTGTCTGGTTGGAGCAAAGTGTTCTTTGGCTAAGAGAGACCTATAGGTGGAAATGAGAAAGAAAAGTTGTACTAGTGTGCCATGGGAAAAGATTTTTTCTACTCTTCAGTACAGAATAATTTGACATCCTTCTCTCATCCTCGGGCAAGGGTTAGAGAATGCTAATAGGATCAGCATAGGTTCTGTGTAACAAGGCAGTAAAGTAGAATACACACCTTGATTCTCATCCAGGACTACAGTGCGTGGTCTAGATGCTCTAGAGATGCATTAACAGCTGTACAAAGATCATAAGGCTGACTGTATCTCCTCTTCTGAAAAGCAGCAGGATTTGCAGTCTCTGTGTGGGAGATCTGCAAGGACAGGGTGAATCAAGAAGTCTGGCATTTGCCAGTCTACTCTGTGTCAAAGCATCTCTTGCACTTGAACATAAATGACTGGCAACAAGCTGTAGCCACAGCAATACAAAATAAGGATGAACACATGTGCTCAAGTCCAGTCTGAATGAGGAGATAAAAAAACCCAGTTTCTGATCTACTTGTGCACAGGCATTTGTATCTGCGGCTGCCACAGCATAGCCCTAGGTGGAACATTTGGGCCAAGAAATGCAATATCAATAAAGTACATGTACTGAAGCCAAAGTATACCTGGAAGGAGTATGTTAGCTTACTGCAGCTGGAGCAGCTGCCTCTTTGCAGCAGCCATGAATTAAAAAAATAAAAATTCTGTAGTATTTCCAGAAATTTCCAATTTCCATATTGATGCTATGTGTGGAACTCAGTCACTTCCAGGAGCATCACTTAGACCCTTACTTCCCGGCAGCAACTGCCTCGGTTTCTCACATCCTCTTGCCTGCTGTGCATTTTATTCCTGTGAGCAGACAAGAAGCAGAAGCAGGTGCACCACTGCCAGTTCTGGTGCTAGCACCCGAGGCAGAAGTGTCCAACAGGGCATATTTGTTGTTCTCTCTGTCCTCAGGCAGGGCAATGGGGTCATGCTGTCCCCACACCAGTGCCATGACACTGCTATGACTGCTGGGGGAAAACAGAGGGTTGAAAGAGGGATCTTGCTTTTCAGTTCCATTTCTCCTTTTGCACCATGCAACAAAGATGAAGTGTGACACTGCAATGTCACTGTTTCCTGCAGACAATTTGGATGCTGATTTTTTTAAGTAACATTTTTAAGGAAGGGGAAACCACAAAATTTCCCCACAGCCCTGAGACAGCACTCTGAAAAGGAAAAGACAAACCTTTTGTCTCCTCTAGGCAGCTGATTCAGCCTCTTGCACTATTTCTCTGTGTTCTCGGGTAAGCTGCTAGGCTTAGTTATTTTTGCATCTGCTGTTTCTCTTGCTGCCTCTTTCATATGCAAGGATAACTTTATATCCACACCCTATGGTGCTACTGAAAGGGAAAGTTTCTCCTGCACTTTGCATTTTAGGCAGGTAAAAAGAGTCAGAACAAAGCTGCGAAATCAGCGTTGGGCCACCAGCACCAGCACTAAGTGTAGAGTGGAGACAGAACCATTAAAGAGAGAAGAAAGGAGACAACCAAGAATAATTGTGGTCCCACTTCTATTTCCTGAAGTGCTCAATAGTTATGAAAGTCACAAGTTGCATCAGTTGTGACAAAAGAAGCATCAAAACATATCTGCTTAAGACATTGCTGCACTTAGCAGCACCATAAGTTTGGAGAGCAGCAGAACTAACAAAACCAAGGTGACAATGGACGTGTCTCTCATGCCTGAATTTTCTTATGTGTAGAAG
The DNA here is from genome assembly GCA_013399135.1 of Heliornis fulica. Classification (NCBI taxonomy): domain Eukaryota; kingdom Metazoa; phylum Chordata; class Aves; order Gruiformes; family Heliornithidae; genus Heliornis; species Heliornis fulica. The sequence continues at coordinate 280,977 of VXBZ01004532.1, read as the reverse complement.
CAAAAGCCTCAGTCAATGCTTTCTCTATGGCTGGAGCATTTTTAAATGCTGTTACATGTGGCTTCTGTTCCTCAAATGCTTAATTAGGGTCAAGACCACCCTCTATTATACCCAAATACCTATCTATTTGGTTTCTACGTCTATCCTACACAAATAAAGTTGGCTTCAAATTTTTACAACAGAATAGATAGTAAGGAGGAGATGTGTAACAAAGTATGTCTGTAGAAGATCCATGCCTTCAAGAAACCAATCTTGTCAAATTAAAAGGAAAAAAACTCTGTGCAGACTACAGAGATTCTCACATTCAAATTAGTTAATAATCACAGATTTGCACAAAATCCCTTTCAGACATTCCCATGTATGATTTTTATTTTTCATGGTGGAAACTGAGGCAGAAAATATCTTTACAAGGCCAGATAACACCACTTACTGTCGTGGAAAAAAAGATAGAAATTGCTTTCCTCAAACATGTTGTAAAACAGTAACCATGAGCTTTTCCTCTGCTGTTCTGACACCACCACTTAGGACTACAAAACTGACCAGTGCAGAGGACCATTAAGTTTATAACTAATCAAAGTCTCTTGGAATTTTCATATACCTGGAACATTTTATCCTGATTTCCAGGAAGCTGCAATCTCCTGATAGATCTAATGAGCCACAGACAATAATTGAGGTTACCGAAGAAAACATTCTGAAATGGTTTTCAGCGGTGACACTATACTTCTGTAAAGGGGTCATCTAAAAATATTTTTTCCAATGCTCAGTAAAGCTTTGAGATGCCTCTAGACTTCACTGATGCCCCTAAAATATTTTTTTTAGAAAATTATAAGCTCTCTTCTCCCCTGCATCTGCCTCTTTGGTTCCCTTCCATTGTATTATTGTTCTTACAGTGTTCTCTGGCGGCAAATGTGTATCACACATTCAACACTACTGCCTTCTGTAAGTTAAACTGTTTAGTATTACTAAATTGTGCAGAGCTTACACCAAAGACAAACGCTCTGCAGAGTAACATGGCAGCATGCACCTGATCTCAGGAAGATTTCCCTGTGCTTGTCATCAGTGAGTATTGTTAGTGAAGAACGCAGGGCACGCAAGGAACTCAGCCTGCATCCGCAGATACATATGTATGTGCAGAAAAGGGTATTCAGGAGGTCCTTCAGCATTAGCTGCATTTAAAAGGGCAGAGGAAATAAAAATTATACTCTGTTTCATTACGGATCTGAAATTATTTTGCTGTATTGTAAAGAATTGCCTTTTGTTCCACTTACTGTTGTGCCAGGCAGAATTTTTACTGAAGAAAGTATCTTTTTAAACAGACAGCTGAAAGCTTTGGAAGTGTGTTTCTGAGCTCCCAGTGGTTTCATGCATTTATTGACTCACTAGCGCTGCAGGCCAAACTCCTTCCAAAGGAATTCAATGAGAGTTTTGGTTTACATGACAGAGACAATCAGCTCATCACACAATTCGCAAGGACAGGGCAGCCTGCAGGCCTTCCCTGTGCCAGAGAACAATGCAGCCATCAACCCTGCTAATCAGGCAGGCTTCCAACAGGCTTCAAGCTGTGCAGAACCCCCGGAGCAGCCGCATCTTCTGCGTTGTCAAATCCCTCCCTATGACGTGAACAGTGAGTGGAAAGATCAGGATCCACATAGACAGAGCACAGCCCATCGGGTCTCCTGGCCCATTGTTTTGCTGGATATCAGTTACACAGAAAAAACTTTTCACACCAAACCTCTGACTCCCCTGTAACACCTTCATGCAAAGTAGATGGGCAAATATATCTACTTTAGCATTTCCACCTACATTACAGGTACAAGGAAGGAGAGGGAAAGGTGTTAGTTGGATGGATGTCCGGCATGTGATGGGAAGAGGTCTGGTAAGAGAGAAAAGATCACTTTGACAGCACAGCACATGCAGTTCAATTCTCTGTGTTCCTGCCTCCAGCATCACTAGCCTCAGCCCAGAAGGGAAAAACAACTGTCCTAGCACTTTACCCTAGCCATTTCCAGCACCAGACCAGACCACACTCTGGGCTTCCTTACCACATGGTGCCTCTTGTTTCCTTGTGACCACTTGTCTCCTGGCCCGCATTCCCACAGGCTACCTCACCTTTCTCATCCTACAGTTTTTCATCTGCGCTATGACATACTACTGTACACTATCCTCATGACAAAAAAGACAATCTCTGGCAAGGGCAAAAGAGACTGATAATTTCAGAAAAATTTTGCACTGCCTCAAGGACAATAGTTCAGATGGGGTCAAAGGAAGATGTTTTACCTGGAGAGTAGAAGATATGTGGATGCTCCACAGTACTTTCCTCCTTGGGCAGGTACACTGTGCAGGTTCAGACCAGCAGATACAGACAACTGTCTATTACCCCAACAGCATGCTGTACCTAAGGAGAGATTTAACCAATGATGGCTGTGGTGTCCACTCTGGAGTATGAAACAGAGTCAGATGAACAGGAGGAAGAAAAGGAAATAGTGATCTCTCACCTGCGTGTCTTGCATGCTTTCTACTTACCACTCATAACCATAGCTGTATCTACTTTGGACTGCTTTCAAGCAAGAAAGCTCTGCCAGAGCTTCTTTGACAGTTTTCTTGCTATATCGTAACTGCAGATATATATTACAGAGCCAGCAAGCGGAGGAGCTGTTAGCCTAAGGGGAACAGATACAACAAAAGACAGAAAAGGATGCCATTTGTAAGTCGTATGGGGAAAAAAGAAAAACCGAACAAATTTTTCTAATCAAAATCAGCAAGTGAAAGAGAGAAAGGGTGCTAAACGAAGTGGAAAGAAGTAAGACACTGAAAAAACCCTGTTCTCTAGCAATCACAGTGGCATGTTCACATCAGGGAGTCTTTTGCCTAGCCAGCAGCCTCCAGCCACTCTGTTGGACTGTGGCTGAGGTCTCATATCCACTGTGTGGCAGCTAAAACAATCAAAACTGTGAGATAGATCCCAGAAAGACCTTGTCTCTCAATGCCTATTTTCTGCAATGTGTGCTCAAGCTGTCTCTGCACACAGTGTAGATAGAAGAGCTTCATGTACTGCTTTTCCCAATCTTTCAGGGCCTGTGAGATAGCAGTGTCTGCAAATGCATGTTTTACAACTAGCCAGCAGCCAGAAATGAAGGCAATATATTGCTGCACAATGAAGAATGTACTTGCCAGTATCCACCAAATCTTGCACAAGTGGTAGCAAGGAGTTATACTATTAAGACTGCCTCTTATTTCTTCCATTTTATCTTTTTTTTCTTTTTTTTTTCTTTTTTTTTCCTTTTGGTTACCATTTGGCAGCACTTGGGCTTGTTTCCCCTGTCAACATCCATCTCAGGCTGAACCTTTGTGGAACATTTCAGTCAAAATGATTCAGCCATTTCTGAGCACACAAGCAGAAATACTTTATTCCAACCAATCTGAAAAATTTTGACAGGGTCTGCTTTGGGTCAAAAAAAAATACTTTTTCCTATCCTTGTGAAAGACTGCCAAAGTCTGGGTGAGTTACAAGCCTTCAAAATGTCACAGTTCATATATGCTCAGATAAAAAACCAGTGAGTAAAATCTCTCAGGGTTCCGTCTGAACTGGATACGCTTCATTTTCTTGCAAGGCTTGGCATTCCCCGCACCGCACAAGCACAGAGTAGCTGGATACAGCTTCTATGGAGACACACATAGTGGCAGCTTCAGATGAGGTTGGGTTTGCGGCATCGCTCTGGCAGAGATGGGATTTTGCACAAAGCACTTGTGGAAACCTCTCTTTGCAGGCTCAAAAAAAAACCCAAACCAAAAAGCCATGAACTCAACAGGAGGAGTTGTGTGAGACAAAGTTTGCAAGTTAGAGATGGTAAGATAAAAGATACTTACAGAATGTTAAATATAGTTAAGAAAACTTTATTTTTATTAGACAAACCTATGAAATTCCTTAGTCGTGTCCTAACAGATGTAGCTGATTGTCAGACTTGGCTGGTAGCAAATTCTGCTGTATCTTTTTGGTAAACAACTATCTGTTCAGACTGCTTATAGCAGCAAGAGACAAGCCCAGCTTCTATTGGAAACATAAAATGTTTATCCACCACCTGCTAGGAAGGCTTTTGTTACTTGAAATTTGTCTTTTCAGCTCTGTGGAAAGCAAGTGTGTATTCTAAATGTATTTTCAAATAATGAAGCAGTTTTGATGCCTTAAAACATGTTTTCTTCAAAATAAATAACAGGTTTTATCACTGGAATTGACTTTTAAATGCTTATAAAAAGGTTCAGTATGGAACACCCTAGAGAGAATAAGTTTCTCAATTCTCAGAGAGCCAGACTGTAAATCCCTTGCTGCCAATGGCAAACAGCTACTCACATACATAACCCTGTGAACACTTGTGTGACAATTCTTCACCGACAGGTATTAAGCCTTCGTATTTCTAGCTCAGTACAGCACAAAGTCACCATCAGTAGATGTTTAACCCATGATGTTCTTCAAAATGTGCAGAACATATCCACCTGGAAGGTTCTCTCATAGAGGAAACAAAGAAACAAACAAACAAACAAAAAAAAATCACCAGAAGCCACTGTTTTCTGGAGCAAAAGTTAGGTGATCTTTTCATGGAAAAGCATTATTTTCAACAGCAGGCTGCACAAAGAATTTTGTTTTACAGCAACCTGGACCAAACACCTCGTGCTATACAGAAAACATCAAACAGTCAACAACAAGAAGTGCTGGTCAGTCTGGACTTGAGCTGAAGGTGAGCTAGGCGGTGTGGGAATGGGGTACCTCTGCTGCCAGACCCCAGCAGCCATCGTCACTTATAATGGGACCATGACAGTGCAGAATTTGAAGGATAAATAATATCATACCAACAAATATTTATCAACAACAGCATCATTAAAACGCTGGAAAGGGACTATTTTTTTAGATGTCCTCATTGGCTCTAACAGAATTCTCTCCTGCATACTGGCAGTACTATTAAAAAGAATAGATTTGTAGATTTTAGAGCCAGAGGAGAACATTGCTAGCAATTTTCTCTGACCTAAATATACAAAATCACATCCAAATAAAATACTTTAAAAATAATGCCATTAAGGTCACATAATCCAGCATTCAAAAGTCTCAAAATGGCAGTATTAAGGTTGCCTGCATGACCTTAATTCAGCAACCCTTAATTCAGCCTCCCTCTGCGTCGCATTATGTGACTGCAGAGAATGGACAAGGCTCCTTAAATAGGTAGCTAATCAGCTTCTACTTTTGCCCTTGCTCAACTTGTATCTCAGAGAAGCAGCTAGCACATACCACATAAACCCAGACCCAGAACTGCCTGTCATTTTACAGGTCATTACAGACCCAGAGCAATGCTCTCAGTGACCCCAGGCTGCAGCACTCACAGGGGACTCAGAAGCAGTACCTCAAGGCTGAAACTGAAGGAATAGGAGAGACACAGACTGGATATTTAGAGCTTTATTGAAACTTGACTGCTATTTAAGAAGCGTAAATCCAAAACTTGGAACCTCTGCATCTCCACTTTTAACCTGTTGTGCCTGTTCTCCTTTACTGGCAAATAAAGTATGAGCTTGTGTCTGGGCAGCATTACTGTAGTGAACTTCTAGTCCTTTTAAGTCAGCTTTGATAATTCAAACATTTCAGATAAGTTTAACTTGATACATCCCTCCCAAAGAACATGTCCGTACTGCACAGTGCAGTCCCATGCAAAGAAAACCAAGCTACCAAACCTGCGTTTTCCAAACGAAAAAACAAACAACAAACACACGAGAAGCTGATCTGGATGCAGGTGCTGGTAAACAGCAGATCAAAGTACCATAGCTTTCCTAAACTTGGAAGCTGTCAAAAAGCATCATACTTTCACTCCTTCCAGTGCCCATAGACCTAGACAAGCCAGAAACATTTATTCAACCATAGGGAGATTTAGACCACCATTTCTAAAAAGATTTCCTGCTCTGCTGCCTTGTTTCTGACTGTATATTCATGCAGACTAATCCTCCAGCTGCTGTGCTGAGGAGGGCAGGATCTGTGAAGGCTTTGGAGACCCTGGGCAGGTAATTCCTGAGGTAATTCTGAAAGCAAAACAAAGTGACAGTCTGCTTCCTTATCCGTTTTTCTAGGAAAATTATGTTTTACAGCCAATTCTGTCCTTACACACTGACTATAAAATTAACTTATTAGCTGACTCAACTCCATTTTGTGTGAAGGATTGAGAAGGATTGCCTCCAGCCCTTGTCCCTTTAACTCTAATTATCAAGTGTATACCAGATTAAATTCAGAATGAAGTAGCCGGGTCAGGCAATCTACTTAAAGTTTAATGGAAGTTAATGATTCATTGATCAAGCTCATTTATGTCTAATTAAAGCTTTCCTGAATTATAAAAGACAAGGGGGAAGTTTTATAATGCACCTCACTCCCTCCCTGAGCGTGGTGGATTTGCCGTAGAACTGAATGGCAAATTCACAGCATCTGTCTTTCCCAAGTACGTGGTTTGACAACAGCCCTATAGATTTAAAAGCATAATTATTTTAGATGACTTCACCAAATGGACAGGGTTTACACAATGCAGCTGAGTAACAGTACCAATATCCAGCTGCACGCAGCCAGATTGTAAACTAAGCTTGTGTGCACCAGCATGGGCTCACAAGGGTGAAGTCCCAGGAGCTTAATCATAACCAGACCTGCGTGTGACTCTCAAGCGTAAGCCTCGCTGGAACGAGGCAGCAGTGACGTTAAGGCTGAGAGGGAGAGGAAAGCTTCCCACTGCGCACGGATTCACTCTACGCACCGCTCGCACTTCAGAACTGGCAAAGCAGCCAAGCCATCCAAAGCATGGCAGAGATAGTGTTTGGCATTCAAGCATAAACGAGTGTGACAGGCAACCCACTGCAACGCTCAGAATTTATTCCTTCCTCCACCGACTGTCCCCTCTTATTAAACACTTTCTAGATATCATCTTGTATATAAGCATGTGATCACACTACGATGCCCTGATTGAGGGGCTATCCACCAGAACATTACTTTCGGCACATTTGTTCAAGACAATATAATTAAACAGGAATAGCATGGCCTACTTACATATATAGCATTCTGTTACATGGTTTTAAATTTTATACCATTCATGTGAAGAAAAAAAACCAAAAACAACTCAACAAAACACCTTTTTACAGTCTCAGGCTGCTGGGTTACAGAAACAATTTTTTTTTTTCCATGTCCATAATTTGAAATGGTTGGTCCTTCACATTGCTACATAGCATTATCCAGTCTTTAAAATTACTCTTTTCTAACCTTTTTTGATGTATAGATCCATAAAATAGCATAATGGCATAATACATACAGAGACACAAAATTAAATACACTGTAATTTGCCTTCTTTGGAAATCTACAGCCTTAACACTCCTCAGCTGTCTACCAAATACAGCATAAAACCAGCTGGCCTTGCATATTCACGGACAGCTTAAACACTTTTGTGCTGGATCAAGTAACAGGCATATTGCAAATATGTCTAATGATGGCTTGTTCACCTATTCCTTCTGCTTCTTACTCATTAAATTGCATCAGAGTGCATATTTCACTGGCTTCAAAATTACATTTCTACTTTGCATTACTGATTGTCTAATATAATTGTAAAATAACATGTACTTTCACCCACTGCAAAGATAATAGGAATGGCTGTTTATACATCAAATGGATGGATGCCACTAGCCAACAAATGCTTGACATGTCCCAAAGAATCATTCTGAACCATAACCAGTTGTAGTCTAGCAGAAACAGTGGCAAGCTTTGGTCTTTCATATATTTTTAGCTGCAACTCTCTCTACCACCCCTTTCAACCAGGACAGCATAGTATCCAGCACTCTGCAAATCTGCAGATGAAAAAGGCCTTCAGTAGCATCTCTTTTCACTTCAAAATGGTTTGCTATATATAATCCTTGTTTTTTTGTCCTTTTCTTTCATAAAGCCTTAACATTTTAACCTACAATTAAATAGCAGCAAATGGCTGTTGTCATGTGGTAGTAAGATATGGCTTAATTCTATTTTTATAGTAAATTGTAGAGATTCACAGTGAGTATACTGTGGTCCATTATCTGAAATTGTACTGTTTGATATGCTATTTCTGACCAAATATTTTTTTTCTTCATCCACAACAACTCTGACTGCAGGAAGTCAGTTCCTAGAAGTCTACAGAGCATCTTGTAATGAGGCCAGTTGTATGATTTGTAGTGGAAAGATAATTTCATACTTTTTTCCAAGGTCTGTTGGGAATAGCTTGTATTTTCATTGTTTCTTTTTTTGCTACTTTTCCTACATATAATTTAAGTATAATTAAATTACAATTGTAATTTAACAATTTAAATTAACTCCAATTGCAATAATTCTAATATCTCTGAAAGATTTGGTCAAGTTTGACTGGCATACAGCCCCCTCTGGATTTCTGGAGACTGGGTTTGATTTCAAAATGGTCATACACATAGTTGGGAGGGAGCAGAGAAGGGGAAGGTCTCGGTGATCTAGGCATTATGGCCTAACTGCTTTATATATAACACCACATACACTCAAATCATCTTCATATTTCCAGTAACCTTGAAAGACAGGTGGGGTTTATCCAAGCTGCCAGACTATTCAGGAAGAATGATGTACATGAATACCTGTAAATCTGTAGATTGTTCACCTTTTCTTTTTTCAGTCTCTGCCTTGCAATTCACACATAACTCTTTAAAAACAAGAAAATCAGAAAAGAACCACACAAAAAGTGGAAATAAGGATTCATGGGAAAGAATGGATGAAGGAGAAACAGAGCCCATAAGAGTAAAATCACAAAGAGACAGACACAAAATGAGTTACAACTAGAAAGGAACATAAAAGGCTCCAAGAAAAAGTTCACTGATTGCATCAGAAACACTTCTATCTTATTTATTGAATATAAGAGAAAGAATAGAAAAAATTGGGTGCATGGCATACTGTGGAAAAAACAACAAATACGGTATGACACAGACAAGACTGAAATACTGACCTTCCTGTTCTCTTTTTAGAATGACAATTGATATTAAAGGGGAGGGAAGCATGGACCTGAATATGGAAAGGACATCTTTAAAGTATGAAGGGAAGATAGATATTTTCAATTCAGCTTGCACTGATGAAGTTCACCCTACAGCATTTCAGGAACCAGGCTAAATCCATCCCTAATAATTCCAAGGCCAAAAGTGTCTCTGAGAAATAAAGAAAAGCAAAGCAGCACCAGCAGTGTCTATCTAAAATAACATTCCCATATACATTATTCAAGTTAGGTCCAGTGGTTAGAAAAATACTGGTAAGGAATACTTAAATTACTGGTTACCAGGACTAAGAAGGTAAGCAGCTAATAAAAAAAGCAATAAACCAAGGATAAATCACATTATGCCAGCTTAACTTGGTATATGTTTTAGTATTATTGGCATAGATGATAGGGAGAAAGGAACAGAAATATATGTTCTTTACTTAAACTTTTTCATGCACCTGCAAGATATTCGTATAGCAGGGAAATATCATTCAAAGGAAATGTCAGTGCATGAATACCTGATTTTAAAACATACTCAAATACTAATTAGGAATTGTCAGCCTCAAGCTGGGCTTTGAAGGGATCTGCAGTGAATACAGCACCAGCCAGTATTTTCAGTAGTAACTTAAAATGAAATAAAATTGTATTTAAAGTATATCAGTGCAGTCTCCTGCTGAAAAGGATTATAAGCACCTCAGAAACCAAGCCAGAACCTAGAACAGGAAAATTTAGATTGGAAGTCAAAAAACCTTTAGTCCAACTTACTGCTCAACGAATCAGACCAAGTTGCTTAGAAAGGTTTTCAAGACCTGGCTGGCAACAGCCATGTATGGAGAGCAGCAGAAACATAGAAACTGTAGTCCTGTGGTCACAGTGTCCCATAGGCTAGCTGTTCCTTTGTTCTCACTGTGAAAATATTTTCCCTTATATCCAGACTCAACCTTTTGTATTTCCACTAATTGTCTGTCATCCTCTCACCTATTGTGAAGAGTCTTGGTCTCATTGTCTTGATGACATCCTCATTGATGTGGTGGGGAAGCTGTAAGGTCCCCACAGCCCTTCTCCCACTAAAATGTGGCTCTCCTCCCTCTCACTGCTCCCCTTCAATCCTAATAAGACAAATGCAATAAGAAGGTAGGGTTTAGATCCAGCAAAAAGACAAATGCACAAATACAAATTGGGAAATATCTAGTGAGGCAACAGTGCCTCAAATAGTGACAGCTGCTGTACTGAATCAGTGCGTGTACCATATGAAAGACATTAATTTGCTTCTTGGCTTGTGAAGCTTTGGTTGGACTCATCCCTGAGTCCAGTTCTGGGAAATTAAATAGTAAGAGAGATGGAGATAGAATGGAGAGACTATTGTGGAAATGATATGATTCAGAAATTTGAAGATAAACTGTTAGGAAAGACAATGTTTGGGGTGGGAGTGGGAGAGAAAATACCGAAGTAGGACATGGAAACAGGTTTCCATAGCTCAGTAGGTAGAACTCTTCCAGTATTAAAGAAAGGAAGAAGAGCAATGCTCCCCTGTGCACACTGTGATAATAAAAAAGTAGAAATACGCTCTCAGACAAAAAAAAAAAAATCAACATCAGATAGTATGAAAGAACCTTTTAACTGAACCATTAACGACAAGAATAATCAAGTGGTAAATCAAGTGGAAACGCAGGGCCATGGAATCTACATCCTTCCAGCCAAGTGTACACAAACATGTCAGGTCAGGAACTGTCAGCCCTGTGTCAGGGCAGAGGAACAGCACGTGGCATCTTGCAGTCCTTCCTATTCAAAGACTGAAAATTTCTTTAAAAGTTTATAATTGACGCTTCAGGTAGACTCCTATTCTAAATCAAACCTAAACAAGAACACATTTGTGAAGTTCTGAAATAATTAAAGGCAGCCAAGGAAACACTGGTCAAAAGCAGCCTTTTGTATGATGCTTACACAATGTACATGTTCAACACTAATATTTTCCTTTAGAAATTCCTCATAGTTCAGAGTGTCTTAATGGCATTGCTTTCTTGTTAGCAGAACTTTGATTTTTCTTATTCTTTTTGCCTCATCTTGTCTAACCTAGCTTATTCACTGATATTCTACAGCTCATTTACCATTTTTGTCTATTTTTATTTTTAGAGTCATGGCATCATAGAATCATAGAATGATTAGAGTTGGAAGGGACTACCAGAGGTCATCTAGTTCAACCCCCCTGCAAGAAGCAGGGACACCCCCAACTACATCAAGTTGCTCAGGGCCTCATCCAACCTGGCCTTGAACATCTCCAGGGATGGGGAATCCACCACCTCCCTGGGCAACCTGTTCCAGTGCTCCACCACTCTTACAGTAAAGAACTTTTTCCTAATATCCAATCTAAATCTCCTTCCCTCTGTTTTGAAACCATTACCACTTGTCCTGTCACAACAGGCCCTACTAAACAGCCTCTCCCCATCTTTCTTGTAGGCTGAGGGTGCACTCCATCCCACTGTCCATGTCACCGACAAAGATGTTGAATAGGGCTGGGCCCAACACGGACCCCTGAGGGATGCCACTTGTGACGGGTCTCCATTTGGACATTAAGCTGTTGACCACCACTCTCTGAGTACGGCCATTCAGCCAGTTCCTTATCCAGCAAGTGGTCCATCCGTCAAACCCCTGCCTCTCTAGTTTAGAGAGAAGAATATTGTGTGGGACAGTGTCAAAGGCTTTGCACAAATCCAGGTATTTATTTATTACAGATGGTGCTACTCACAGCTTTACAAAGAATTATATTTTATTGCTTGTTCAGGGACTTGATTTTTTGAGGGTTTTTTTTCCTTAAGTGCACTTATATAGCATTCATACAAGAAAAAAAAATCTAATTCTTTGCATCATACACTTCAAGAATTTTTCTCTTTTCTTTCCAAGCCTGCAAGCTTTGGTAGATCTTTTATCATGGTTGCTTCATGTGACTTGACATAAAAAATTGTATGCATAATCCTGCAGACATCTACAGCTTGACACAAATGATGCTTAAAGCATTTCCACTTAAATCATGTATCTTCTGTCCCTGGGGAATGGGATCACAAACTCTGCAGCAAAGGCACTGAGACAATGCTCTAGTTCCGAAACACCATACATGTGGTACAGGCCCTGATTCAAGGCTAATAGGGGGCTGAATAAATTGCCAAGTATGAGAAAGGAATGAAGGAATATTTGGCACAGGAATGCCCTCTGCCCAACCGGCAGGTCCACCTGGAGTTACTCAAAACAATTTGCCAGTCAAGCTCCAGTGCCTAAAGGGCATTCTGCCAACAGAGAGGAATTTACTACTTGGAAGTCATCTTCCTGCGGCTTACTGTGGCTTCTAAAGGAATACTGGGGGGAATTTCTTAAAGATTATTTCTTAAAAATGACAAGTGAGTTTGACTTTTATAGAGGGATTTTCATGAGGTAACATTAATGATGTCAATTGTAGTTGCTTTGACACAGTATAAGAAAACTTACATTTTGCATGTCTTTTCCACTGCACTTTTGGCAAGCAGAAAGTGTTCTGGAGTACAATTAAGATCCTACAAGAGACCTCACCTGCTCCCAGCACATCAAGGTACTCTAGGAAAACCTCTCCTTCCATTAAAGCAAGATGCAATTGCTTTTATCGAACTCTGTTAAAGTGAGCTCTTTCCCTACTGCGAGCCAAAGACTAATTGCTACACACGTAACATCCTATCATATTTATCTGCTCTATTCTTTTGGGAGAACGGTAGACAAAAAGAAAAAAAAAAGGTAATCTTCATCGTATTTTATTTGGTTTTGTAATAACGCCAGTATCTGATATACTGCGCCTGCAGAAAGCTGACTCACTTCTGAAATGGTGTTCAATGTTTGACTATAAAACGATACAGTAAAAAAACCCATGTATTTGAGGGGTTTATTCCTTGTCCTAAGCACACTTTTCCCTCTCATCAGGCCATTCCTGAAAGGATTTATCTGAGGTATCTTCTCAATATAGCACTAGTTTTCACTGTCTATGGATGCTTTTTCCTGGGTCCCATCCGCTGCGCACGCTCCTTTCAAGTGACAGCGCTGTGCTGCTGCTTTTCTTTGGAGAAAAGGGCCCTGTAATGTAACCACACTTCTCAGTGGGATGTGACTCCACTTTGATTAGGAGTCTTGATACCAAAGCAGGTTTAACAGCTCCCCTTAGGGAGTCTTGCATAACAATGGTATGTAGCAGCTTCCTCAAAACAAAGTATCCATCAAAAACTCCAAGGCACTCAAGAGCTACTTAAAGACCAGCCTCTTTCCTATTCTCGGCATGCCTCTTAACGCCATAGGGTGACACGACTTCAGGACAGTCTCTCTTTAAGATGGCATTTTGATGCGCCTTACCTGAGAGCATGCTCTTCACCTTGCTACACCTCTCTCCTGCATCCATTCCCTCACGTTCCACACATCAGCATCATCACTCAGCCAGGAGATGAGTTACCACTCAAGGGTAAGAGGGCTTTCATCGCAGGAAAAACAAAATCCAGTGCAGCTCTCTATCAGAAGAGTCCATGAAGGCATGTGCAAAGCTGAGGATGACCTCCTGTCACACAGCTGCTGACACACTTCCAACCTTCCTCATGTTCTGGAAAACAAGCCGTCCTTCAGTTGCCCCTTTATTAAAGGCAGCTGGAAAGAAAAAAAAAAAAAAGACAAAAAAAAAAGACAAAACGGTACTTATGAAGCTACAGTATTTGGAACATGAAGCATCTGTTCCTTTTGTTTTTAAGGAGAGTTAGATGCATTACATTTGGAGAAGTTAGCATCTGGAAAACTGAGCTGGGAATTACTACTTAGAGGACACCGATCTCTGAAACACCCTGTGAAAATGTTAGGACTGTCCTGCCTGAACTTCCTCTCCCTAGTGGGTACTATTAAGTTACTTAGGAGCGCCATAAACAGAACTAAAAGAATAAGCACTTTCTGGCTTAGATACATAAAAAAGACACAGTAGTTTTCTGAAATGACTGAACTAGTAAGAAAAACAAAACACACAACAAAAACCCACAAACCACTAAATCACCTCCACTTTTACATTCTAGAAAAGCTCAGCTGAGAAGCTCACATAGCCAGGAAGGAAAAAGCAAAAGGGCAGATGCACTGGTTTATCACCCCATAAACCTGGCAGCAAGTCACCTCAGTGGTTCAGAGCAATCACAAGGACTTAGCAAAATAGCAAGACTTCTCTGACTGGAAGACTACTATATTACATGACGTGTAACATAAACATATCCCTTACCCTGCAGAGGTTTACCACAAACTGTAAGACGACAGGGAGACACAAGCACATATATTGATTGATATATAAACACAGAGGGACAAGCAAGACAGCAAAAGAGAGATGCTCTTTCCTGAACTTCACTGCTGAAAATGAAGCCAAGTATCTATAAGCTGCATATTTTCTAGTAGAACGATAGGAAAAAAGCAAACAAAAATGAACCATAATCTGTAGCATACGTTATCTTTGGAATATGGCTGAATATGAGCCAAATTGAATAACTATCTTTTAATTAAGGTTTAAGCACAATTCACAGACAAGACTGAGAAAAAAAAAAACCACAACATCAATCTCAAACAAGGTAGTATCAAAACACAAAAATAATAACTATCCTTAGAAACATCATTTAATTTTCTTCTTGAAGGAAATTTAAGCAGCTATGGAAATTGATGATCTTATGATGAAATACTTAATAGTAAGATGATCCTATGATGAAATACTTAATAGTAACCAGTATGTTATTTCATGAACAGTAGACCTAGCAGTCTGCCTTCCTAAAAACTGTATCATTCCTACAGAGGCCACCACTTCCTACCTCAATACGGAATCATAAGCTCAGCCTGCCTACAAAACTTCCACTGTAGATAGGAAGTTGGAGACTCCCATCCTTTCAAAAAAAACTTTGTCAAAACTGTCTGTTCCTAGGGTCATAAAAGCAGCAAAAAAAAAAAAAATCATGTTATCTCATATTGTAGAAGAAACAGGCTATGAGAGAAGGTTCCTAAATTCTCACACTTTATTACTGTCTTCCTCCTCAAGTGACTGCAGTAAATAAAAATATACACCCTAGCCAGTAAGGGAAGTGAATTGCAGTTATCACTCCAAGCCTCAGCCTGGCTCCTGCGAGCTTTGCCAGGCTGAGTCCAGAGCCATTCTCTCACAGAAGCGTGCTTGTGGCTCCTACATCCTACCAATCTCTGCCAACCAAATTTTTTTTAGTTATTGTTTTTTTTAAAAAAAAACCCTACCCTTTTAGTGAACACACTCACCAAAGGCTTGCTTAGAATTTCATATTCTTACCACTGTCAGACAAAAGTCTGACCCCCTGCTTCTTGCAGGGGGGTTGGACTAGATGACCCCTGGGAGTCCCTTCCAACTCTAGCTATTCTATGATTCTATAAAAGTATGTTTATCACTGGCTTGTTCCAGAATGATGACTCCTGTAGCTTTACTGACCAAATTTTAAAGTAGCACTATTATACCTCTGCTGAAACATACAGTTATAGTGACATATAAGATTTTAAGAAAATTAGATTACCCCTTTGGAAGATCAAAACCAATGGCAGTACCTAATACTTCTGAAGAGTATTTCAGGAAGATTTAATAGGCTTTAAAGCAAACATGTTGCCACAATGAATAATCACCTGTGTATGCTTTAATTTTGAGCCCATTAATATTAGCTACATGGCTGAAACGATGGATACTGATTAATTAATAACCAGTTGTAGTTTCTTACTACACTGTAAAAACAACCATAATAATTCAAAATTAGGTGGCTAAAAATCATAGAAAAGGCACTAGCTCCTATACATTAATTGCAACATGTCTAAGTTTTCTCTTTTCCTGTTGTACCTACTGTCACATAATCAAAGGTCCAATCTTCCTTACCACAAGAGCCAGTAATTTGCTTTCAGCAGAGATATGAACTACTGATACAGGAGCATGGACACGTCTATGCACACATAAGGTCACAGATGGTCACATAGCCAACAAATATTAGGTAATCTTCAGCCTGATTTCTTAATATTTAGTACACTCTTTGAAATTCCCTTAGAAGAGATGGTATTTGTGGCTTTAATATAGGGAAGGAAGAATAAGAGTTCTTGTACAAAATTCCAGCAAAGTCACAAGGATGGTCTAGGCTTAAGTTTATTGCCACAAGTATCTGACATGACCAGGAACATTGTAGTATTACAGCCAAATCAAAAACTCTTTCAAGGGACTGCAGCATGTTGGACTGCTGTCATGAAGTTGTGGGTGTGGGAATTAGAAAGTGTGTGGCATACTAAGTTGGAAAGTATATGGATAGAAAACAGATTCCATGGAAAAGCTTTGCCAGGGAAGATTTTTATATTAAGAGATAGGATTTAAGCTGTAAGGTCCCATGTGAGGTCAGAATAGGTTTCTCCTCTCTTCTAATACAAAAAAGAGAGTGAGCCTACCTTCTTCTACAGTAATGGGAGTAATGGGACAAAGTCTGGCTGGAGGCCTGTAACTAGTGGAGTCCCTCAAGGGTCAGTACTGGGAACAGTATTTTTCAATGTATTCATTGATGACCTGGATGAAGGAATAGAGTCAGCAGGTTTGCTGATGACACAAAGCTGGGAGGGGTGGCTGACACACCAGAAGGTTGTGCTGCCATTCAACAGGATTTAGACAGGCTGGAGAGCTGGGCAGGGAGAAATTTAATGAGATTGAACAAGGGCAAGTGTAGGGTATTGCATCTGGGGAGGAACAACCCCAGGTACCAGTAGAGGTTGGGCTCTGGTCTGTTGGAGTAGGTGAGAGGGACCTGTGGGCCCTAGTGGACAGCAAGATGACCATGAGCCAGCAGTGTGCCCTTGTGGCCAGGAAGGCAAATGGCCTCCTGGGGTATATTAGAAGGGTAGTGGCTAGTAGGTCAAGAGATTTCCTTCTCCCCCTCTATTCTGCCCTGGTGAGACCACACCTGGAGTATTGTGTCCAGTTCTGAGCCCCTCAGTTCCAGAAGGACATAGAATTCCTTGAAAGAGTCCAGTGCAGGGCCACCAAGATGATGGAGGGAGTGAAACACCTTCCTCATGAGGAAACGCTGAGGGAGCTGGGTCTCTTTAGCTTGGAGGAGACTGAGGGGTGACCTCATTAATGTTTATAAATACGTTCAGTGTGAGTGTCAGGAGGATGGAGCCAGGCTCCTATCACAGTGATAGGACAAGGGGCAATTGGTCCAAGCTGGAGCATAGGAAGTTCCAGCTGAATATAAGGAAAAACTTTTTCACTGTGAGGGTGATGGAGCACTGGAACAGGCTGCCCAGGGAGGTTCTGGAGTTTCCTTCTCTCGAGACATCCAAGACCAACCTGAACGCGTTCCTGTGTGATTTAATCTACATGATCCTGCTCGAGCAGGGGAATTGGACTAGATGATTTTTCAATGTCCCTTCCAGCTCATAACATTCTGTGAATCTGTGTGAATCTGTGAATGAGCAATCTTGAAATTATCATTACCTCTACAGAGAGTTTATGCCAGCTGTTTTCTACTGGAGAGCAGATTGCAGTAAAATCTCCTACAGTGCTCTGAATCTCAAAAGCAAGCACAAGATAATCATTCTCACCTGTCCTTCCTGTTCCCAGAGAAAGGGTTGGAGACATTGGGAAAAATAGGAAAAAAGACCTGCAGTAAAGAGAGGAAGCAACCTGCATTGTAGCTATCAAAAGAAGGGAAAAATTTGAAGAGGTATTTCTCCAGGAAAAGAAAGGATTCCTGTGTAGTAATCACACTATACATCTGCATAACTAATCCTAAAATTGTAACTCAAACGTTATTCTTGTCACTCTCTTCAGACTTGAAGCACTTATTTTCCACATCAAAATGTTTAATACATGATGTATTACAAGAAAAGGTGAAAGAATATAATTGCATTAGAGAAAACAATATTTTAATAAGCTTTAAATAACTAGTCAGAAGAACTTTTAAACAGCTGTCATACAAGATCTGTATCTACTTCTTGTCTGGGTAATTGTTGTTAAAGAAGCAAAAATTATCTATACTTCTCTCCTTGCAAATAGTAAACTTTAGCAAGCACACATGGGACACTCCCAAACATCCAACCCCAAATTTCCTTTATAAGCATATCCTTTATCAAATAAACCAATTCTATTCAGAATATCAACATACCTCAGAATTATTGTGGATTATGATCACAAAGTGTTCTTATTGTCTGATACCTTTTGAACATGTAATAATTCAGAAAAAAAAAACCCTAATGACTTTCATATTAACTGAGAAACTTTTAATGAGGAGGAAAGAATAAGGTCAAAAAGGTAGATTCCTTTCTTATCTATCTATCTATACACATCAATTCTTGACTTAGTGATTATATGGCATATACTCAGAATCAGTACAGCCTGCATATATTATAGGTACGGTTGTTGTAGGCCTCACTGTGCATGTTCAAATAAAAATCTAATATCAATCTTAAAAAAATCCAATCAAATTGGTTTAGGCTATATCATCTTTCACAACAAAATGAAAACAAAACAAAAAATACAGCTAATTACCCTTGTGAATTATCATCATCAGAAAATAGATGGCAAAGGGTCTCCATAACAGGAAAAATTGGCTGGATCTCTTTTAAAGGTGTCAAAAGAGAATGACAAAAGCTTTCTTTGTTTTTACAGTTCTACTTCAATCCCCTGAGCTTTGCAGTCTCCCTCCAGGCCTGTATCAATGAATGTTGTTGAAATTAGTCCATTTAAAAGATAGGTTGAGCCATTTTCACATTGACTTACATAAAGTCATTTTTCTGTTTTATTAGTCACATTAGCATTCTATTGCCCTTTAAATGTCACAAGTTCAAGAGCATAGCTGTACATATCCTGGAAATATTCCAGTTTGATGTAATAAACCAGAAAGCTACAATTTTCTGGGACAGATAAGGTGACAGAAAAAGAGGGAAACAAACAGGGCATAACAGCATGGAGTAAAACAACAGGCAGTAAAGCAAAATTATTTCCAAGCGAAGGAGGAGCAGGAATGTTACTGGGAGCAGAGATTTAGAAAGGCTTATTTGTATTGTCTCCATCAAAACACATGAAACAGCTGATGAAGCTGCCACTGGCTCTAGCTCACAGACAGGAAGAAAAATGATACCGGGCTCCCATCAGTCATATTCCCTAACCTATCGGGCACCTTTGCAAAGCTACATCATGATTGCAACTGTTCCCATTTATTAGTGGTGATTATTTCAAAGCAGACCTGCAAAATCTCCTGACTGCATCTTATCTAATCCAAAGCTTTGTCAGGGTTATCAAGGGCAATGTGAAAATCACAAGCTGGTTGGAAAGAGTCCTTGGACACCAAATGAATTTTGAAGACGGCAGGGTCTGACCTACCATCATCTTCTGCCAAAGGCACTAATGGGGATTTAAAAAAAAAAAAAAAGAATAGAAATATAGAAGTAGGCTAAAGATTTCATTAAAGAGAAGATACAAGACAGTGAAAAATAGCACAGTGAAATCAAAGTAGTTATCCTTATATGGTGAACCTCTCATTTTGGAATCTACTATGTGTTACTGGAGCTGAGTTAAGCACTAAGGCTAACATGTCTGCAGCTAACAGCAGTTTAGTGCTTCGAACAGGGTACACATGGCTTGAAGGTATCACCTAAATCACCAAGTCCAGTGACGCACAAAGAAAAACAACGGCCAATGCCAGTCACCCTTGTAGAAGGGACCTTGTAGAAGGGATGCATAGAAATGCTGAGACATGGGGATCTTTCTGTGCACAATAAAGCCAATGTAGCAGTCCTTGGGTGGAAAGCACTCAGGGAGAAGGCTTTCTTTGACCCAGTAGGAGCTCAAACTTCCATACCAAAATTTGGCCCTGGGAACAACAGCTCAACACTGTATTTAGGCAGCGCATGTGAGTAAACAGACCACATGGAAGATACTGTGTATCAACTTGTCACAGTAAATGTTGGAGCAGTTCAAGGCTGAAAACACAACTTCCAGTCCTACCCTACAATTTAGACTATCTTGCTCTATTCCTGGCTGTGCTGGTTTAGAGGTAAACCGGCAGGAGAAATGGACCCACCACAAGAGAGATTATAAGTCAGAGTTACAATTTAATGAAAGATATTACCATACAAACACTGACACAAAGAGAACAACCTGCTTTCAACTCACCAAAACCCAGCAGTAAACCCAGTGTCCCAGGGCACAAGCCCAAAGGCGGTTGCTAGCCCCGGTGCTGAGATCCACGTGGCTCTCCCAAGTCCAAAGCAAAAAAAGAAGTGAAGAGTCCGTTGCTGCAGATGACGGCTGTGGCCCGGCCAGAAGCGATGGTTGTAGCCCAGTCGAGAGCGATGGCTTCCTCCTGTCGAGGTTCCGCTGCTCCTCCAGATCCAATGAAGAGAGTCATAAGGTCTTCTGAGCCCTGTTTGTATATCCTCAGGGAGCACCCAGTCCCTCCCCCAGGGCGGGGACTCACACAATGGGTGATTAACTGTGAGTCATGGGGTATGGTTGGACCATTGATGGCCCATTAGCACCCACGCCCCCTCAGGCTGAGTGTGAAGGTGCTAACGACTTCCTGGACAACTGTTGCAAATGGTCCATTATTCTTGAGGAATGAATAGAGGGGTTAGAATACACAGCCTTGATCACCCCCACACAGTGATAACCGGTGTCTCTTGCTGAACTAGGACACTGGCTTACATATAGCACAGAGCTCCTTAATGAGCCCAACATAATACTGAACAAAGACCTGGGCTCAGCTCTTTTGCACCTGCTTTCTTCACCAGGTCCAACTCACTGAAAAACTGGATGCAAGTGTCTTCCAAGAAAGGATATAAATATTTTCATTCATGGTGCCCTTTGGAAAGTTCTTTCCTAGAAGCTGTGATGACTCTTCCCTTGCAGTCTGTCAGGTTTGCAACTAGAGCCCTAAAAACGTGCTCCCAGGAACTGTTAAATCCACTCGTCAGATGCAGTACAGCAGTTCTGGTCAAAGCTGACTGTGCTTCTGGAACTGACAGCCTGCACAATTTGTCTTCTGTGATAGACACAGATTGCTTTCTTTGTGAAAGCTGCTCCTTACTCTGAACTAAACACAGAAATCCCACACCTTTCATCCAAATTGGTCCAGAAATGACATCCTATAGTGTCATCCTGCGAGTTCTGTAGGCACTTCTTTCCTTCGTTGTTTCAAAATCCAGGGAACCACATGCAAGGATTCTTCCAAACTACAGAAGTCATGTATTGATTATGCCACATGCTACATCAACATACAATGTCCACCATGTAGTTCCAGAAGACTACTGTTTCACTTCCCATTTCTGTGTTCTTATGGAAAAAGAACTAAGCATTTCTGACAAAGACTTGTGTGATTTCCCACATTCACAGCTGACATATTTCTTCTTTATCTAGCTTAAAAAGGTTCTTTAAGCTCACACATACTGAAGTACACTAGGAAACCCAACACCACAGGATATCCTTTATTTTCCTGTGCTTTCAAAAAGTATTAAAAACTTGTACTTTACATAATGTTAAGATTACTCAGTTCAGTCCCATTTTCATGACTTTTTGCTCTTGCTGGTCTGTCCTTATGAAGAAAAGGATCTGAACTGTGGAAGTCTGATATTTGTATTACACTGCAACAATGCAGAAACTGTCAGGAAGAAAGTAAAATCAGAGAAAGCATGATTGGATGTTTCTTAGAGCAACTCCCCAAATCCCAGCAATTAAAAAAAAAGAAGGAAGTAAGAAAGAATACTCTTTCTGGGATGAACTTTTCAGCTCCCAATTTGTGTACAAGCAGTATATCCAAATGTAAACTGTGCGGTTACTCTGCCTGCTGGTCTTCTCATAAATTTAATCAGGGGTTTACATTTTCCAGTCTACATAATGTACTTTCACCATTCACTGTCCTGTTCCTGGCTGTAAGGAAATAAAGGTCACTTTTAGTCCTCTTTGTGCAATACCTGTTCTGAGCTCTTCCAGAAAAATAGATTGCTTTCTCAGAGACCTGTAGGTTCCTGTACGAGTACCAAACCTTCTCCAGAATCAGCATCCTAACCTGCTTCCTCTTATGGCCCAGAACATTACCTGGAATAATTTCAGTGTTGGCCTGTCCCTCAATACATCTGTTACTCCCCCACCCTTTTCCAGCTCTCTAACCTGCATTAGCACCCTATGCAAGGGAATCCTTGGAAAAGAGACCAAAATAAGCAAACAACTTTCTATGGTCCTTACCTCTCATACACAGAAAGCAAAGGCTGAAAGAAGGCTCATGCTTTAACCCAAGTCCCTGATTATCTATCAGAGTGAAGAGTACCAAAGAGCCTGGAAGAAACATAGTAAGTCAATGTGAACAAAAGCAGAGTGTTAGTTTACGTTGCTTAAGCAATTGAAAGTCATCCCCAGCATAAAAGCTCTTCTTTAAAACCTTCACTAACCCTCAACTCAACTGAAAATTTGCAAAGCAGATCAGGAATCCCATTTTCTTGTATGTACTTGGCATTTTCTGTTCATATGTATAGCAAAAGAGGCTTGCTGTTACTGGAAACATTAGGAGGTTCCCAACATGCTACTCCTCTGCTACCATACCACTGCTGGCAGGTTCTGCAGCAGTGATATCCTCCTCAGCTTCATAATCCTTGAACTGCACAAGTTCTTTGACTTTTGTGGCTCCCAAGAAAGTTGGGGGTTTTATGTGCCTATGGCCCATCCTGAGGCTGGGATACAGCATTAGAAGCAGTAACTCATCACCTTTTGACAGCACAACTGTGGCAGACTGCTGTGAGAAGCCAATATTGCCTATTCTTTACCCTACAGTAACCACATTGTCTTCCAAAAAAAAATAAAATATGGAAGAGCTTACATATTACCAAGGGAGACCAATTATAAAAAAAAAAAAAAAAAAACAACAAAAAACCACCAACAAAAAAGAAGCTGTTAATGCCGTCCCTAACATTTTCCAGCTGTCCATGATAATGAATAGAAATGTCACAGCAAAATCTACTTTTCCTGTAGCTAAGCAGTAAAGACACTGTGCATCACAACCCAGAGCTGAAGACATTATTTTCCTGGAATGGTATATTTTGCCGATCCAAATCTCTCCACTGGGATCAGCAACTTCCCTTCTAATAAGAGACAGCCCCAGAGTGAGACCTGTGACAGCATTTGAGCAGAGTAGGAGATGAGGGAAAAGGCAGAGGAAAATTTTCAGCTATTAAAAGTCAAGCTCTAATCTGTGTTTATGAAAAGAGCAAGTGAAAACTGGTGCAACCCCTAAGAAGGCAAGCACTGTCATCACTGACCTTAGAGGGTGATTTGTGTATGCCCATTGTAAAACAGCCTCCTATGCTCTGGCAGGAGAAGGACTGTTCATCATCATCTGGTGGCTTTAATGGAACAAGACAAAGCTCCTCACTCCTTCCCCTGGCTTAGAAATCAGGAGGTCCTGTCTAGGGAGCTGGTCTGATTGGTACAGTAATGTACTGTATATAACTAAGTCCCATGTGCCTCCCTCTCCTTGAATGGATGTAATATCAGCTGTGATCATGTGCTTATTACATCAAACATATCAAGCTGGCCTGAAAAACTGTCTTTTTGCTTTACTGACACCACATGGAGAGCCTGCTTCTTCTTCAACAACCAAGGCCTATAACTGTGGACCTGCAGTCCTCAGCCAGAGCCAGGACCCTATCTACCCATTTCCACTGATCTGAAATTACAAAGTAAGTAGGGAGCCAGATACTGAAGATCCTCCCATCTGCTGCTGCAAAAAAGTGCCCATAACCTCAGCAAGAATCCTACATCACAGTGAGCATGACATAGAGCAGGGCTGTGATGACTTTCCAGCCAGCAGTTCCTCCCTTTGGGAGAGGTCCATCATCCTGCAACAGCCAAATCCATAGCTGACTGGCGAGGACATAAAAAGGAAAAAGTTTACATTTACCATGCCCTGAGCATAGAGTAATGAAGAACCAAGCCTATAGGATCATACACGCTTGCTGCTCCTGCCGTTACAAGCTCTCCATAATACTGCCTTATGTTTGTCTCTCTGCAGAGAGCACTTGGTAGGTTTCTTATAGCTCAGACAATGTTTAATGTCAGAAGACTTGGACTCATATGAAAATGCCTTTAAAGCCTTGTATGAAAGAATACATGTGATGAAAAAAATAGGTTTACTTTTGAAAACTGTCTTCTGCCCCCCTTTTTTTAAATACCTTATATTTTCTCATCATCTTAATAAACAAATATTGACCAAGATTCATGCCATATATATATATATATATATATANTAGCTGAGAACTTGACATAATATGGCTTTTTTTTTTTACTATTTAAAAGATATTTCAACATGCATACTTGATGAAAAATCTGTATAAAATTAATAGAAAGAGAAAATCCTCTGCATTTTATAATGGCAGTATACTGCTTGAAATATACAGGTCAGTTGTGACTACTAGGATCTTACTACTTTTAATACAGAAAAAAATATACCACACATTTGTAAAATATATATTTCATGATGTTAGAACAAATCCATATGAATATTTGCTATCCTCCATCAGCTTTCCCCAATCTAATACTACTTTCTTTTTCCTTCCTTCTTTCACAGATATGGGGTTTTTTTCTTAAGAAATCTAAATTGAGAGCTTAAAATATCCCGTAATTTGATTCTTTTAAAAGTAATTGAAGTTTCAGGCAGTGAAGCCAAGGATATAAACACGTTGGAAACTCATGATCAGTCTATTCTTTCAATATTAAAACCATATTTTTAAAGCCTTTCACATGACTAAGCTGCAAATCCAAAATCTTGTTATACACAGCCCTACACTTCAAGTAGCAGAAGGATGCCGAGTGACACGTTCTGTACAAGAACTCCACAAGTCACACTGTAATACACAGCTGTTATTCTTAGTCAAACAGTGAGGCTTTTATTATAAAATACTTGAAAATACACTGCAGCGGCGAAAACAGAGACACCTGGTCCTCATTATACTTTATTACTCATTCATCTGATACAGAAATAGTTTCACAAATACTGGTGTTAAGTTTATTCAGAGGGATATTTTCACTTGTAGTCACACAAGCATGGTTCTCTTTTCATTCCTCCTATTTCTGGCTGTGTTCTTATCTGAAACTTCAGGGCAAACAGAAATATGACCAGCACCAGCTCCAAATAAGCCTCAGAATTTAAATATCAACAGAACCTGATTAATCCTCTTCAGAACCTGGTTAACAGGCAGTACATGGCAATTCACTGAATTTGGGGGAAAATAATATTTTAGATGAGAACAGCCCTCCTCCCCCCAACCCCGAGTAGTAGGGCAGAGTTGTAAGCTAGTTCAACGGCAGAACTCCTAAACTGTTTCTCTCAGTATGACACTGATGGAATTCAACTCCTAAACTTGCATTTCTGCTACATTTAAATCACATAAAATTTGTAGTAATTTACTGTTGCACAAAAAAAAAAAAAAGTCAAATGCTCATGAAACAGCTTGGCAAGGGAGAGGTAATAAGGTTTTGAATAAAGAATTACATCCACACCTATATAATATTCAGCAATTAAAACAGATGCAGACTGTCCAGATACAGGGAAGACTAGAACACACATAGCACTGCTCTAAATAAAATAATCAAAACAGAACCTTCAAAGGCAACCCTCCACAAACAATTGTTTCCCCACGGAAAGGACGAGATTAAAAAACCAAACAGAAAATGCAACTCATCTGACACAAATCATGTTGTGTGATGAACTCAGATATTCTGAATAATACAGTTGTGCAAGTTTGACTACTAAAATCAGAGCCAAAAGACAACCTGATGATCTCACAAAAAATAAGATAGTACTTTGAAATACTAGCACGTGAATATTTGCCACCAGCGTGACACACCACCCTTTAATTTGTATTAATTGCAGTTCAGAACTCAACTTATAACAGTGAACATTTTATTCTGCAAGTGACATGGCAGGCCCAACATAAAACATTTCATCTTTTTCCTCGAAAGAGAAGTCAAGGCTTTCTGTTAGACCAGTGTCTCTTACATTGGAAATCTTGCTACCATGATAAGTGCTCTTTAGAAAAACAAAAAGATCAGGAAACAAAAAACCTCAACAAATAAACATAGAACAACAACCACCAAAACTCCCAAAACCTGACCAGCTCTACGGTTAAGGTACAGTTACTGAATAAGCTTCTTGTAGGTGGAGGCTTAACTTCAATCTAGCCTCAGATTTTGATCACCTGAAGGTAAACTTAATACATACCACACTAAAATGCATTCAACTTCTACTTTGACTGTCCTTATTTTGATTAGACTGCAATTCTGCAGAAAGACCCTAAACACAAGAAAGGAAAAGCAAAGCATGCACACCGAAGATGCTAAGAAACTAGATGTTCCAAGGGAGATTGAAAGCCTGGCCTAAGAACGAGTAAATAACAACACTTCAACTTAAGCAGCTTCACCCGAGTAGCCCTATATTTACAGAATGTTACAGGTTTTCCGTAAAGACACATTATATTATGAAGTGCTGCCCATTGTTCAATGAAGATGATACCACATGAAGATAGTGCCCAAGGGAACAATTTCCAAAGATGTCAGGCACTAGATATTTGGATCTACATCTGGTAAGCAGAGCCTCATTAGTGTCCCTCTCTGCACTCCTTACAGTTCTAAGAAACTGGTCAAAATGGATGTTCCAGAAATTGCACAAAGCTTGTGTGTCCTCAGGGACAATGCTTTATCCACCTGCAGCTGATTTAAGACCTATTTATAGACAGATATTATAATGCAGATATCTCTGCCGGAAGAGAATGTACAACTTTTTTGAGGTAGCTAGTGAGATTAAGGAGTGGTTAAGATGAAAAAGGTTACTTTTCCTGACCTTTCATGCAGGTCTGTCTCAATGGACTCACAGGCTGTACCAGATTGGCTATAAGCCCGTAATCCCAGATTCCTTTACAATCACAAGGGGAAACATCTTCCTAGCCTTACTGAAAAGTTTACCAATGGTACAATGAAGAAAAGGGGAAAGGGGAATCATGAAATGGAGTGGCAACCCAAGTAGCTAAGTGATAAGGAGAGGTCTAGCTGGCTAAATGATAAGCAGCTGTAAGCACCCCTGGTGGTGAAGTTATCTTCAGAAGTCTGAGGAAGGGACAAAGGAAGTGTACAAAAAGGAAGGGGGGTAGAACTTAAAAAAATCTGCAAATACAGAATAGTGAACTTCTGTAAAAATTTCTCAGGTGGAATTCTGTCTCCCCTGAGGTTGTTTATAGGAACAATTATGGATCAAGTTCATAATTACATACAAAATGACATAATTTTAACAATCTTACAACTGAAACTGAGCTACAGTTCCTTGCCATTCTCTATAATGGGCACCTGAGAAATAAATAGCTCTTTCTGTCCAGAAATAACTCTGTTAACCTTGTCATCTGATGCCCTTCATCCAGCTTTTGACCCACAGCCACCACTCAATACAAAGATTGCCTGTCTACCCGTCTGAAGAAGGACTGCAGGTACTTTTCTGTAGCAAAAGCTACTGTTTGGTATAAAAGATGATTCTGAAGAGGATCCTTTGGGAGGGGAAAAAATTGCATAAACTGGTGATTTTTAAAGGTAGAATTCTGGCATTGAGTCCAATACTATGGTCTTCCACAGTGTATATTACAAAAGCAAATAAAATGTGTGTATATACCTTTGTTGGTTTAATTATTTAATTATTTAATTCCAATAAGTAAATTGCTTTGTATCTAGTAAGTTTTGTGCATGGTTATAATTGTAAAGTGAAAACAATACACAGACTTCTGTCACCTCCAGGGTTTATTTCATACCTCTGCTGATGCAAATATTTTCATAGTGTGTGCCTTTTCTTGCATAGCTATTATTATATATGTCACTTGAAAGCCACAGAGAGCACCATCCTCGAGGGAGCAGAAAAAAAAGTATTAAAAAAAAAAAGGCCTAGACATCCTAGCATTGTTGACAAAATGTCCACATTCACCTTATTGCTCATAAGCTTTAAGCAGCAGTAAAATATCTCTGAGCCCTGGCAGGGGTAATTTTTAATACAGCACCAATTGTTAGCAAGAGCTCAATGAAACAGTCAAGCTTTCCAATTCCAAGGCAGGCTCATAAAATATGCCAACACCAGATAAGTAGAGATACAGAGCAGATCAAGGGCTAGGTTTCTCAGAGGGTATCACGCAGCTTGGAGGAGATGTCAGCTAACCTTGGCTGAAGATATGGTCTAAAATTTAAAGATGAAAATTCTCTAACTTGGCAAATATGTAGGCCCTGATCAGCAGTGTTAACTGAGAGCCATCAGCTGGTGACATGAAAGACAATGTTCAGTGTTATATTTGTCAAAAGCATGCTATTGGCTAATTCCTTGAGAATTAGCTACTAGCAATAATGCCATACAACTCTGTAGCCCTGTCTTATATACAGGGAGAGTGATCTGCCTGAGTATCTACAAGGACTTGACAAGCATAGCAATTGCTGAACTCTGAATTAGGAGCTTCAAATAGCGATGTAGACCTCTACTTACTCCCCTGTTCACCCTAAAGCTGTGCAACAACAACAGCAAAACTGTCAAAAATTCTTATCTGTCAACAGAATCTCTCCTGAACTTTCCCTTCCCACTCCCAACACCATAGCAGCACAGCACTACGTGATTTATCTGCAACTGGTACAACCACCATCACACCTGACCCTCTGCCTGAAAAACAGATTGCTCTTTATGGCAGCTGTAGGAGGAGAGATTTAGTGTTCTAGGGTGACAGACCTGAAAGTCCCACAGCACTGACAGCTTTCTGTTTTCCAGCAGTGGTTATCAGCGCATACAGGCGAGTGTCTGAAAGGCATCAGCTCAAAATCAGGGACCTCTCCCAGGAAACAATTGTGAGATTTGCTCTTTTTTTCCCCCATTCTGCTCTCCAAAGCAATCTCTTATATCTGCAAACTAGGATGAAGTTATAAACCTATGAAGATTACGTAGAACAACCCACATATGAAGTCTAACTTGATTAGAAAGTGACATGAAATAATTTTAGTAACAAGTGTATCTGCTAAATCAAGGTTATTCAATCAAGTGCAAATGAAGCATAATCTTGGCAAATTCATGGATCCAGAGCACTAGATGAATGCTTTAATAATTAAAAAAAAAATGTTACCACCCACACAAGGTTGTCTCTTTTTATGTGCATCTCTTTTTTTCCTGTACTCACACCAGCTAGGGTGGCATTAACATCCCTTATAGTAGCCCGTGTAGTGCTGTGCTTTGCACTCACACATAGAACAGTGTTGATAAGGCACCAACGTTTTGATTACTGCTGCGCAGTGCTCACTCAGTAGCCAAGGTTGTGTCTCCAACCCCACACGTACCATCAAATGTCAGCAGGCTGAGTGTGAGCAAGAGGCTGGGAGAGGACACCAGCCGGGACAGCTGACCCAACCTGACCAAAGGGATATTCCACACCATATGGTGTCACGCAAAACAATAAAATCTAAGAAAAAGGAGGAGGTGGGAAGTTGTGCAGTGAAGGAGAGAGTATTATTATCAAGGCTCTTGTCTTCCCAAAGCAGCTGCTACACATTCTGAGGTGTTGCATCCCAGAAAGCCGTTGGATGTTGCCTGCTGATGGGAAGTACAGAATAAATGGCCTTTTTCCCGCCCCCGCCTTTGCTTCCATACACAACCTTTTTTTTTTTTTCCTTTCATTAAACTGCCTTTTATCTCAACCCACAGACTTTTCGTCTTATTTTTTCTCCCCATCCCATGGACAAAGAGAGGGATCTGTAAAGGATGCTCTGCCTCAGCCCTTGGCTGCACTGTACAGCCACATGTCTTCCTCTGGGAACTGTATTTCTACTTGGACATTTGGTGTGGATGCAGGTCATTCTTTTGAGGTTGCATTAGGTTAGCATAATTATAGTTAAACCAATATAGAGCTCTTGTAACTGTGGCTCCAGAAAATTTCCACACATTTTAGATATACATGTTTTCTTGTGTTGCTTTTATTTTTTTTAATTAAGTATATATATTAACATGTTTCACTGTTTCAATAACAGAAAGTAGTATACATTGTTTTCAAGGCCTACACATCTCTGCTTGCTACATAACTTGATCATAACAATTACTCCACATTGATGCTTGAGAATTAGAAATATCTATTTTTGTTTTTATTATTTATCTCTTATTAATTTGGCCACCTGCATTGGAAAGTTATGCTTTTAGCTCACAAACATGAAGCTTCACACGAGAACACTGAGCTCAGCATAACTTCAAGCATAAATCACTAGAATCAGTGGACCTCCAAATGTTCCTCCCTAGTATGGATATTTTTCCACACTGATGTTTGCACGTTTAAACAGCATCTGTAGTGCTGTTGAATATAAGGGATACCATAAATAAAGTCAGCAGTATGGAAGGAAACTGAGACAAATGTAGAGATACAAGGTTAATGTTCTTCATGGAAGAAACACTTTTTGCTTCACACTGAAAACTCGGAAGAGCCAACAACAACGCTGTATTTTTCAAAATAGCGTGCAGTAGTAAGCAGTTAATCACACATCAACAACTCTCAGCTTGAAGACATTAAAACCTTTCTTACACTCATTGTGCTCCTCAAGCTTATCCTGACTACCTTTACTAACCTACTAAAAGACCTCTAGTAGCTCTTCCACAAGCATTTCACTTATTCTTTGCACTTATTCCTCTTCAGACTTGTACAACTTGCAGTAACTTTTTAAAAAAGCAGAAGGCTGCAAAGCACAGAAGAGCAGCTTTAAAAACAAACTGATGATTCCACAAAGCAATTCAAAATGGCATTTTATAGGTGAAGGATAAAGGGAGTTTCTTGTCTCAGCAAAGCCTAATATTGAAGTATTACCTTCCATTCGCTCCAAGTATGCAATCAAAACACTTAGTTTTTTTCCATAGTTATCAGGTGGTATCAGAAAAGGATCTTCAATTGCAGTCGTTTGAACTCCAGATATAATATTGGTATCAGCAAATAATTTGAACACCATAACACACTATTCTCAAAAAAGAAAGAATTAAATTCTATATAAACAAAGCATTCCACAACCAGCCTTTACATGGTAAAGTTGTGTTTTAAGCAAATGATATCTGCAAAGAATTTGATTGCACAGTGCTATACACTCGAGTCCTAATGCAACAAACTTGGAAGATTGAAACATGATTTCAACTGAATACTCTCCTTCCTCCACACTTCAGTGATTGCATCAGTATCTCCCTCATCACCTCTGTGGATGGCCACAGAGGTTTAAGCAGATGTATAGTACAATATATTTCCATGCAGAATGACTGATTTTAAGGGTAAGGATTTTTAAGCCAAGGAGCTTAATGGAATTTAAACCAACAAATTTTCTATTTCACATTCAGTTTATGCTAGTCAGTAATGAAGCATCAACACAAATTCACTCAGTTGTGGAGCAATCAAAGAAGCCTACTAAATGAGAGGCAAAGCCCTTTCTAGAGAGGTGAACTACAAATAAACTTAGGACTAAACTCAATTTCATTAGCAGCAAAGCACACAGATGTGATACTCATAACTCATGAGCAAACACACCATGCTAAAGAACAGCTCAATAATTCCTTCTTTTTTCTATTTCACATTTCCACAATGTACACACCTGCTCTACACAGGTGGATCTAGTTTGGCTACAACGAACATCTGAGCTCACACCTTGCTAATAGCTCTCTAAATCTTGCTTAGGAACCCCAAGAAATTGCAGTTCTTAATACTGAGCAGAGTATCTTTGAAACCTCTGCGGATTCCCAGAAGCAGTTCTCCCAGTACTAAAGAGTACTAGTGGAGACCAGGAGATGATGTAAGCACCTGGAGGCAAAGTACTGAAATTCCTACTTTTAGGAGAGCAATGGGTTTCCAGTGTGAAAGCAGGAAGTTGCAATCAGCACCCAATCTATGCTAAAATGTCAGTTTACAAGACCAAGTCAAATAAATGTATAAGCTCATTCCAGTGGGAAATCGGTATATATGAGCTTCTGATCATTTTCTAGAGGTTAGGTGTTGAAATCAGTACTAGATGGATTCTTCAATCAGGCACCTACAAGCCTCCAGAACAACTCAAACCAAAACAGAATTAACTTATTAAACTACAGGTTTAAAAAAAGAAAAGAACTGGCGGAAAAAGAAAGAACACTGACATTACCTATCATTCATATATCAGCTTTTTCCAGATGATTTGGATCAAAAGACCAGAGTCAATATCCACAATTTATGGCAGATATATCTGTACAGGGAGATACTGTTAGCACTCACCTAGTTACCACTTCAAGGACTCTTTCTCTTCAGTATCCTGGAGTTTTTTCAACATGGAAATTAAGAAACAATCCTGAGCTGGAAACCAGAAGTGACACCTGCCTAACCCAAGTTACTTTAAGCATTTTCTTCTTTCCCCAGTACGGCACAAAAGACCCTCTTGTGTCTCTCATGTCTTGTGAATGTCTAGACGACAGGCCAATAGTTCTATTCCCTCTAATTCTGAGCAATTCAGTCCACCTTCTTGCAGGAGAGGGCAGGGTCCCCAAGATTTCCAGAGGTAGGTTGTTAATGTGGGCTGTGAAGAGGCAGAATCGAGCTCTCAGAATTGAGCAGTTGCCTAGCGATTATTAAAAAGAAAATCAATTAAGAATCAGCTTTATAACACATTACTGGATTAATTTACTCAACTTTTGAATTGAGTAAATTAAAAAATTACTCAATTACTGAACTGGTGAGACACCAAACATTGAGCATATTTTATCTTCACCAAGTGTGCCATCTCAACATTAGACTGATGAAACATGGTCTCACCAAGAAGGTGAAGCAAACTCCGGACAGGACCAATGGCATCAGGTTGCCCTTTCTGCCAGAGATGCTGCCACCATAAACATTCCCATTAAGGGTCGTTCCCAAAGGGTTTTTTGTGGAAGTGAAAAGGTCAGAACCAGGCAGGCACCAAGGAGGAACAGCAGTTTTCTTTTTCTCCCAAGGTCTGCTCAGCCAGACTGCCGAGCCATAGGCCAATTTTAATTAGTTTCAGTGTAGCTGAGCCCTCTAGTCAAGGTAATCTTCAATCTTTTGTCTTCTTTTGTAAAGCCTTTTGATGTCTCTTGAATGCAATGCTTAGCATGGCCTTTAATCACAACCCTTTTAAATTCATTTCTACTGAAACCCAAAGCAGAATCTAATGTGAATTTGTTATAATCCACCTTTGAAGAAGGTTTGAGACAATGTTGATTATTATACAATTCCATGAGTCTGATACTGACCAGTAAATGGAAAACTCTTCACTAGAGATCTGCTACTAATCCTCTGCAGCTAGAGCACAGACATAAAGTTTAAGATTACTCTAATTGTGGATAATACTATAGTTTGGCAAAATACTGTATAGATCTAGTCACCTCTCTGGGGTTTGGTGGGTTGAGGTGTTTTCCTTTTATAATGTATTTGTATTTGAAAGTCTTTACAAGTGAGATAGCTACCAATTAAATAATTGGAATAATCAACTACGTACTAACTGCAGTTTAAGATGTTATACCTGATATTGAAAAAGTGCAGAGAGAAAGAAAAGAAAAAAAAATATGTGAGAAGGCAGTTAGACTAACCTGTGATGGCAAGTGTTTTCAAAGGTCCATTGGCCTCAAGACCACTGATTTAATTGGATACATACAAACCTAAACATCTTTTAAAATATAAAGACAAAACAACCATTTTAGAGCAACCTCAGAAGGTCGAGATAGCATTAATAAGGTGAACAACAGAAAAGCTCTTCATTAATGAAGTTAAGTATATGCAGTGACTACACTGAGTTCAGCAGTTATTTTAGTGTTAACAAATACCTCCTGCAAATGGGCAGTATTCAAATGGCTCCAATTATGTCACTTTGCAGTATGTTCTGTGCAAATCAAAGCTTAGCTAGGCCAGCCACCTGAAACTGCTATCTCATTATATCCTGTCATTTCTACTTCTAGTTACAGCCAGAATGAAGATGTACAGAGAAGTGTGATGGAGGATATCCAACCAAACAACTCAATTGTCCCTTGGCTCCCCCACATACTTAAGGTGGGTCACTTCGTAAGATCAGAGTCCAATCAGACTTGCTCCATCTGTACAATTTCTGTCCCAGGCACTTCTTTCTCAGTATAAAGGTGTTAATTCCCAAGAGCTTCTAAGAAATTAGGAAAGACAGGACCCCTTCTAGAGAATTTATCCATGTGGTGGGTTTGCAACGTGGCTTTTTTAAGAAGCAACTAGAAAGTTTCTTAAGGGTCCAACAAAGCAAATCCCAGCTGTGCTTCCAAGGCCAAACTCCCAAACCCTGTTGCCGACAAGGAAGGCTGGGCCAATCAGCACTGGTCAAAGTGCCTCTGGGAATCACATTTTAGGAGAGAGAAAAACGCAAACAGCTGCATTTTGCCACCAGAGAAGAGAGTGAAAAGATGCACTTTGCAGACACGAAGGTCCATGAAGAAGGGAGGAGGAGGCGCTGAGAGAAGATTCCCTGTGGCCTGTGGAGAATACCATGGTGAAGCGGGTGTTCCCCCGCAGCCCATGAAGGACAAAGAGACCCCACTTGTAGCCGATGGAGAGGTACCCGGGCCAGGCAGGAACCCACCATGGAGAAGGTGGAGAAATAGGGTAGAATCTGTGACCTACATTGGAGCAAGGCCCTGACAGAAACTGCAGCCCACAGAGAGAGATAAGAGGAAGACAGAGAGACAGAGGCCCATATTGGCGCAGCTTTGCTGGGGGTGCTTGTGACTCTATGGAGGACCAGGCTGGGCCCAGCAGTCTCTGACTGAGAGACATTTTATAAGTTTATAGCAGTGACCCACGCTGGGGCAGTTGGTGAAGAGCCGAGGCCCTGTGGAAGAGGACTCGCATGGAGAAGGTTGTGGAGGACTCTCACATGAGTGGGACCCCATGCTGGCACAAGGAAAGAGCGTGAGAAATTCTGCCCCTCCAAGAAGGAGAACAACTCATGAGAAACTGACTGAAGACTGAAGCCTCCGTTACCTATTTCCCCCACCCTTTCCCCCGTGCCTTCCTGGGGAAGAGAAACATGAATAGAGTGAAGTCTGCAAAGAAGGGAGGGATGGCGGGCTGATGTTTTAAGAGGTGTTTGTACTTCTCATTATCTGACTCTGGTTTCTGTAGTGTAGTGTAATAAATTAGAGATTTTCTTGTTTTTTCCTGTGTTGAGTCTGTTTTGCCCGTGACCCTAATTGCAGAAATGATCTCTCCCTGTCCTTATCTCAACTCCTGAGCATCTCAACATGTATTTTCTCCCCTGTCCAGCTAAGAGAGGAGTGATAGAGTGGCTTTGGTGGGAGTCTGGCCTCCAGCCAGGGTGAAACCACCACAGTCCAACAGCAAAAAATGTAGAGTGCAGAAATAGGTATAAGGTGTTAATCAAAGGACCTTATTAGCTATGAAGTAGAAGAAAGAGACAATAAAGGGGAGAGAAGAAAAAAAAAAAAAGAGAATCCATAACACGAAGCTGTACAATGCCTGCTTAGATAAAAAAAGCCTCAGAAGACCTAATAGACTCTTAGGAAGTGGTAAACATCACTGCTTCGGATGGACATTTTTTTCTTACAGTCCAACCATCCATTTATCACTCAAGTTCTCTGCAACACCAAACATGATGATGCTGGGCCAACCTGCAGTGTTATTAATATAATAAATGACTCCTGGACAAATTTACACAAAGCAGTAAAATTGCTTCAGCGGAGCCACTCTGAAAGGCACAGTAAAACATCTATTCACGCAAATCTGCAACTTGTGAATCACCAAGATACTTTGCTTTTTAGAACCACTTAGTAGCATCTCTGAAAAACCGATTGACAACATGTATCAGAACAAAATCCACTATGAGGTCTCGGGAATTTCTGCACAGCGTATTTTGCAGCTTCTTGAGGCTTTGTGTGTCAATAAGTAATGAATATGGAAGCAAGTGGAGGGAAGCCATATTGACAGAAATCTGTGAACCAGTAGTAAAACGGTGATTTGCATGTCATTTACCAAAGGCATTAACCCATCTCACAAACCGTTTTCTATCCAGCACTGTTAGGTTAAATTTCAGAAAGATACATGGAGAGCAATAAAAACACAAGTGTTAACACATCATCTTTGAACCATCCCAACCCCACAGCCAAATTGGCAGAAGTTTTAATAATAGTGAAGTGTTTCTGTATGTAATTAGACTCTAGCTTGGAATTGAGTGTTAGATATGTCAGATAACAGTTCTGGCAAATACAGTATAAAAACTGGCATATCTCCAAATAAATATCATACCTGAAATTGCACTTGTGACAGAATACAAAGCAGCACACTTCCTCCCCACTCATGCCTACAGCTTTATGTTCTAAGAACAAATTATTTACTCCCATTTTTAGTCCCTGTTATTTCCATTCAGCAAACTAAAAGGAAAGTCTGGGTGTATTTGCAATCTTCCATGTGTAATCAGATCACAGGTTTTCTGACAACAGCTCCACACAACAAGGCATGTCAGTCCATTTGTAGTCCTACTGTTTATCACAACTTGCCACGTTTACTTTTTTACACAAAATCTTTTTCCACTCTGCTATGGCAAGCCATCAGTAGAAGCTGTGCTTGTAGTAGCCTTGACACCAAAAGTATACACAAAAAGATATTGATGCACTGCATAAGGAATCACAGAGAGAAAAACTAAAAGAAAACACCCCCTAAAAATAAAAATCATTGATGGTCCAAGGGAAAGGAATAACAAGTAATTCAAAACCATCCTCCCTGTTCCCCTTCTTAAAGAGAAGGATAATTCTCAGGCAGAACAATAAAAATTAGTCATTGCATTTCTTAGGGTTGAAGTATGAGACTATAGGTGAGGAGAAGAAGAAAAAACCGAAAAAAACCCCAAAAACAGACAAGAAAGAGAAGTGGGTATGAGAAATAAAGCAGACAAAATACCAGTAAGCTTTAAGCAGTATAATTCTAAGTCAGACAGTGGAAATACTCAAAGATGTATCAACTTTGCCCCCTATATTTAGTTTTGGAACAATGTTTATGCCTGCTTTATCTGGGCATAAATGCTAAAGACAGGAGTGCCTAGAAGAGAGAAAGAAACACTTTTTCATCTTGCATTTGCATAGGGGAAAACACAACATCTGCACACATAAGAGCACACGGGTTTTGATATACTGGCATATGATGTTTTTGATATCAGCAAGGAAAGCTGATCTTAAGTGTTAAACAGCTGTAGATCTCTACATTGGTTCCACTCACTTCAACATTGATTGCATCAATGCTCTAAGTCTCCTTTGATGAATGACAGAACGCTGGTCACTGTAGAGTGGAAGGCAGCACAGAGAGAACAGCTCACTACGCTTGCATGGATCTGTTTGTTTATTAGCTGTACCCATTGTGCTGAATGGGTTTCATGAGTTGATCTGCTAAACCTAGACCACTTCAAAAAAATGAAGATAGTTTCAAGGGATACCAAGAAGTTCTTTAATTTCCAAGAGACATTAACTGCTGATCAAAAATCAATTTGGGGTTCATATAAAGCCTCAAAATCTTTGTATCTAAACTTCTGATTATCACATGGCAGTAAAAATGAAGCACAAAGCCAGGAAAACAACTAGGCATTATAAAGAGGAAGAGATAGAAAACTAATGTTGGTTATTGAGATAATATTTCAAAATAAATGTTCTGATTGCCAAGCTGTTAAAGGAAAGCTGACCTCTTTCTGACTGGCAACCTAAAATCAGCCACTTTTCGGCAAGTACCATCATTGTCCCGTATTTAACTTGTTATTATTATTTTTTAAAGTGTTTTAACTGCACAATCTGTGAATTCACCATGCAGGTAACTAGTATGTCTTTTGTTCTTGGTATTCCCCTTTTGCACTGAAAATTATTCAGAATTCACCACTATCAATTCCACCCCTTCAAAGCATGAATGATGGCACCAGAAGAATTCTATACATCTTACTCAGAAGTGAAATATATGTTAACTATCAGCAAAAAATACTCTTAATGCACAAAAAGGTCTAGGGAAAATTTAATATAGCAAGGGAAAAATCACAGCAAAGGTACACTTCCATCTCAGCTTTTCCCTACACAAGGGGTCAGAAAGGGTCCAGTAAGACACTCTGGCCAAATTAACCCAGCAGAAAATGCTAAATAAAAAAGTCATTATGTGTCATATATACTTGAGGAGACCAATGGCAGTGAACTCAGAAACTAGTCCTTCAGAATAAATCTTTTATAGTGTACTTACAGCACAAAGTTCGTTCATCCTGGCTCAATGTGCACGTTTAGTGGCCTTCTAAAGTGTCTGGTTATTGTTATAGAATTACACCAGTGAGGTGAATCATATGACAAAGATATAATATTTTAAATGTTTATCAAACTTCAGGTGAAAGAAAAAAAATGTGGTTTTTTTTTTTTCTTCCTTACTTGAAATAATTCAGACTTGCTTTTCTGGACAGAAATGCCAGCTGTCTATTTCTCAAGCAGCTTCAAAACATCCCAAAAGTTTCCCTTTAAATAGCTTAAATTACTGTAACTGCTTGAGTTTGGTTTTTTTTTTTTTTTAATATATTCTTAACTTTGCTCCCAAGATTCAAAGTACGGATGTCTTGAAATAAAACATATGATGAAGATTTTAGCTCAGCTTACACTTCCCTGCACACTTAACTCAGGTAGGCACTACATTTTTCACGACTGGGCACTATGAAGGGAAAAATCAAGATAGATTGTGGTAAAATAGAAGATAGTTATCCTGATAAAAGGTTTGAGGGAATCACAACTGTAAGCAATCATGTCCCTTGACATTTTCTGTGTAGAGACAGTATTCAGAAAATGAAGGCATATATATACACAGATCATTCTTGAATCTGAACACTGACAGCTCTGCTGCTAGTTTTGCTTAGAGGTTCCAACATGAACACATTGGATCTGTAGAGGCAATACTGTGGATTTTAATGCTATGCAGGAGAGAGCATTCAGGAAAAGTTTGCTTTGTGATGTGTGCAGCTAGGTTGGTAGTTCAGCAATCTTGTTGGCCCTTACCCAAGTGGGCATAGTTACACACTCTTTCAAACTTGCATAGCAGATCCCTTTGAGTACAGTATGTAAGGCAGCCTGCAGAACTTTCCATTGCAGCACATTATGTGACATCTACTCAGAGTTCATAGCCAGACTTTTAAAATCTGATATTTCTATTAACATAAAACCAGAAGTTATTCTTTTTACTACAGCCCTATACTGTAGGAACCATAAATGCCTGAAAGCCATAAGCAGATTCTTTTCAGAACAAGCCCCAAAGTGCTATACAGTATGTGTTGGAGTTGGGAGGACCTTCTGCATAGACAGAGCATTCACAGAGAAACTGTTGTAAATTTAATCTAATCTACCCTCAAGTCCACTCAGAGACATCATGGAAGCCTAGAAATGTCTTCAAAGGCCCTCTAGGAACTTCAGTTAAAGAGCATGGAAAGAAGAGCGAAAGAATTATTCTCACTGTAAAGATGTTTGATATGTGGAGTGTAGTTCTGAGACTGAAATTTATTTCATAGCCCTAGCAATCAGAGCAATGAAGGATGCAAGAGTCAACAAAACCCAAGACCCAGCTCTAACTTTACTTGGTCCACTTTAACTCAGCCTTCCTTTAGCCCAATTTACTTCACTGTTGAAGTAAAAATATGCATACACGTTTGGCTAAGAGTAGGTTAAGTTAGTGCGATGCTTGTGGCTAACCAAAATACAGATATGCCTTACTGTTCTTTTTCAGTCTTGGAGAGGTAATGACTCAGTTCCAAAAGATGCAGGCAGCTTTGTATACTATTTCACCTTGACACACTTTCAAAAGACTGTGGAGTAACTCCACTGCTGGCTCCATTGCAAAGGACGGTTAAAAAAAGTTATCCAGCAAAAACTTGGCTAGGTTTGGAGGACTGTTTTAGGAGACAGGCATCTCTGTTGATATTTGAAGTCTACTGCAATGCTTATTACCTGCTAGGTCTGTGGAGTGGAGGGAAATACACTGGCTTTCAATTTTTTTATATTCCAAAACAAAAACCTTAATTTCAGCTCAGGTAGTCTCTCTGGCTTTAAAAACCCTACTGCTTCACTGTTCCTGACTCTCGTCATTATGAAATGTCTTTCCATATAGAATTTTCAATACATTCATCAAATGCACAATAAGTGTCAGATTTAGTTTCCGAGTGAATTAGTTACTCATCATTGTAGAAGGCTTTTCCAATCAAAACCCTTTGTCCATCTCTTTCCATAATGGGCTACTTTTCTTTCCAGATCATCCCACTCTCACTTCCTCCTAACCCTTGGCAGAGCTGCCTGCAATGCTAGCATGGAGAGCTCTGAAGATTATGACATCTGGGAAAACCTGAAAAGCAGAGGGAGATGGAAATATTTTAACAACAGCAGCTGCATCCCATTCAGCTGGCTTGTCAAAGTACATCCTGATTGGAATAAATTATATCTCAGCCTCTGAACACTGGAGGGGAAACAAGGTGTTTACAACATAACACCTAGTTGGATCAATTCCAAACTGTGACATATGTCACACAAAGTTGCCTTGATGGAGCTAAGCACAGGCTTCTTTCCAAAGTTGAAATCAGCACATTAGCATTAAAATGTTGGTCTTCATTTTGAATGACAGCATCATCATATTAACACATAATCAACATAACCTTGTAGAGAAATACAAGATAGTGTTGATGCAAGAGGGGGGATACATCTTAAGGAAACATGTTAATATTTTAACACTAAATAAAGTCTACAAAATCCCCAGATAAGATACCAGTTACATTTTCCTTAGGTTCTAGAAAATGGTAACTCTTTCAGGGAATGACTTTTAGAAAACAAACAAAAAATTAAAATACAAATTCTGCTATTGGTAGTAAGAGTATTTCAAAGTTAGATTCTGGATCCAAATCGCTTCAGTGAAATCCAGCCACAAGATTTCAATGAAAGTGTCTCTTCCTCTCCCCACAAAGTGACAACTGAATTTTGTGAATCGTCAAAACAAGACTAAGAGTAGAATAGAAGTTAAAGCCAAAGACTGCAATGAATTCACCATACTATAGCTCAAGGCAGGCTTCTTGCATCTTTGTTAGCCATGTGTTGGGCCTCTGCTGATCAAAAAGAAGTTATAGTCCTCCTGAATGCACAACATAGCTATTGCACTTGAACAGAAGTACAGATAGGACCCTGATACAGACAGATCTTACACTTAATCCCACTCTTGTTTTTAGGGCTGTAGTAGAGAATTAACCATAAAAAAACAATCACAGTGCTTAAGGATAACAACCTCTGCAAGAGTTGCCTCTGCTTTTCACACAGACCTCAATCATAATCAGAAAAAAAATATTAAAAATCCAGTTTCAGCATTACAAACACACATGCTTTTATTCTTTGGTTCAATAAGGCTTTAGACAGTATGTACTTCAAGTACTTTACAGTCACAAAATTTGAAAGGAGAGAGATGAACAGACTCTCTCAGAAGGAGTCTAGATTTCACTAGATTTATAGCACAACAGTTCTAAGATTATAACATTAACCAAAGATGATGCAACAACACAGAGGATTAGGTCTTAACACCAAGTCACAGGAACTTATATACATTTAACAAACAATATCAGCTGACACTGAAAAATCTAATTTCCTGGAGAATGTGTACAAAGGTGACATTAAGCAAATTAATAGCACACACACATCAAAAAAAATCCTTGAAAGTTATTTATCCCTTAGCTTTCTAATTGCATAATTCTGATACTAATATTTGTTTCAGGGTGACAGCCTGTGCACAGTCCAATTTCCTCAGTTTTGAAGGGCAGCTTATGGATGAGACTGCCATCTTCCAGAAGTGCACAGCCCCACACCCTCCCCAGCTGTTTCTTCCAACAGCCTTAACAGGTAGTTAAGATTATGCAGTAATGACTGGGTTTGTGCTTACTCAGTGTCCAGGAGGCAGCTTCTGCTAAGCAGGGATAGTCACCAGTCCTTTCAATCTATAGCTCAATTACTGCAGAAAGGAAAAGTTTACCACATCAAATGGCCTGTTACAGCAATTACGCTCTTGTCTCCCCCTCTTCCAGTTTCACTCAGACCAACTTAATCATCAACCTCCCACCCTCTTTGTGGACCCCCAAGCATTATCGGGACTACAAATAGACTCGCTCTGACCTAACACTTTTGCTTCATCTTCATCGTTGGGTTGCTTGTTTCATTTACAGATAGGCAGCTGAATAAATGTATTGAGCTGTCTGCATTTAAGCAGAAAATGACACTGATTGTCACTAAATATAATGAGTGCCATATGTATGTTTCATTGGAACCACAAGCTCAAATTAGCCTGTCAGAATTTGACTGTACCCTGATGCCAGCCTGTCAAGTGACACAATTAGCTCAAGAGAATAAAGAAAAGGCTTGTCAAATCCATCAAGGCTTTCCACTTGCTCAAGTCCCATCCCTTTGCTCACTT
Organism: Heliornis fulica; assembly: GCA_013399135.1. NCBI lineage: Eukaryota > Metazoa > Chordata > Aves > Gruiformes > Heliornithidae > Heliornis > Heliornis fulica. Next base: position 238,423 of record VXBZ01004532.1, on the reverse strand, counting down.
CCTTTATTAAATCTAAATGCATTTTGTATTTGCAGATAGGTAGATGCTGTCTCTCTGCTCCCTTTTCCTCAACTCCCTCATCACCTCCACTTTCTTACTAAAAACCCATCAAATCTGTGGAGAGGAAAAGGAAGTAATTTCTTCGCAGGTCCCTAAAGTCTAGTTTTCTTACAGTGAAAGGCAATGTTTACCTGTAGATAAAACCTTATCAGTGGCTCAACTTTGCTTTTCTTGGAGAGCACTAAAAAGCATTAGGATAATATTGGATTTAGAGATGAACTGAAAGAGCAGAGACCTCAAGCAGAGAGCTGTCTTCCTTGGAATTCTCTCTTTCTCCACCAGTGCATACAGAGGTGCAGCACATCTTGTCGCAGATATCTCAGAGACCAGAAGAAAAAAGAAAGTGAAATCAAGCTCAGAATTGCTATCTGTTGCCTCAAGGGCACGGCCATGCTTAGTGTAAACTGCAAGCTCACTAATCCTAAGCGTGTCCAAAACTGATTCGGGGGCTGTCAACTCCAAGCTGCAGTTGCATCTGCAAAGCAGTCAGGCTGTTCAGACTGCTCCTTAGCAACAACACTTGCGTCTTCTTCCAAGGACCCTCTCTCTCAGCATCTTCCCAGCCCTCAGCCCATTTAGCCCTAGCTCCACACCACCTCTTTGTAATGCCAAAGACTCTGAAATGATAACTACTCATTAGCAAAGAGGGAAAAAAAAAAATAGAATGATAGGCTGATATATATCCCCTTAATCAGTATTTTAGTGGTTTTCTTTCTCTGACTGTGAAAGTATTCAGATTTGCATAATTGTTTAAGAAAAGTTGAAAAGCAATCCACGATCTCTTCCACAGCCTCTGCTACTTCACTGGTGTTGCGCAACATGAAGAACCACACTCACCCACTGATTATGGAGCCAAAGGCACCTTGGAGACACCAGGCAGCTTTGAAAGCTGCCTGGTGTCTCCAAGGGGGTAAGGAAGTGCCACCTGTATGCTCTCTTTCAGTGCCAGTGGGGTCACAATCCAGCCATGCTAGTTCATATACTGACTTTGCAGCTTCACAGAGGACACTTTCCAGCCCATTACACACCTCACAGAACAGTTTTCCCAAGGACTGTGCTCTTATCACTGTATTTGGAATGGTTTCCTTTAAAGAAATACACCCAAAATTTGTCAGCTGCCTTAGGGGCCACCTCCAACAGCATCAAAGCATTAACACCTAAATTGGCTTCATTAAGGAAATAAACTTCTAGCTCTAAGACTGAAAACCAGGTTACAAACCTGGCACCTCACACCAAGATCATACTTGCAAGAAGTTACTCCACTAGATCTTGACTCTCATGTCTAGGTTCTTGTGATACCAGGGTAGGGGTCTTCAGAAAATAATCTATCAAGGCTTTTTGCAAATTGCATATCATAAAGAAGTCACACTAACCTTGCACACCACATGAAGGACTGGTCCTGGACACTACCTGCCAGCAGAGACCAACTTTGCCCTTCAATGGCCCAGCAACTGGCATGGGAAGAGTGGCTCTTCTAAGCTGATACCCTACACTTTTAGCTTTTGGCCTGACACTTAGATATTGGCTTCACCAGGGAGAAAGGGAACAAGTACTCTGGTGAGTCTGGGCTCAGCTTCACACTGTCCCCTTGACTAAATCACTGGCCATGCAGTAGCGGAGCAGGGCATGCAGCAATTCTTGGGCCATAAGAAGCTTTTTAATATATTCCTTTACCCAGCAAGTATTTTTCATAAAGGTGACATCTCAGAGGAAAATCCACACCATCTTGCATGTGTGGATCATTTAATCAAGGGTTTCTCCTAAAGAAAAGGAACAAATTAGTTGATGAAGCATCTATGAATCTTCCCATGCTTCCAAGATGTCTGTTTTGAGGGGATGAAAAGATAAATAATGAAGAAACAGAAAAGGGAAGCAAAGGGTTGCATTAAAATTTCAGAAAGGAATAAAATCAGGGCTTGCAGTATCTTTACACTGCTTCGGGATACTTGGTTCCTTGGGGGTGTCATTGCCTAACATCAAGGGTCTATCAGGGAGATTGTCCCCGTATCTCCATGCTACTGGGAGAGAAGCAGAGCAAATTAACTGATAAAGCAGCAGTCACCTCTGGCAGAACTTCTATTCCCTTCAGATGTCATTGTTTTGCACTTGAGGTACCATTTCACACAAAGACACATCAGGACTTATTTTGGTAAGGACAAGCCTCACAGATGAAGCTACGGGAACATGTCATCTAGTTCAATCTCTCTTTTATCTCTATGTTGCCTAGCTTAGAACCAATATTTCTGTGCTTTAACAGATAACAATTGCTCAGCTTAAAGGCTTGCTCTTCAGCTCTGCTTTTGAATAGCTTAATATGCTGTCAAGTGCAGCATGTCTTTCGGGAACTGAAATTCAAGAGGGCATTAGACAACTTGCTCCAGTGCACACTTTAAATGTGAGTCAAGACAGAACAATCCTCACCACTTCTATAGTTACACATGACAATGCAGGTCTGAGGGATGCAGCTTTTCCTAACCCACATAAAACCTCACAAACCCTCTTCTATGTATTTTGGGGATATACAAAATGGCTCATGTTGATCAGCAACAGATTCAGTAACAGATAACATTCCTCAGGAATCTTAGCTCTCAGGTGGCTTAGGATCCTCAAATCTATACCAGGCAGCCTGTTTACTCCACTGTATGGTTTGTTGAAGCTTCAGCCAAGGGCTGTCAGACAAAAAACTTCAGCCGCACTGATTAAGAAACAAAAGAGCATAACTAGTGCACCAACACTTAAATATTAATTAGATAGGAGTGGAACACAGAAACTTTCAAAATAAATGTTCTTGGTGGTATTATTAAATGTTAAATTTTATGCACACTAAATCATTTTGTAGCCTGATAAAATAGCTTCTTTCTGTGGCCTAGGAGATGCATAATTTATGTATTTTTTCTAGCCACCAGTGTTTAATAATTAAAGAGTTTGACTAACATTTAGATGGCAAAAATATAAAAGCCCTTTGAAAAAGTTTAACATTTGTGTGAAGAACATGACTGAGAAGTAATTTTTATTAGAGTTTTTTTATTATAATTTAAAATAGCATTTACCAGTCTCTTTAGGGCCTTCTGAAATGTGGAGTAGGAAGAGTGGGTTTTTTGTTTTTGGTTTCCCCACCCCACATAGCTCATTCTTGAATATATAATAAAATATTTTTTTCTTGAACTGACAAACTAGGTGCAAGTAAGAGCTAAACAAATACGAGAAACTAGCTTACAAAATAACTGGAAGTTTTATGTTTAGGTTGCCTTTGTATTTCATACCAACCAAAACTAAGACTTTCAATAGGAGTTAACACTTTAACTACAGATTTCAGTTTACAGATCTATATTCCTGTATATTTGATGAATATATCCCGCAGAAAACAAACATAAATTTATTAAAAGAACAGAGAAAGACCTCACAGACTTGTCAGGCCAGGAGCCCAGAGCCGTGCCACCTGTTTTGACAGTAGGCATGAGAGGATCTTGGACACTCAGCACACAAGGGTGAAGGAATGTCATGTCTGAAGGGCCAGTTCCAAACACACAGCTGAGTGACACTACTGCTTGTGTCACACAGCAGGGGGGAAGGTTTCCATCACTATAGCATCAGGGTACACACCTATTTTTAACTCCTATGTACTCATACAGTGAATTTCATGGTATCAATCATGTTTCATTGTTTTTTCTGGGTTTTGATATACATTGAAAACATTGAGAAAAATTAAATTGTAAGATATATGACAACAATGCAGTGGATGCATGTTCCCCAATAGCATTGGTACACATTTCCTATGTTGTCTTCACACACCAGCCCACTGGTCACACATAGCAGCCTGTGGCATGGGCAGGTGAGGAAACCACGTCAGTCTCCAAGCCCTAGTATCTGAACACAAGAAAAGGGCAAGGGTCTGAAAGCAAGAAGAAGCCAGTGCTCAGCATCACAGCTGCTGCCAGGCCACTGGCAACCCAGCCCATGGCAGCCCAGCTCCTGTCAGGTTTCTGGTGTCAGGGAAGTTTTAAGGAGAGTTACAGGCAGGCATCTGAAAGGAAGCGATGAGGTCCCGCGCGGTGTTGGAGGAGAGCACTGGAACTGCTCACAAACACGTGTGCTAGCAGGAGACAGCACCAACGTACTTGCGCAAGAACATTAAAAACAAAAGTTGTGTCTGGGACTTCTGGTTGTAGATGGTTACCGGAGGTGGGAGTCAAGCACTCAGTGCTGGGAGGAAGGAGAGTCAGGCCTTTAGAGAAAACCTATAGCTTATGTTTGACATGACACAGAGAGAACAGCAGAGTGGTGAAAAATGATGTGCAATACAAATGATGATTGCAGCAGCAGCACATAGTTGTTTCCTAAATGGAAGGAAAAAAAAAAAAA
>VXBZ01004532.1:102101-230222 GCA_013399135.1 Heliornis fulica | reverse complement strand
GGGGGAGGGGGTTGGTCCCAGCCACATATGGCACCTATGTCACTGACAACCCTCAATGAAAGCTATCCACATGGCTGAGGATTGTGGAGTCTTGTTTTGTATCAGACAAAAACTGAGATAGAGTTCCCCTTCCAATGCCTGTGTGCATGTATATAAAAAACATAGTGCCTTTTGAAAACAACCTGCCTTTTTTCCTGCCCTCCAGAACATTCTGTCATTGAGCTTACACATACCCTTATGTTTCATAAGAAATTATTGCTACAAGCAGTTCTTCAGCCCAGGTTTGCCTTGAATTTGAAAGGACAGCATTACTACCTGTCACAGTTTGAATTCATTCAATTAAAACTAAATAACTTGTTAAATAAACAAGATATGGCAAAGCACAAGTGAATTAAAAAAGCTACTAAATTAAACAGATGGTAAGCCACAACATAGATAATTCTTTGACACACACCGCCCACACCACTACCTGTGATTTTGGTCTTGGTGACATTTTTCCACTTAGAAAATATATGAGTTAATAATTTTTAAGCTATGAAAGAAACTGTAACATTAAAAAAAAAAATGTTGGTTGATTCCCCCACCCCCAAAAAGTGAAAGATAAGTTTTAAAAATGGGGAAAAATAAAAAGGTTGACGCTGGGGCAAGTTTAGCCTTGACAAAAATAATCTGCAGAAGCAAAAAAGCAAATATTAAGAATTCTCCAATCCTTAATGTGCTTGTTGACAGAAAGGTCTGTAGCTCATAGCACAACAAATCAAGCCAGTGGGTTTCATATAATATGCCCTTATTCTTAGCAGACATGTTGACACCAGATTCTGCAAGGAACTTTGTTGTCATGGATATAGGATTGGAACTTTCTAAACTTCCATGACATACCCATCGCACCAAGGGTCCACAGCCTCCAAGCCTGGAGCTGGCCAGCCATGCACAGCCCCTGAAGCAAATAGGGTTCAGATGTGCCTCAACACACACAACTTGTCCAAGGAGAGAGAGAACATCTTGTCTGCTGCTGCTAGTACAGTAAAGGCAGGAGTTTTAAGATAGCCCAGGAAATTTCTTCCACAGATAAAATTATTTTCTTATGTTATTTTAAGGGCTTAATGCTACTGAAGAACTGATTAAGATTAAAACAATGATCTTCTTTCATATAAGCATTTCCAAAGGGGAAAAACAATACTGCCTTGAACCTCCACTTGTACAGAAATGAAATTAAATTACACCAGGCATGGGGGAGGGTGACAGGCTATGGCTATGAAGCATATTGTCAAAGAAATGGGTACTTCAGCATGGATTCTAATAAAATATCATCTTGTTCTTACATTTGACTCTGTTTTCTAGATACATGCACACAGGCATTGGAAGGGGAACTTCTGCCTCAGTTTTTGACTAATATAAAACAAGATTCCACAATCCTCAGGCATGTGGATAGCTTTCATAAAAGCTAGTCATGTGAGGAAGGAGGCAAAATATCAAACCTCCTCAGTGCTTTACCTATTTAATAATACATTATAATTGTCTGCAGTAGAGGTGCTAGTCACCTATTGAACTCAGCAGGCCTATGTTTTTGACAGTAAAATAAAGTGTGCAAGCTAAAATATGTTTAGAAATACACTGACTATTCCTAGCACTGGGCATGGAGTCTTTTCTCAGGATCTACATGTCCAATAGCATGGTTCTTTAACTCAGTTTCTCTGGCCCTTACAAAGCCACTTGCAGGTGGTTTTCATGCTTTCTCTCGGGGTGTCCTGCCATGGTTATTGTTTTGGTTTATTACTGACTAAAACCACTTTCAACCTTACCAATTTCTGGTCAAGTATGTCCACGCAGTAGGAAGCAGCAGATAAAACTTCTACTTCTTCCCTTCCCAAGCAAGTTCAATGCCTACCACAGTATTGTCCTTTTGAGGCATTTGCGTTTCCCTGCTTAAATGGCCTCTCATTTCTGTGTTTTTCCTTCATCCCCATATGAGTGTGATTTATTGCAACCAGTTTGAAAACTGTGCTTTGGAACCTCTGATAGCAAGCTATGCCACCTAGGACATGAAACAGAGACACCTGGAAAATATTACTGCTACTTGAATTAGTCTTTCTTTTCATTTTGAGCTTTGCTTTCAGCTAATGCAATCATCCACCCCAGGCTTCAGAACAGTGTCCTCTCCGACTTGCATTTTCAATATTAAAAATCCCCATCAAGTTTAAAGATGAGTGTGGGAAAGAATCGAAAAAAAGATAGTAGTTGTGCTCAGTTCCAGGTCAATGATAAGGATTTCTAAGGACAGGGATACCAGGAGAGAACAGGAAATATGGCCAGAGATTGGGAAAGGTACCTTAGACCTGCAGTTTGGAGTATAATAGTCAAATACTATTTACTAATTTTTCTGCCTTTGGAGCTCGTGTGTGTGTGTTCTGCCCCTCCATAATGCCTCTAAACTACCAGCCAAACACCTGACACAGTATTGCCACTCAGGAGTTCGCCAATGCTGCTATATCCTACCTATTCCAATGACATTAGCTATTTGCCCTTCAGCTGCTGAGGCGTGTGTGCATACATAAGTGATGGCCATTACGGTTCTGACACTTCTTTTTATGCTAGACCTGGTGAGAACACAGCACTGACATTTTTTATAAAGGAAATTTGCAACTCTGATGGAGTCCATGGGGTGTGTTTACAGATACGCTAGAGAATAGTCTTTTACCAAGGGCGGGGGAATAAAATACATCGGGAAGCTGAAATTTCCTGTCTGCACCAAAAAAGAAATTGTTTTCATGCAGATGTTGCCTGCTGGGAGCTTTAATTAAGTGCCTTAGGGGGTATCCTCCGCATATAACCGTGCTCCTTGGCCAGAATGCCTCAGCTCCCAGCACGTCTTGCCATTTCCACACTTCCCAAGTATATGACCTTCATGAATCGTGAGATCCTACTGCTGTTGGGAACTTCCATAGTGGAGAAAAAGTGAATGAGAAACAAAATTACAGCTTCCTGTCATATCCCTACTGGACAGTCAAAAAGAAACATTCTAGCTGATAACATGTGTTTTTAACAAGGGTTTGGGGGTGGGGGGTGTTGTTGGGTTTGGGATTTTTGGGTGTGAAAGCTTGAAGTTTTCTCCAGAGAGAAGGTAATTTTCAAACATCAACACGTGACTGAGTAAAAAACTTTTTTTTTTTTTTTAACAGGATTTACTTAGCTCTAGCACACAAACAAAATAAAATATCTCTCTCCTAGATAGCATCCCTCAGTTTGTAACAACACTGGTGGGCTGAGGGAAGGACTGGAAGGAAATCATTCAAGCTGGTTGTCAGGTCTCAGGAACAAATTAAAACTAAAATTACCCCTGTGAAAACTACTAGGATAATGCTTGGACACCACTGAAGTCCTACTTAAAACTAGCTTCACAAAAGTGCCCCACACACCCTGCATGCTGTAGGAGCAGGGGCGGCAGGTGGTGCCGGTGCTGAGCCCACTCCCACCTAATCCACTCCTCTACTGCCTGCTGCATGAGCAGCTCCAACTACACAAAGCCCAAGCAGGGGTGTCAGGAGGCACTGGGAGAGAGCAAGAACATCTTCTTGCTGGACCTTCAACATGGCTGCATTGACAGCATCCCTAGTTTGCCTGCCAAGGTGCTTGCCGTCTGTGATCTGGCCCCAGGAGGGGTTGAAGGGGGGCTGTGTCCCCGCCACCTCTGACAGGGCAGCACGTCCAGCCTGTACAGCATCAGTAATGTACAGCAGTCCTCTTCAGATGGGTGAAAATTATAGTAAATTGAGATAACAACATCAATCAAAATATCTGTACTTGTATTATCTCTCACAGTTAAAGCACTATCTCTTTTCTTACCCCCACAGCTTTGTAGCCTCATCATACAATTTACTATCAGGTGGGAAAGATGTTTGCTGCAATTAACTACACTGGAGGCCTACTTCCACAAGTAGGAAATTCAACAGAATTTTGCCTGCTTCCATGTACCTCTGCAAATACTTCATCTGATGCTAGATGTAATAGCAGGTTGTGTTCAGCCACCTATACAATACAAAACCGACAATTATCTGAGACAAATACATAAATGCCACCATAACAAAACATAATTTCATCCTAGTTCCAGGCTTCAGTTCTGGGGACGATCCACAGACAGGAACAGGTTTACATCGTTGTTTGTTTGTTTGTTTGGGGCTCTTTTGGGGGGAAAGGGGTGGTGGGGTGTCCTATCCCTATGGCCAGTAGTTTCCAGCAGTGTGGTCTTTCTATTCCTTTTTTTCACAGAGTCAGTCTGTGAGACAGCAGGTAAAAATTCTACTTGGGGAATGCATTTTGATTATTTTTCAATAAATACTTTATGCATTTCATTCCACATCTGGCAGTACTCTGGTCACAGGGGTTAATAAGTCCGCAATTATGGATGGTGGCTGGTTTCCTAGGCTTTACAGTCTTAGAAGTTCTCCCTGTGGTTGCCCCAAGATGACATAAATATGCTGTAAGTGCCCTTATATTCAAATATACTTTGACTTTGCGGAAAAGAACAACATTTGTTAAGATAACAGTGTGGATGTATTTCAAATCACGTAAGGCATCTTTCAAGTTCACACTGAAATATGGTGAGGCACAACACATACACTAAGAAATAAATTATTTTGCATCTTTAACAGTGATAGTATACTGTTTAATATCCCTTTGCCTCTGAGCATACACACACTTCAGAAAAATATACAGAAATTTGCCCATCTAAGCCAGAGAAACTGTACTGCATAATATTTTTTCCCTCCAGAAAGGGCTAATCAACCTAATTTGCATGCATACTATTAAATAACCATACCCCCATAGTACACAGCTTTCACAGGAAAAAAAAATAATCTGAAGCAATAGGATAGTTCTCAGAGAAAATCCTCTTAGTGCACAGACTGACATGCCCTTCCTAACACCACTGATGGCAATTTATGTTCTACCCTGTCTCTTCTGATGCAAGGTGAAAGATATTAAAATAGCAATGACGAAGCCTCCACAATGGTAAGAGCAGGAGGAAATATGATGGTTTTCCACATTTTTAGTTGCAGAGATAGAATTTATTCACTAAGTTAATTGTGTTAATTGCATACTAGTCAAGCTTGTTACGTCAAAGTGGATTCTACATCATGAGGTACCTTGATTGCTACCAACTAGTCCTGGGCCATGATAGTAGCTTAATTTTCTGAGTAACAAAAATGTTTAGCTTAATTCAGATTGCAAGAATCAGCCTAGTTACATTGTCACAAAAGCAAGAACTAAGAAGACTCCTGTAGCCCTACATTTTTCTAAATAGTGTTAAAGTACATTACTGTTATCCAAATTCTATTTTGATGTGTCCATTCTACTATTTTTCCTCCTATTTTCTTACTGTCCGTGAGATTATAAACAAAGAAATACACAGCTAAGGTCAGCAGCTGTTTTGCTGAAACCTTGAAGCATGGTGCCCAACAGCACATACCACTGCTGCAGCTGCTCTGCAGTCTTGAGGAAACACCAAACCACACCTGAATGGCTAAGGAGCCATTTGGGAAAACGTAGGTGTCTACATACAAGAGAGAAACCAAAAATTCTCAATAATCCACTTGTGTACCTAGGACAACAGAAGCTTTTAGAAATTAATGCATGAAACTGTTACCCTGAAAGCTGATGGCACCCCCACCTTGCACAAGCAAATGGTTAACCTCTTACACGATAAAATCATGAAATAGGTCACACGCCTTTTGGCTAAAAGGAGCTGGATAGCTACAGACTGAGGTGAAGGTGCCTGGATAGAGGTACATCACACTCAGTACAGGGGCATGTCCAAGCCACGGCAGTGCTCTCTCCCATGCATGGTGCTCCTCTTTGATGACATATTGAAATGTTCACCAAGTGTGGGAGACAAGGGTAAATAACTGGTCACTCAGCTGGGAATTTAGATGTGGGTTCCGGTCTTCACACCCCAAAAATAGTTCTATATCCAAAGTGGAACTGTTTGCTTCTATGAAACATTCCAAAATGGAAAACGAAAAAAGAATCACAACAAAAAAAAATCCCATGAAAGCAGTGAGGTATAGATACCCTATAATCCAGAGCACTCACCTGCTGAGTTCAAGTATCTTTACTACTTTATTCAGAGTGGGTATCTGAGACTCAAAAGTGAACCATACTAGCAGTTAGAAGGCCTGTGCTTCCTTTCCTCAACTAAGCAAATGTAATAAAAGGCCACATTCAGCAAGACTGAATGCAAAGCCACAGGAATTTGTGACAACAGAGAGAGTATTCTAAATACCTCTGCTTCTACACTGAGACAATATGTAGGTACAGACACAGATGGTAGCGTTATACTTCTGCACATTTGCATACTACAGAAATCAGGTCTTAGCTTAAAACTTGTAAAAACTGTGAATAAAACATCTGCAGTTCTCCATCCAGTGGTAGTATGAACAGTGGCATATATAGAAAGTTATTGTTCTATCAACACAAACCCAGCTTTAATTCCAAACTGTTAGGTAAACAAATTACATAGTCATGGTTCAACAAAACTGCTGTTGTCTTCTCATAGAAGCAACCAAGAAATCCTTAATTTCACACACAGACAGAAAGAAATACCACTGCACCAACCTTTCTTGCAGAAGATATCTCCGCATCTCTGCAGATGACAGACTCAAATCAGTCATTAATAGGTCCCAGACAACTTCCCAGACCACACAAACACTTTTTCTAAAGAGTTTGTTCTTCCTGAAGGTCCAATGCCTCCCCATATTATTCATAACTTCACCTTGAAACACTTATTAAAAAACTATTACCTGCTCTACTGAAACCAACAGGGCAGAGCAGAATTGGGAGGCTGCTTTAGGAGGCTGTTTGGCAGCCCAGAGGGCATCACTCAGCTGCCCACAGAAAATAGCAACAGCTGCCCAAAACCAAAAGAGGCAAAAAGCTCATGGCAGACAAAGAAACACCAAGGAAGTCAGCAAACTAGATCAGTGTGGCAAACACACACAGAAATCCTAAAAACAGCTACCCTACAGGAACACCATAAACAAGCCAAAAGCAATACACCGTGACCCCCGTGACATATTTCTGCCCCATAGCCAAAGGAAGCTAGGGGTTGCTGTCCTTTAAAAAAAAAATTAACAAAAAAATGCAGGGGAAATACATCTTGAAAGCTTTGCAGAACTCCAGTACAGAGCTCCAGTTCCAACAGTTCAAACCCCTGCACTCCAAACGGGGCGCCACACATGTACTATAAAATTGGTACAGCACCACCTCCTGTCACCATCACTGAAAAGGTTCACAGAACCCACTACCAAAGGACTTTGAATACTTAAAAAAAATTCCCAAAGATAAAAAAAAAAGGTTTGTCTGCTTCTTGCAAACAGCTTCTGACGCCCCTGTAAGATGAAGACTTCTCATTTACTCTTCAGCTTATACCATTTGCTGACACCCTTCTTCCGATTACGCAGACCAAAGCACCCCACATCTTATTTGCATGCATTTTCCATTTCCAACTTGTTTCTTCCCATCCCCATTACCTCTACAACATCTCTAATTAAAATCTCAGTAATACTTTGGTACCCAAATAATAGCTAGCTTAGAAAGAATTCAGAACTTTTTGGGGTCCTTATTTACATTTGCAATTGTCTCCTTACTCCTAGTTTCACTTAAAAAATAGATCAATCAGGTTTATGTATGGATACTCTTTTTAAAAAACTAGCACATACAACTGTACCAATTCTACATAAAAACCCTACCTCTTCCTAAAAGCAGCTATCTACCTTGAATTAACATTGCTTCAGCAAAGTACGGATGTTCTCATTAGTGCATCTCACTCTTGACAACTGCACCTCTTCCTCGTTATATTTCTTGTAGGATTAACATACCTCTCAGAGATGTTCTCCAGCTTGGTCCTGTCTTGTCATAAGATTACATTTACCAGAGATACTTCAAGGAGAAACATTATTACAACCTTAGATATATGCCACAAGGGCCTAAGACTAGGAAATAGGGATGACAATCACACACCTCTTCCTCTGTGGGATCATCTTTCCCAGGTGATGATGCCCTTCTGTCTGATGCAGCTGCAGCTTCTCTGAAGGAAACTTCTGGAGCAGACCCTGTAGGCACGGGCAGCCCCAGCAGGTAAACAAGATAATAAGGTACTTATGTGACCCTGAAATAGGGTGGAAGGGAAGAACAAGCAGAAGGTGTGAGAGGGTAAAAGCAAATATTTATATAAAGTATGGTTTGTGGGTATTGGGAATGGTCTGTAGAGAAAAGTTTTAAACTTGGAAGGGAGAAAAAGGGAAGGACAACTAGGAGAAGAAAGAAGGAGCAGGTGTAAACTCACAGTCCTCAAATGTCCCATTAAACCATGTGATGTCTATCCGCAGCTTCCTAAAAGCTATATCACCTACTTTCATATACTCAACTTTTCATAAAGTCACCAACTGCTCTCCACCCAGTCCTCTGGCACTATACCAATGTTTTCCATTCCAACTTATAGGTCCTGAAACGCCCAAACTTCTCCCAGCTGTTGTTCTGATGCCAAGGATGTCCTGAACTGGCTGTACTTCACAGAATCCTGAGGAAAACACAGCAATGTTTCCTAGTCCAACCTACTATTTTCTAGTCAAGGAATTGGGCCAAAACACTGTGCTTTATGAAAACAGAGATAAGGGTTATGGAGGTTTTTGACACTTGAATCTGCTCCCACTTAGATGATTCAATGTAGACACTAACAAATGCATGACTTTGTTCACATCATCAGGTTACCTGGTGGCAACTTAATAATTATTTTTTCACAGGCAGCTTTACATGTCTGTTCTAAATTTACTTAGGTAGCTGACTAATTTCATTGTATGTTTAGGTGGGGTTTTTTGGTTTTTGTTTGTTTTTTTTTTTAAGATCTACATGTTAATTACAATACCTTACCACTGCTACTACCCACTATTTGTATTTTGTTTAATGGAAAAATAAGAGATTTCATACACCAACTGCTCAAAGTTAAATAATTTGATGACTTTGGGTAATGTCTTAATTAACTAGAATTAACAACACAGAGGAAATGCATGCCACACTTTGATTATATGTCATGTTTAGGGTTTTTTAATGACTTGAGGTAAGTATCCCATTCCTGGCAGCTAATAATAGGAATTACTTGCTCATTTGAAGCAATATTGCGCTAGAGTTGCAATCTTATAGAGTAGCTCCCTAGTGGAGAACATATAGACCTTGCGAAGCTCTATGGAGTTGAGCTCATTTGCTTTAAGGTAGTAGATAATAGTAAGCTGTTTTTTGCCTGCTGATAGTAATTTGCCATCCTGAAAGTTACCTCTTTTTCCCTTATGACTAGGAAACAGAAGTTTCTGAGATAAATAAGACTTGTAAGCCAAGAGAACTACAGAACTGAAAACCATCCATGACGCTGTGTAGTCATATGTAACGCAAGCACCATCTAACATAAAAATTATAAGAAAACACCTTCCTGCGTGATTACAACATGAATATAAGTTTATAATCCTCTAGAGTGAGCCACTGAAGGAGACTTTCTCCACTTTCTAACAGATCCTGCTCACAAAAGTCTTCCTCGCACCAAAGCTCTCTTTGTGGGACTTGTTAGTTTGGAAGCAGATGTTCCTTGCATTTTTCTATGTTTCCCTTCTTTAATGCAGAATCTGGTGATAATGAGAGTCTTCTCTCTGTGCCATTTGGTCCATGATACTACACATGAGAATGAAATCTTGGTACTGCTGGCACAGTGGTGAGACTTTTGCCACTGAAAGAGTTCTGCTTCTATCTTCTCAACTTCTTAGCTCTTCTTTTAAGACAAACTGCCCAATGTCACTTTTGTGTTCTTCCGAGTATACAGCAGCCTTGATCCTTTTTATGAGTGAAATGATATTTCACTTAGTGAAGGACATAGTCTTCTTTCCCTCCATCAAACTGCATGACTGAAACCTCACTACAAGGTAATTCCCCTTTCAAAGACTGCAAGAAGAAATGAGTGAGGTGCACTGCTAAGAAGACACCAAGTTGCATTTCAGAAAGCTGTTCTACATGTCTAGCAGTCAGGAAGGTGGAAAAAAAAAATGAAGCAAGCTATAGAGAGTGAGAATCTACTTCACTCTCTATATATTAAAGATTTTAAGAACAGGTTAGATAGGTGTCAGCACTCAGTCAAGTTTCATGAGCACTCTTCTAGCTCTGCATTTCGGTCATTCAGGCACCCAACTCCCTATTTTGATTTTAAAACTTTGCAAATTTGAGTTTGCTGAATAAGGACGATTTGATGTATTAGAATAGGATGAGGTAAGAAAAAAAAAAGTAGTCATCTAAGGCTGCATCATCTTCATCACAGTGCAAATAATGTTGGCTTGTCCTGGTTCTGGCCAGGACAGAGCTGACATCCCCAAACAGCTATGGCTAAAAAAAAAAATCACTATTTATTCAATACAATCTCTCATTTAATTAAAAAAAAAATTAAACAATATTTATGTTGCATTTATAATTGATTTTCAGATCACAGGATAATAATACACCTGAGGAAAAAATAGTAAGTCTGGTACTAATAGAAAAATGTATTAATAGAGAAATATCTCTGTTTAATAAAAGTTCCAACAGTATCTCTTTAAATCCAATTAGGAGGTCTGCTCTCCTGGGACTTAATGAGAGAAATGTTCTATTTTAAGAGTCTTGTGGAAACTTCTACAAAGACCTTGAGGGTTTGCTAGTAGAAAACACTAACCATATAGGCAAAAAGGGACCTAATTAAAAGACACTTTATAAGAGGTACAAGCATGTGCAATAGAAAAAGAAATCCCCAACTTTCCAGTTTGCAGTAAGCTGGTATCCTAGAAAGAGTTTATGTATTACAAGCACTACTACAAACACCATAAGCACAGTAGGAAAGAGGAGTGCCATGTCCGAAGTGTCTTTATGTTAGTTCCTTGACTCACCATTAAGATAAAGAAAGCTTTCTAGAATACACAGAATTTACTAAATGTTCATATCCTAAATGACAGTCAGTTTTCCAGAGACAGTATATCTACTGTGATTGCATCCATCGATGGGATTTCTATCTTAGTTCCTTAAACTTGAATATTTGGCCTCAGGTTTTCTTCTGCTAAACTGTTTCCAGGTCTGGAAGAGATTTCTTGCTTGCAGAATGCATCAGAGGAGTGTCTTTTCTCTTTCAATACTTCTTTTTATAGCCTCCACTTCAGACTGTTTATTCTTCCATTCTTGCCTTTATCAAAAATCCTCTCCTCAGCTTATCCTCTCTAGCTGATGGCATGAATCTTATGCTTTCCAAGGATAAGAATAGCTTGCTTCTTTTTTATTTTTTTCCTTTTTCAGGAAAGCATGTAAATCTCACCTACACAATTCTGATAAATTGTTTGTAAATTAAATGTTGGATACCACCAACTTCTTTCAGAGTAATGTTATTCTGTACTTAATTAATACTGTTAGCCAAAAGAGACTTCTACATAGTACTCTATCATTGGCTTGCAAACTGGCCCATGCAGCTGGGCAGGTGCCAAGATTCATTTTGGAAACCAGAAGCAATAGATTTGCCAGACACGGAAAAATAATAATAAATTCCTGCAGTCAGGTTTAAGGTTCCCTACTCAAAAAGAAGTAATTGATCTTGGCATTTACCGGTACCCTGATATCAAATGAAACTCAAGCCAAATTAAGGTAAATGTAAAGTAAACCACTTATTGACAGAAGCTGAATACATAACTGTTTCAAGATTTACAGAAAAATTTAATAAGAGATGAAAAGAAAGCTTTCTGCTTCATTGAGCTCTGAAGATTCACAAGGAACTTGACTGTTAGATGTTCAGAGCTCAAGTCCCAGCATCTAGTTTCTTTGCACAATCAAAGGAAATAAAATTTTTAAACAGAATAGGATTTGATTTGGGATTGTTTACATTCTGCTTTCCCACAAACTCCCCCCAACCCCTCAGATCTTCTATTTCAAATCTTCTTCCCATCACTTCTTCCTTCAAAGGCATCATTTGATCTCCCATCCCCTGGCTGCTCCCATCTGCTTTGGAATCATTGGTGTCCCCTGGGCATGATTAGCTGTGATTATCACTTGCCCAAATGGCAAGCAGTCAGCTAGTGACTGCTGTGGTGCCTGACAGACTGTTAGCCCCTTGTGAAACAAAAGGCCAGACTGGGCAGTTTCAAATCCTTATGTCGATTTTCTTCATGCTATTAATTGATCTTCCTTTATACACAGGTAACCTTGGTAATCTTACTTTATGTAGTCACCCTGCTGGGCTTAATGTATGCGCCAAGTAGCCCAGGGAAGTGGTGGTTGACCCCTCCCTGGCAGTGTTCAAGGCCAGGCTGGATGAGGCCTTGATCAGCCTGGTCTAGTGAGAGGTGTCTCTGCCCATGGCAGGGGGTTGGAACTTGATGATCTTTAAGGTCCGTTCCAGCCCTAATCATTCTGTGATTCTATTATTATATGACTGGATTCCATTGGGGAACTAACATAACAATAAACAATCATCAATTCGGGGTAAAACCAGACCTCCACTGACTGCTCACTTAAGCCAATGTTTGAGGTATAATCTGACGTATTTCTGTAGAAAGCAGAATGCTGCTGCTTTCTACAAAGAGAATGACCATAATGTACCTACCCATCTGTTGTAGTGACTGTACATCTGAGTATCAAAATCAGAAAAAAACCTGTTGGCATTTCTGAATCTCATAAATTAGTAAGGACGGAAATCTCCTGAGAAAACATCCCTAAAATTTGGAAGCTGTCAGTACCATAATATACTAAGTTTTCTTTGGTACAACCTTCTCTCCAGGACCAATAATTCCAGTAAATTCCAATGGTGACCTACTTTTCACGTGAAAGTAAATTCTCCAGTATCGTAGAGTGACTACAGTAGTGGTGGTCCTTCTGCCTTTATATCACACACAAAAGATGATTGAGATGACCTTTAAAAAACTCACACTGAAAATTTTAATTACCATTTCAGCTCTCAGGAGAGCAATTGTAACAACTAGAAGCTTTCTGTTTCCAGCCACAATTAGATAGATCACTCTTGGGTTGAAAGGGGCTATACCAACAATACAGGAAGAAAAACAAAAATAACTTTTTTAAAAAAAAAAGAAGTTGTAATGGTTTGACTTGAGTGAATAAGTGTATAAGAATCCACAATAGAAAAAAAACCATAGCTCCCCAACCTCTTATCAACCACCACCACAAAAACACGAGAAAATGAAAAGGATTCTGAGTAAAAATAAAACTAATTGATGAACTGGAGACATCAATTTATAATATGAGCATGAGGAACTGATCCAAGAGACACTGTTGTTACAGGTAATATATCTTCAAGGAATCACAAAAAAATTATTTGCACTTTGCTTGCTATTGTCCCGTGCTAACAGATTACATAAATGTTAGAAGCAACCAAAGGTGAGGATAAACATTATCTTTAACTATAAATACCAGCTTGAGTATGTGAAAGCTTTACTAAAATAAAACATTGGCAAGTTTTGGATGATTCAGAAGAAAAAGAAATGGCAATTTAATTCCTTAAAAAATGGTCTCAAAATGTAAATAAATCAAGTGGCAGCATGCTTACTGGTTTGACCAGAGTAAGTAACTGGGAGACAGTATGAGAACTCTATTCCCAATTTGCTACATGATCCAGGCCAAGTTATTTAGCTCCTGTTTGTTTATCCATCTGTAACATGGGTGTAAGAAAAGTTATTTCCCAGATGGCAGCATGGTGAAACTTAATTGATGTCTGTAAACTTCTGGCAGAGCCCCTGATGAGAGGTGAGCAGAAAATAATATTACATTCACCTTCTGGGAGCTCCTACATTTATTTCATAAATGCAATAAAGATAAATTGAGGGTTACAAGAAGAGAATTATTAAAAATCTGCTGTAATAATTAGTGAGTTCAAAGCGCGCATTCCTGTTCACTGAATACTAATAAGTACTCATACATGAGTATAGACCAGACTTGGGTAATGGCTGCTTTACACTGTGAGATGAATGCTTATATTTTCCTGGGAAGAAAATCACCTTCCCCTGCCCTGCTTTCAGTGAAATGATCTGAAAGCCTCCAAACAAACAAACAAACAAAAAAAAACCCTGACAAACAAACAAACAAACCCCCACCAAAAAAAAAATCAAACCAACACACACACCCCCCCAAAAAAAAAATAAAAGTAAACAAATAGAGAGATTAACTATGGAATGGGAAGTTGTAGCTATGGTATTTTAAGTTTCCCTCGTTAAGTACATTCCTGAGCAATCACAAATTGCAACAGCTCTCTATTTTCTATCTCTAAAACAGGACATGGGAACTAGCAGCATGGACCTAAATTCAGAAAGCGTTTTCCACAGAATGGCATCTCTGACAGCGAGCGGCACCATATGTTGCTATATGCCATTCCCTTCCTACTCCACAGATTAGATATTACTGAGGGATTCTGGCTTACTTTCAACCCTTTTTCTCTTTAACAGTGGCTGTTATCATTCTGACTACTCTCATTACCCATAGACAATCCTATCCTCACTTCTCAGTGACAATGTCATTCTACAGGTTTCCACAGCCAAGTGAAACCTTGAGCAGCAAATCACGGGGATAATACTGTCTCTCTCTCTTTCCTCTTCATCACAGCTTGCTTAACTGCTCTCTAGTAGTGAGGATGGCAGGTTCAAACAAAAAGTGCTCAACTAGAAGCTGGGAGATGCTGCTAATTTTTTTTTGGCAAAATCAGGCAGATGCTTCCCCTGATCTGAACCCAAATCACGCCTTTGAAAAAATTCTGCAGCCATCGTCAGATGTTTAAATGAAACCCAAAATTTCTGGATTATGAAAAGATGCATATAAGCAATACTCATATGTCAGAATGCACCACTATAGTTCAAGTCCCAATTCAAGACTAATATATGTATCTTGTTCAGAAGATGCAGCTTCTTCACTTAAATAACCCACTTTTAAGTTCTGTCCCGAGAGTTTAATTAATACCTCCTGGTGCTCCCATAAGGAAAGGAGTCATGGCAGAACAAGGGTTGTGTCTACTGAAAACTATATGGAACAGCACAGCTATTTAATATAGCAATTATTAGCACTAGATATTTGCTAAAAGTAATTATAAGAAAATAATATCTCTTTATGAAGTCAGTATAGCTGTCCACAACAATGCATGAAAAAAATGAAATCACATTTCTCATTTTGAAATTACATTATAATATTTTATTCTGAGATACAACAATATTTTTTCAAGTCTGGATTCCACTTGCACAACTTCCATATATTGAGTACATTTGAAGTGGTGAATATTTGTCTGTCTTTACTTCATTATCCTTATTTTCTTCTGGAATCTCAGAAGTTCATCCTTCATTTTCAGGTAACAAGACTCCCTCTATCAGCTCCCACACTTCCCTAAAAATAGCATAGCATGCAACCAACACAACAACTGAGCAGAGACTGAGATTTATATCAGTGACAGCCAATATCCCAATACAAACACAGGCAGCAACGGGGAGTCTTCCCATTATGAACCACGGAATCTCAGGAACTAAGACCAACTCATCTAACTTCAGGCACTTGAGGTTGGTTACAGAGAGATTCCAGAAGATGAATCATTCGCCCTAACATCTTGCTAGGTGATTGAAATATGTTGTAACGGATCCAGACAAAAAACTAACATTCATCTGCCTGTTCTTCTCAAATGGATGCAGCAGCTCTAGAATGCACAGATATGCTGCTCCCCTCTACACCTTTCTAAAGAGTGGAGATGAAGAGAGAGACCTTTTCTAGATCTGGCATTAGGCATTGAAAGTAAAAGTGGTTTATATCCATGGCACTGGTCCATGAGTGTGAACGTCATTGTTTCCATGGCATAGCTTACTTTCCTGCCGCCTTCCCCTCCAACAATGACTTAGGCACAGATCAGAAAGAGCTGTTAAGATACAACAATAAATGGGGGGGGGGGCTGTTCCTCAGAAATATTTACTATTCAAAAGAACATTTCTCATCACATTTTGTAGTTGTTTTCTAGCCATCTTCTACAAAGTCCTGAGACAGTGGATTTAACCAGTATAAATGAGAAGGGAAAGCTAAGTCCAACAGGAATTTCACTACCTTCACCAGACCTGTGGATACAATCACCTACCCAGGAAAACAAATTAAAATATATGGCTTATTTCATCCATTTACAGCTAAACAACAGTGTTGAAACTTTTCTATTTTGAATATTTTTAATTTATCAAATGAGCATTAAAAACAAAAGGTTTCTCATCAGATAGCTGAAGAAATCACAGTCTTGCTGCAGAAACAGTATAAACTTGGCTAAGTAAATTGTTGGCTGTAAATTACTTATTTACCTGTAGACACTGGCTAGATATTTGCCCCAATTCACTGGACAATCTCCTAGCACCTGAGGGAAGCTTCTACTGTAGATATTAAATAAGTATTAATCCATGCTTTGCCTCTAATTAAATGTCATCAAAGTTATGTGCATTGAGGGCAAAGGATGATACAGTTTTGACTTCAGATAATTAGATGCCCTCCTTTAATTATGCCTCAAGATATGCTTTGATTCAGAAATCTCACGCTACTGTTAATGTTTTACTCTCCCTGATCTGTCCTGGAGAAAGACAATAATGTCAGCTCTAGAAATGTGATTCATAGGTTGAGGAAGAGGGGTAGAACCTTGGACATTCATTTTATAAAGCATCTTATTATGCAAATTCAAGACAGTGTGCATCTTTAAAAGGTTTATACATAAGCTCTGCTGGAAGCAGACTACAAGAGTCTTTTTGTTACATTTTTTAAAACATCTAGTGAGAGAGATTCTTTAAGTATCCCAGGGCTGATTACTTTTAATAATTAACATCATACAAATGAGTCTAATTAACCTTGTACTCAACTATATCTACTACTAATTACCTTGATGTTTTATTTTTGTCTAATATCCTTTTGGCTGACCAATTATTCCATGTTAATAATGTTCCCAAATCTTAACTTTTCACCAAATACATCCTACTATCCTCTCAGACAGAACTATGTTTTGCTTTCTTCCAAGTTTGGTCAGTCAAAAGACATTGACTTTTACCTATGAAGTTCCATACCTGACCTGCAGGCCATGCAACTCTCCTTTCAAAACCAAATACTGGAAAATATGTTTGTGCACAGTTCTCTAATTCCTAAGCAGATGCAAACATGATCATGTTTTATCATCCTGTGTGCACCTTTCCTGTTGAGCATAATTTTAGACCATGACCCATCAAATACTGTTTTGAAGGGAAGGATCAAAGGCCTCTCCTACTTATACAGGCTCTTTTTGTCATCCTTACCACCTCAGCTATCCAGACTTACGTTCGGTTCTTGAAGGGAATGTAACTACCAGCAACCAATGCGCATTCATGTAATTTAGCATGCAATTTGGTAATCGCCCATAGACTTCCAGATTTACTAGCACACAGCTCTGGCAAAGCAAGTCTTGCAAATCTAAGCAGGAGACCAGATACATGCCATTGTCTATTAAGTGCTCTCTGTGCTGTTTGTGGGAGACTGTTTATTTAGATTTCATGCTTTGCTTTACTGTTGTTCTCTTCCAATTCCTCCCCT
The DNA here is from genome assembly GCA_013399135.1 of Heliornis fulica. NCBI lineage: Eukaryota > Metazoa > Chordata > Aves > Gruiformes > Heliornithidae > Heliornis > Heliornis fulica. Next base: position 212,615 of record VXBZ01004532.1, on the reverse strand, counting down.
TCCCCTCATTAAGCTTAATGAATGCATCCATCCAGGAAATTTTAACAACATAATATGGAGTAACTTCATACCATAAAGCAGGTTACTTTCCATGTTCATCAAATTATCATATATTAGTGGCCTTAGATCACTAGGTAGTAGCTCTTGAGTTGAGAGCTGTTCACAATGTCACCCTCAAACAACAAAGGTCTCCTATACATGCCACCTTGTGACATCTGATCTTGATAATTCTCAACTTTATTGAAGAGACAGAAACTGTACATTAACTGAAGTTGTCCTGAATTTTAAGATTACATAGATTCCTAGAATTCATAATTTTTTCTGTTCTAAGCCAGCAGCTAATTGAAAATCTTTATATCTTCCAAGATCTGAGTTTAGGTTTCTTTTTTACTAAGACTCAAATCTTCTTTGAAAATATGTTTTTTAACTTGCCTAATACAATATAAAAAGTAAAAATTTCTGTCTGCATCAGCAAAAGAAACATATTGCCTTTAACACCAAATTCTGGCAATATGATGGAAATCTACAAAAAAAAAAATCTTCTAACTGGGCATGAAAGCGTATATAGCCCACACAAAACCGCAAGAGGAACCTGGAGTGACTGTTCTGGGCCCTATGGCACGAAACAGCACCTGCCACCTAAATTTGAAAAACCTCCTGCTTACTGTTGCATTGTAACAGCAGGACAGAGCTCCATAATATCTACCCAATGTTAGAAACCCCAAAAGATGACCCAAAATGGTCAGTGAGCCTTTCTATGTGTTCCTCAGGCCTTTTACTAACATGTGATGTCCACTCCAGTTCATAGATTAAATCATTTGCATTACATATGCAGATATAAGCTAACAAACTGGGCAGGCAACAAACTAAGGAATTAAACTGATTGCAGCCTGCCATTACTTAATTTGCCTGGGTGCAGTGATTTCTTACACTGATATAATACAGGTGCACAAATACCTGCGGACAATAGCAGGGCACATGAATAAAGCTACTTTCTGTTCCGACAATAAACTAGACTTTTCAGCTATTTTATAGTTATATTTTTTCAACTCGTATGGAGCCTGAGTTATCGCTGACATTTGCTAGGTTTTTGTAAAACTGTATTGCAGGCATGAAAAGCAAACCTTCAAGCAGCACTGCAAACTTGCAACCAATGTCAAGCTGTGCCACAGATGTTGAAACACATACCTATCTGAATATGTGCATTTCAGGACATTAGCAGCACATGAATAATAGCAGAGGCAGCCTCTCTTCCATGCTGTTTCAGCTTGGATGCCTCTTCATCCAAGTCTTTGGAATATTAAAACCATAGCAAGCATTAACATTTTGGGGCTAAACCTAAATACTGAAAGCACCACAGCAAACAATATATTCAATATTTATTTCTGACAGACAGCATCAATAACCAAAGCTGCATGCTTAAACTTCTTAAAACATGCTACCTCAAATGCTTGAGGTGACCCCATAAAAGAAACCAGAAACAAAACCAAGAAACAAGTCTGAGAATCACAAGCTAGTTCCCAACATAAGAAATTTCCACATCACAAAGAAATTACCAAAGCAGCAAAACTGGTACCAGAAAGCAAAGTCAGAATAGAAAAGGTATCAGACTCCTCCATGTCGGGTCAGAAAAAAACTTCAGCAGCACACTGTCAGAAAGCTTATAAGGCTTTAATAAGTATCATAATGTGTCTGTTCTGCACCTAAACAGACAACTGAAGCAATCCGAGCTGTTAATCAAACACTATGCATAATTCCCATCGTTAATTATTCTTATTTAACACTCTGAGCCATATTGAAGTCAAATCTATAATATCTGATTATGACTCCCAGCTGCGACCGACTGTGTGTGCTCCACAACCAGCGCTTGTGTGCAGCTGCTATTAATAACTAATCTGTTTTAAACTGGCCTAGCAAGTTGTTACAGCAGGCATTCCCATCACTCCCACTCTTTCTGTGTAACCACTGACACAGGTATTTGAACATTTCAGGCTCACCTTTGATTTTCCCAAGTGATTCTCAGTTTATCTAAAATTTCTGTGACATTTCCTTCGACTTCCTGTAAAAAAGACATAAATTTTGAGATACACTGAAATATCCTTTGGTACATAAGAAAAAAATCTGCAGTGATATTAATTGGCAACATATCTGATCAGCATTTAAAATACTCCAATGCTTTTTACTCCATTAACCTTGACATAAATTATAGTAAGTAGTTCCTGTGTGACAGTTTTAATTTAGCTCTACATCTCAAGTTACACACGTCTTTGAGGCTGACATAGAGCCTTACTTCTTGCCAGTTCTTGTACCCTGAGGGAAACCCAGCAGACAGTAAAACCGGGTCTTCAGGAGTAAACAAGGAAGAGTGTTCATAGCGTTGCTTTTCCTAAACCAATTACTTTGATACAAATTACTTGGTTTTGTCTTTCCACATAAATGACCATTTCCAGCTTTTAGACTGAGCTTCGAGACAAAACTCTGGTTTGAATGCAAAATGCTTTGTACTTCACATTTCACTGCCATCTGAAATGATGCCTGCTCTGCTGGCTACTAACACAGAGCTTCAGACTTCAGAGTGTGCGGCAGTACATCGTCTGAATCAAAGATTGTTTTATTCAAACTATTACTCACTTGTCTTCTTTCAAGACATCTGTTAGTCCCTGTATTTTACACAAGCATTTCCAAGTACTTCTTGCTGAGCTGGTCCATGGATTTTTTTTTTATATTGGAGTTATCTACCACAGGCTCTTTTACCTCATACCAGTGCCTTCAGTGAAGTTGGAAGCAGGGAGCTTTCCCAGCTTTGATTTACATATTTAGATCAAAGTACCCTAATGGCTCTCTCCAGTAGCTTAAAAGAAAAAAAATAAAAATAAAAAGGTGGAACTATATCCAATACCTTTCAACTTTCTAGCTGGCATAGCACCTTCCCAGTGATTTGGGATTACACATAGTGAAGGTAATTCATGTATAAACTAGTTTGCATAATGCCTAAACCACAGTGGGTTCTAAGGAAATAACTTACTTTTATTTGGCCTTGGAGAAACGTGTTCGATGAGCTGATTTTCATAGTTTCACCCTGAAAAGGCAGTAACAGATCAGTTAAATTGTCACACAACATTCCAGCAAAAGCAAATACATCAGACCCACTTATCTTTTTAAAAATGCAATCTGCGTGGGAAAGAACACGTTGTACTTATGTAGCATTATGAAATCATGTTTTTAGAAGAATATGGAAATGCACTCATTTAATTAGATTGCTCTTCTTAAATGGTAATGGGCTTGCCCTTTCAAATGTGGGATTTTAAATGTTGAATTGCTGTTACAAATAATAACAGTACCTCGGTAAGCCTACACAAGCCTTCAGCCAGAGTATGCTGGGAGGGTCAACCCTCCGGTGGCCTGGAGGGGCCACTACATTTTCCCTCATGGCTACTTAGGCAATATCAGAGGTTTCCCTCCCTTGATGATGTGGCATTCTCTTGCTAGAACAACTGTACAACATTGCCATCTGCTGACTTTTCTTTTTCATTACATTACATCACATCACATCACAGCCCAGCCCAGCCCAGCCCAGCCCCCGACCCACCCCCCCACACACACGTCCCCCCAAATCCCATTCCAGAAAACAGCAATTTGTATTTAAAAGCCTTCTGAATATTCATATTTGGGTTTGGGGATTGATTTTTTTTTTTAAGCAAAGAGAGGAACTTCTCAAACTGGCTATCATTTTTCAGAGGACCAGATTTCATCTACTCATTTGTTATGCTGTGGGAGCATATCTTACAAAGTGTACACAGGAACATTTGAGAAGGCACGCTGAGCCTAAGATCTCCCGTTCACCAGAAAAAGGTAAAAATTGAAGTGGTCATGACTAATTGCTGCTATTCATTGTTTTAATATCTTGATACCAAGTAAATTGGTCTAAATTAACCAAGGGTTCACCTCCTCACCCAAAACTCTGTGATGTTGGAGGCCTGCTAATTGCTTTAGAAACAAGTGACAGACTGCTGTCTTGTACTCTTAAGTAGCAGTGCAAAGGATTGGTTGAAAGATTTGCCAGGAAAAACAGTGATTTTAAATATATCATTCAAATTAAAGGCAGCCAAGCATAGCAGGAGAACACAATGGCTGTGCCTACACCTGAACTGGGAGAGAAATAGAGACTTTGAGCAACTTTCATGCAATGTGGTTTTCACAGCTGTTTCAGGTTTCCTGTGACTTTCTGGAACTCTTGTTTTATTCTCAGTACAATTAGTTAATTAATTTGATGTCCTGTCAACAGATTTAATTCTGCTTCAGGGGACAGAAAATTTGGAGAAATGTTTGACCTTTTAGAAGCTTTACCAAACATAAGCTCTGTGTAAACAACTGCTGTTTGCCCACCATTAAGAGTGACACATTATTCCCTACTCATGCTGACTGTACTTTTAGCATCTATTTAGCTGCATGAAATTACCTCCTCACTTCACCCAGCTGGAACACTTATCAGCCTAACCAGTGACAAGGACAGGTTAAAAGTGCCTTTATTGAGATCATGTGCTAGAAAAGAATACTGGTTTTAAATGCTGGATGTACTAATCCTGGGCAAATTTGCAAACATTTACCTTTTATAGTTTAAGTGATTCTCACACACGCTGCTCTCAATGTGCAAATTTTAGCACCTAAGCAAATCTCTGCAAGTTCTATACCTTGGACAATATCATGTTCTGTAAAAACCCATCTCTTGCTTTATTTATACAACAAAAATGACAATGAGGGTTCAACCATAAGGATGGAGTCTAGCAAATTAAAAAAAAAAAAGTAATATCATTAGCCTGTAAACAAGTACTTATGTTCATATTTGTAATTTCATTAAAAATCAATCATTTGATATCAGCAATCCATCATAGATCTCTCTCTCTCAAGACAGATTTAGACCTGACCTTCCTGTCTATGTCTGAAATCTGTTCACAGCTATGGTCATGTATATACCCCAGTGAATAATCTATTGTAATTTTCAGTTATCTAAGCAGCTAGAAATGAGATTTCCAAGGGAATCAGGACTTTCTTATCTCTCTCTCCCTTTGAAGTTACTAAGCACTTCAGTATTCATTTCAAGGGTGGCTGATGCCAGATTGGAATACTTGAAAATCCCACCCAGAACCATTTTATTTTCCAAACCAAGAAACACAGGAAGTTAAAAATATTAATGCTGTAGTTGTTTAATGTATATTTGGTTACAAATCCCCAAACTCATAACACTAATGTAGTAATAACCCCTATGCCTGTAGGCCATCATCTGATGCAGTGAGGATCAACCTACAAGCCTCCTGTTGCAGGGTCAGAGGCTGAACACCCTGGTCATCATAGAAGCACCCAGATTAGCACATATTATGTTCTCAGAGGAGCAAATAAAGACTGCTGAGCATCAATCTCAGTACTAAAGGGTCCATTTTTGTATTCTTATCTGAACACCAGTACTTCTTAAGACATCTTCTTAGGACACATTTGGAATTAACATTTTCTTGCCTCTGTTTGTTTAAGAATGTTTTCTCTTATATGCACTATCCCAGAATAATACACTGTTTCTTTCTGCTTAATCTTTAGTATAGTCATTTCCTCCTATTTATTGAGAAATTTACACCTCATTTATGCAATCTGTTCAGAAACAGCAGGTTTTGTGCTATGTCTAATGTCTGTTACAGGTTTCTGAAGTGTAAAAATACCTGTACAGTGTAAAGGCCAGAGCACTGGAAAGTTAATTAGCATCTAAGGCTGTGTGCTTTCAGTAGGCATATCTACATACAAATTAAGTTTACCTAACCAAACAGTACAGACCAGGAGCACCCACAACATTGCTCCCAGTTCAGTTAGTGCACAAACCCACTGTTACTTCATTTCCACCTGCACTGGAATATGAGCTATGACATTCACCTTTCACAGTCAGCCCAGCCAGAGTCCTTTAGCACATCATGCAAAAATACTGTCAGGCTCTAGATGCAACGGGAACACAGCCAGGGAGGAAATCACTGCATCCAGCACAGAGACAGACAACAGAACGCAAGGAGCGGAATAAACATGTTGTACTCCCTTAGGAGAGTCCAGAAAACACGCTTTGGAATTTTACAGGCCAACTTCACTGCCACCTCACCCACTCACATCACTAAAACAAGTCAGTAATGTGATCCTACGAGATCCTACACAACCAGCTCATGCTCCTGCCCATCCAGGGTCTTATTTGGGTCAGAAACCTTTTCAGCTTTTCACAGCTTGTCAGTGAGCTCATCTGCAGCCTGTTGATGTCCCTGCTGCTTCAGCCAGAGCTGAATTATGGAGCCTGGCCAGCTCCTCATCTAGGGAATGAGAGGAGCTACATGCACAGACTAATAGTGCCCCTTACTCCAAGGGTATAGGCTAATATAAATAAATTACTTTTCTTCCCCGGTGACAGCGCAGCTCAAGGTCATGCTATTTTATCTGCCTCCCACACCTCGGTTCTCCTCTTGGTGTCTGTTTGCCAGGCAAGCTATGGAAAGCAGAGCAGCCAAGCAGAGCAGCCAGGAAAGTTGCCAGAGTGCTGTTGCACCTCGAGGCATTTCGGTTGTGGAGCAGGCAGAGAGAGGAAGGAAAGAGGCAGGGAAAGCACCTAAGAAGGGGCAAGGAAGAACCAGTCTGTCTGTGCTGTGTGAGAGCTCCTCATGGTGCTTGCCTGATGGGGTGCAGGCCAAGAAAGTCAGGGGCTGCCCTGAATCTGGGAGGGGCTTTTGGAGTCTGTAGCAGTTCATTAGCCACATTTGCAACCTAAGGGCTTTGCACCATGCTGTCAGATTCAAGACTGGGCCACTGTGTTGTGTAATGATGATGTCTCAATGATTAATGTCTGCCTAGTGTGATCCCAGGACATCTAAATTTCCTACTCTCTAAGCAGCTTGCCATGGACAGCCAGCCCCCCACTGCGGTGTGGTGAGGTATCAGTGCACAGTCAATCGGTCTAGTGGGTGCCAACAGCTTTGATGAAAAGCAGGACAGGCTGAAGGAAGAGTCTGTGAGCCCAATTGGACTGATGCACTGCTTCATGTGGGGGATGTGCCTGACCGTGCATCCTCCTGCTCCCCTCTAGCTCCTCAAATATCCTAACCTTCTGTGTGAGCCACTGATAGTGATAAGAGAGGGTATCTCCCCTCTTTGCAGATCAGGATATCTATTGGTCCTGGAAGGACCTTACAGAAATGCTACCTGGAGAGAAGGAAATAAAGGCTTCTATTTTTAGAAAGATTGAGAAAACATTTTTGTTCCATTTTTAAAATATTCAACTCTTCATTTTTTCCTCTAGGAACACTGTAAGTTCTCATTTCAAATTAACTTGGATTGAATACTTTAATTGCTTAGCATCTCACCTCACAAAAAAATGCACACCCAAAATAACCCAAACCCCAAACAAAAAAAAAAACAAACCAACAAACCTATTTGCAGTGCTTTGTTCCTTATACTGCCGACATGTGTTAGCACATTTGCCCCAAATCTCTTTGCTTGGACTTCTAAATACAGCTGTAACATAAAAAGAAGAACAGCAGCATTTACATCTTTCTGACTTGGCTGGTTTTGATTCCTTAATGTGTAATTGAGGAAGGTAGGGAGGGGAAGTTTGAGGTTAACTGAGTAAGTATTTTTTAAATTAGTACTTGATAGGGAGTAGAAGGGGAGAACCTTTACCCATTGTTTAAAATGTCTTTTAGCTCGTTTTATGCAAAGCAGTTCCTCAGATGTGCCTTGGCCTAGAGAGTTCTGATAGTTTTATTCATTAGTCCTGCGGGAGACCCAGGGCCAATGACTGATTTTATGGCTTTTTTAGTGGTTGGCTGCAAAACTCTGGAATTTGAAACTTGTACCATGCTGTAGAAACAAACATAATCAAGGCAGCTGCACTCAGGCATACATCCATTGATGGGAAGACAGCTACACTAGGGAGGAATTTGGGCCAGTTTAATTGCTGAGGGACAGAATTAAAAAAAAAAAAAAAGAGCTGAAGCTGTTTTGACTGTTCAGGCATTGCTCCTACTGAAGGTGTCTTTGTAAAAGTGAGTGACAGGAGCTGCCCAAGCTGAAGCTGACAACAGACTGGAGACACTTGGACACTGAGACACTGCATGGAAAGCAGGTTTAGAACTTCCTCTTTCCTCTAAAAAGAAATGCAGAAGTCATTTCACATCACCAATTAAACATCAATTTCCTTATTTACCACATTACAATTTGCTAACTGGCATGTTCTCATGCTCTGGAAGAAAACTGTGCTCTGAGTACAAGTTTTCAATAAAGGCAGAAGATGCAGGGGTATTAAAGTCATACTCGTAATACTGTACTCTCCCCTGATGGCATTTCACAGGATTTCCAGTTCGTCATGAGCCCACTTTACACAACTTCCAGATTTATTAATTTTGTCTTACTTAGAAGCCCTGATCCATATTCCATTGCTCAAAGGCCTTATAAGAAGACTCTTCTTTCTCGAGCAGTGCACATATAGCCTATAAAGCTCACTGCTGTTACTGAACCAAAGTACCTAGCAAGCACCCAAGAGGAACTGGACTGTATGGTTAACTAGAACATCCAGGATAGATACAGTGAAAGCTAGAAAGAAGCTTAGGAAGGGCACATAAAAACACGTGATTTGGGGCTTAACCTACTCATAATAGGCATGAAATTCAGCTACCACGTCTCCGCCAGCTGAAGGGTTTCATGTACCATGCCCTGAGACATCTTTAACACACCAGAGTGCTGTGACTCTGACAGTGGCAGAATCAGTCACAGACTCATAGAAATGATTTGGCAGTTCCCTAGGTTTCTTCTGCATTAGAAAGTCTGCCACTGACATCTACTGGTTTCAGATAAGGCCAGGAGTGAAATAAGTATAAGAAAGTTGTTATGTGCCTGATTTCATCAGATGTTCGCACATGTTGACCTTTCTAACAGGAATAATCTCAACAGTGGAGGTACTTTTTGGTCAGTTCTCCTTCCAACCCTTTAGAACACTTTATTACCATAATTTCTGCCATATTTCTTTTCTGCTTGACTCAGAACTGTCCTATTGCTCACCTGTTTTATCTTCTGCAGTCTGATTCATCCATAGCACCATTTGTAAATAATTCTTCAGTCTAGAATAGAACAAAAGAGAAAAAGTTTCATAATTATCTTTTCAAGATCATATATAAAGTTAGAAGGAAACAAATAGTTGTTATATATAATGAAGATTATCTCACATGTCCAGAGGCCAAATCGAATTCAAAGCAAAGTGAGTCCAGGTCTGAATGCTCAGTGATGCAAAGGAGAGAACTCACTCTGGAAAGAGCTAGCACAATTCAAACAGTCACCACCTACTTCACTGAAAATGCAGCTTTTCCTAAGAGGGGAAACCTCTTGTTCACTGAAGGAAAACACTGGAACAATTACACATCACTTGCACACATAGTGAGACACATAGGCATCATAATAACCTAGGTGGACAGCTTAGTTCTTTGCATATGTTTCATTATTCTTACCTCCATCAGATCTCAAAAGTCCTACCAGATTTCCTAGCATCTACAAACCAGTATTATTTTTAAAATTACATCACACTTGTATGTGTGATCTTTTCCTCTACCCATAGAAAGGACTACACATGCTCCATGGCAAGAGGAAAAATTTGGTCTTGGGCTCCCAATAGCAACCAATAAATTCAGAAAACTCAGATTTTGATTGTTAGTTTTCATGCAAAGCTAGAAAATTGCCATTAGGATAGTACAAGTTCCTGGATTTCTTTGGTAACAGATTGCTATCCAGAACTGAACAGTCTTACAGGGTACTTGTTTTCACACCTATAGCTGTCATATCTTTCAAGATCTCCTTTAGATCATTCTAGGATGTTTATTGCTATTCCCTTTCAGCCCTTTGGCAGAAGACAAAATGTCATATTTCTCCCCCTTTACCTTTAAAATATTTAGAAAAGTTTGCATAAAAATCAGTCTGTGTAGCCCCAGTAAAATTTGCATATGTGTTCTCTATAAATATCCCACACTATGCCCCTGATTCATCTTAAATTCATGCTAGTTTGACTTTATCCCACAGTAACACATCATGAATTCTTTCTCTGTAGACAAGTATAGATGTTTACAGTACTGGACCACTGCTCATTACCCTTCTGTTGAAGGATAGCAGAAACTTGTGAACGTGAGCCTCTTTCACACTCCAGGATCTTAGCTATAGAGTCAGCCAAACTGCATCTTGAAAGTACAGTGTAATTATTGTAACACTCACACAATAAATACACTGGAAATAACAATTGCAAAGAGACATCTGAAGTCATCTAGTCCAGTTAGAGTCACATTTGCAAGGAAAAGGCATGGGTAAGAAGGGGAACTAGCAGCTTAGTGAAGGAGTGACTTCATAATTCTTCAGGTTCAGACAGTGGAGAGGGTAAGAACAGGAAAGCTGTAGGTAAGATCTCTTGCTAGGACAGCTCTCAAGCCTAAAGATTAGAGCTCTAGAATTAAACAACTATTGAGGGTAGCAGTTCAAATCAGAGCTTGGAGCAGGAGTAAGGAGATTTGGAAGCTGTGATATAAAATATCAGGGGCATAAAACAGAAGCATGGGAACACTGGAACACCCCAAAGAAGACGTAACCTCAGAAAGTTTGAGAATAAGCTAGTCAAATCAAGCCCTGGCTTAGAGAACAGAACACAGGCAATTGAAAGCACAGGCTTTGTTGCCTCCCTAATAGAGAGCAAAGCCAATGTCCCAACAAAGGTGATGCAGTTAAAATTTAACAGTGCAGGCTGCAATCTGTGTGGTCAGGAGAATTCTCTGTGATGACATAAGGTCTTTGGTGGGCGTCAGTTGGGAATGGCAAATGAAAGCCTTTATTCTGCTCACAGCTAAACATGTTTCCTAGTGTGATTGGTACAAAAAATGGGGAGGAACCAAAAATATATATTAAGAAAGATCTTGCCTAAAACAGGCTATCTGAAGGGTCTAATCCCTTAGACATTCCACCAAGACCTGACATTTGAGAAAACTTCAAGAACTCTACTTCTTTCTGCTTCATCTCCTATACCTAGGTGCTGCTAGAAGGGTTGACAACATTGTTAACGCTTGCTTTCTTTTCAGAGCAATTTTCTTCAGGAGAACCTGTACATCTTTCCTGAGTGCCTCCTCATCTGGAGCCCTTGAAGGCTTTGTTTACATCCTTTTGACCTGAGCCTTCAGAGCCTGTAAGAATGCATGAAAAAGAATATAATCTGAAGTTGTGTCATTGAATAGTTTTTTTCTTTTGCTACAGCTTCTGACACCATTTTTAAAATTATGTTTTCGGTAAAATTCATTTCTGATAAAAATTTTTGAATGAGCTGCTCATATGACTAAGAGTTAACATAGCCAGACCAATAAAAAAATGTCAATGGCAGGTTTTAGAGTCACTCAAAGTCACTCAGATAAAAAAAAGAGTATGGACAATTGTCTCTGTCACAGACAGTAAACATGAAGACTTAGACTCATGCAAGCCTCTTACTTCTGGACAATTTTTTCAGGTGTTTTGCCACTGAGCAGTGTGTTACTCATCCTAGACAAAGCACTTGTGCTGTCAGCTGAGCCCCATTCTGCATTGCTTTTCATTTTCATGTCACAAATTGTCAATACCTCACAGGAGCTCCTAGGCTCAATGCCAGAGAAAGGATAACAACGGTGAACCCAAAGAACTGGATCTTGATCCAATGGAAAAAAATGGTTTAAAAAGCTCTCAGGAGCAGAAGGCACCAGTATGGAGTAGGGAAAGTAAAGAGGAAGAATACTAAAGGGGCCGAGAGAGAGAAAAAGGGGCAGGGACTGACAGGTCTAGGCTGGGCAGAAAGGGGTGCCCGAGACACACTTGGGCAGGGTGAGAAGAGGCTCTGGGTGAGGGCCCGGGAGGCGTGGGTGGGTGGTGCAGGGCTGGATCAGTTAGGATTGCTCTGCCCTCAGGACTTAATATCTCCTCTGTGCACCCCTTCTACTTTCATAGTAGAGCACACCTTTCCCAGCACCTCTTCTTTTGCCAGACATATGGTGTCACTGGTGGGAGTAGCAGGGAGAAGGGGTGCGTGGCACTACTGGCAGCCTGAGGCCAATGTTACCCTCTGTAGAGCAGCACTTTTGCAGTAAAGCCAGTACAAATCCTGATGTATCCCTACCAAAGAGGAGCTGGAAGTACTATAGGTTTGATACTTCTGAAATCCTACACAGGCTATTCAGCCAGTGCCCTGTTTATTCCATAGCAGCCGCTGTCTCAGATTTTCTACCCTGTGGTGCTCCTGCAGAAATTTGTTATAAGCAATGAAGCAAAGTGCAAGCACTAGATCTCCTGTGTCAAAAACAAGGTGAAAGTGCCCATATCTGACCTCAAATACTTAACTACTCTGTCTCATCACCAAGGAAAGGAGCTAGTATTGACAAGCAAATACTACTACAGGCAGTGAGTCCAGAAGCATCATCAAGCTCATATTCATTCTAAATAAATTGAAAGGAAAGAAGACCATCAAAGAATGTTTCACACTGTCCAGAAACTACAGACTCATTTCAATTTGGCTCCAATGAATAAGTAAAAAAAAAACCAAAACCCAACCTACAAAAACACTATGACCTCATGAAGTTTAATAGGTATATTTAATTTTAACATGTGAGAAAATGGGCAGAGAAAAGTCTCCTGAAGAATATAAATCCTCAGGAGAATCACTTTCTGCATTGCAGCTAAAAAGGGTTAAATGTCCCAGATACACTGAGAAAAAATTGGCAAAGGGCACTGGGAGATATTTAGCTTATGTTGTGCTAAAGCTTAGGAATATTTCTTACCTGATGTCCTTCAGTTCATTGCCAAAGATGAGAGTTGCTGCATATATCTCCATATACATCTTCAGCAACCTATAGTTGCTTGGAATGGAAGGGAATCACAGCCACAGACTTTCTGGAGCTCCTGTACAATCATAAAAAGGAACAACAACATATCTGAGCATGCAGAAGGTGCAGGTGTCAGAATGTATTACTTTGTTCTAGTTCATGTCATTTCTCTTGAAAATATGACAATCCAGAGCAAGTCATGGTCATAGCACGAATTCTGTATCAGTAAGAACAAAGCTCACATTCAACAAGACAGGATGTACTTACTGGTCATCTAGTAGAAAATCAAGAGGACTAAGATGTGTGTGGCAGACTACTATATTGTGCCTCAACATCTTGTTGAATATATTGCCTACATCTTTACAGCCATTCCTTTCATAAGTATAAATTAGTCTGTCTATCTCTACTGACTTTAACAGATCATCTCCAGGTTTGGAAGAAGCAGCCCTTGGAACATGTGGCATGCCTTAAAGCAGCTGTTACCTCAGAGAGCCATAATTAATATTCAAATAACCTGAGAAAGAGTAGCTAAGGACACAACAGTTAAAATCATACACTTACAATCTCATGGTTATACATACCAGCTCTGAGTGATAAAGCTGGGAGAGAAAGAAAGGGTCTCTCATGCAACCTGTGCTATGTGTTCCTCTGTCAAGGAAACTTTAGAGTGCTGCTGACCTCACTTCAAAGTCCTGTGTTCTTAAGATTAACTTTTCCACAATGAGCCTCTTAGGTAAATAATAGACTATGGAAGTTTTTCATTTAGTGAATGTTTTGGTTGAAAATAAATAGTTTTGACGATTTAATCAAAGGGCAAAGGTTTCCATCGCTGCTAGTTAGTACAGCTTTCTGCTAAACTTTTCCAGAGTTACACTATCTCACCCAAACTGTGCTGGTTCAAATTGTTTCTGGGTGTCATGGTTTAACCCAACCCAGTAACCAAGCACCATGCAGCTACCTATTCACAGCTTCCCATGCAAGGGGATAGGGAGGAGAATCAGAAAAAAAATAAATAATTGTGGGTTAAGATAAAGACATTTTAATAGGATAACAGAGGAAAAGAGTAATAACAGTGATAATACAGGTGATGCATAAATGCAGTTACCACATGCAAAAGGAAAATAAAACCATTTTAATGCCCAAGCTAAAGATGTTACCTGTTATAATACAGCACTTTGCCTCCTGTTTTCATCCACTGCATCTTCCTTTTACTTTGGCTGCTCAGCCCAGAGGCATAGGAGAAAGGTTGCTTGGATAAATTTACTAAGGTGGGAAGTAGACAACTTTTTCACCGAGTTCATGAACTGTATGGCAGGTGATACCTCCTAGAATCCAGTCATCAAGGATTGTGCTACTTCTCCAAGAGTTATACCCACTAGCAGACTGAATTTGTGGCCTCACTTCTCTCATTTTGCATAACTTTTCTAGAAAAACTCTGCTAGCATGTTGCAGGTATACAAGAAAGACCTCTGCTTATATGTTTGATCATTTCTTTGCCAATATTTCGTATATGGGACTGGCTGTTTCAGTCAAGCCTGACCCCTTTTCTCTGTCAGCAATCATCTCTCCCCTAGTCCTGCAAATACCACTGCTTAATTCTCTGTAAAATGTCCCTGATAAATCAGCTGGCTCTCTAAAGAGGATGAAAACCTGGCCAAAAGTACCACAGTGAGAGAGGGGGTGCCAGATTTTTTAAAAAATTACTCCCATCTACATGAAATGCCAGTTACTCTCCAGCCCACACTAGCCTAGACATTTCTTACTTTGCTGATCCCAACTGCTTTCATCAAGTTCCATCCCTAATTTCTATTAATTCAGCACCTTGCTCTCACTCCTCTTGCATCCGGCTTTGAGTGCCTGACGAGAGTGTTAATGCCTCCCCCGGGGCAGCAATTCGAGGAACACAAACATCTTCTGCAAGGTGTGTGTGTTGGATCAAATCCTCTCCCCATCCCGCCCACCCCGAGGGGTCAGCCAGAGTGCAGCAAGTCGCTGCGCCTAAAGAGATGGACTAAAGCACACACCTCGAGCTCGGCTCCTTTTGCAAATTATCTCCAAACATCCTGCTGGGCCAGATGCTGAATATACGGTTCTGTCAGAGCCACTGACCAAGCGTGAATTTTACAGATCACTAGCTTGCAAGATCCCACTTCACTGGATACCTAAAGCCTACTGGTATACAGCTTTGGCCTCAGGGTTTTGTAGTGTATAGTACATGTGTCTTACAAGTGTGCAACTACAAAACCACACGGCAAAAACTACAAAACCACACTCTGTCAAGGAAGAGAGGTGATTTTACCAGTTTCCTGGAACACACATAACCAATCCACCCAGAAAGACAGTGCAAAATTTATTTTTTCATTAACTTGAGGACTCTTCCTTACATTAACCAGCTTGTTTTCATTCTGCTCTGATACTTTGCTCCCTGTGAAATTCTTCTGTAACATTTTGTGCTTTACTATGAACTCTTTCTGGAAATGCAGGAACTTGTTAAACTGTTTGGGTTTAGTTACACCAGCCAAGTATGAAAGCATGAACTGGTATTCCTCCTTGACAAGCTCCATAACACAGTCGGCTGGTTTTATCTGGTTTGTTTTGCAGCACCACAATCTCGGACACATCTAACTCAACTCTTTTGAGACACATATGGAGTCTGTCAGATCCCTCCTCGACTTTCTTTTTAAGTGCTTTCAACTTTCACATTTCCAGAGGAGTAGAAAAATCTGCTGAGGCACCAGCATCAGTCACAGACAACTGGGATGTCTGTTACTGGGGTGGAAGATTCAGCCTTTGCTGGAAGCAGAGGGATACTGAAACAAAAGTTACCTGAAAATCTTTTCAACTTCCTTGTTCTCATTTTCAGGTGGGAATAGATTGATTTCTGTCATGAAACTAGTTTGGTTCCTGGCAGAGTACCTTCGTCCCTGTTTTATTTTCTCTGAAGGCTTGTGAAGCTTGCTATGATTTAAGTGTCCTCAGGTATAAAGTTTGACACCTGTTCTGTTGGCCATTTCTGAACTATCAAAGAGAAGAGACAGGCTCCACACTTTGTGGTTTTTCTCCATGAAGAAACATATTGTTGTAGCACCCAATCAAAAGGGAAAAGATAAAACACACTTTAAAAGGGAAAACTTTTTTTTAAAATGACAAAACTTTCAGCACAGAACAAAATTCTTGCACTTCTAGAGCAGAGTATTTTGCACACACACAGGACCACATATAAAAATATCACAGAATCACAGGCTGGTTGGCGTTGGAAAGGACCTTGAAGACCACCTAGTTCCAACCCCCTGCCGTGGGCAGGGCCCCCCCCCCTACTAGCTGTATAAATATAATCAGACAGACCTGGAGACACTTGTGGGTTCCTGTGAAGCTCAACCTCTGCCCACACTTCTTGGTAGCACAGTTTCCAATCTCCACTCCCCACAGGTCTCCCCATGAATTCTGCTGCTTCAGAGACTAGTGTCTACTGTCCAGTCATTATCACTAGGTCTAAGACTGGTACCTTTCTATGGTATGTCATATAATCCCTTTCAGAAACTCTCAATATTCTATTGGTGTGTTGCTGTAGAAATTTAGTCTTCCTAGTTTTAAGTCTACCTTTGTTCATTGTCAGATACTATTTTTACCTACTAATCTTGCACCAGTTTTTTACTTTTTATAGTCTTCCCTAATCATCTAGTCTTTTGTGTCCTTTATAGAAAGAAATTGTGGCTCCTTTCAGCCTTCCTCCTTTTGCCCAAACTCAGTGTATGTTGTTTATGTATAAATATATTTTTGTAAGATAGGCTCACCATTCTTCTAGTCATCTCAGTAACAATGTGATTCTGTAATGCTTCACTCCTCTTATAGTTACACAGACTCACAGAATGGTTGACACTGAAAGGCCTCTCTGGAGATCATCTAGTGCAATCTCTCTTGCAGGGTCAGAACAAGGTTAGCTACAACACGTTCCTCAGGGCCATGTCTAACTGGGTTTTGATTATCTCCAAGGATGGAGGTTCCACAAGCACTGTGGGCAATCTGTTCTGACATTGGATAGCCCTCACCATGAAAAAAAGTTGTTTCTTCTGTTTTCTTGTGTGTCCATCACCTCCTGTCCTTTTGCTGGGCAGTGCTGAGAAGAGCCTGGGTCCTCTTTGCTCCTCCCACCAGGTATTAAGACACATTGATAGCACATTGAAAAGAAGACTCAGGGGGGCTCTCTTCTCTGGCCTAAACAGCCTCAGATCTCCCAGCCTCTCCTCATATGAGGGATGCTCTAAGCCCTTAATCATTTTCATGGCCCTTCACTGGACTCTGACCTAGTATGTCCATGTCTCTCTTGCACCATTCCAGCCCAGGTCTGGAACCAGCACTCCAGAAACATCTCATCAGTGCTGAGTAGAGTGAAGAATCAGGGACACAAAAGGTGCTTGTGTTACTCTGTCCTGAACGTGAAAGACAGAACCGTACACAGCAGTAAATAGTGTTCCCATTCTTAAGTGTGGAGCCACTTTGAGTGATTGTAAATTAAAAGAAACTTCTCATTCAAAATGAAGTGAGCTTGTTTAAAAGGGGAAAAAATATAAAAAATCTGGTGGGATGAGAGTAGCATTTTCTGTCAAACTGTCATGATGCTTTGATTGACACATTGGATTAACATGGATATGACATCACAGAATCACACAGAATGTCAGGAGTTAGAAGGGACCTCAAAAGATCATCTAGTCCAACCCCCCTGCCTGAGCAGGATCACCTAGATTAGATCACACAGGAACATGTCCAGGTTGGTCTTGAATGTCTCCAGTGAAGGAGACCCCACAACCTCTCTGGGCAGCCTGTTCCAGTGATCTCTCATCCTTATGGTGAAAAAGTTCCTCCTTGTATTCAGATGGAACTTTCTATGTTCCAGCTGGGACTCATTGCCCCTTGTCCTATCACTGGCCATCATTAAGAAGAGCCTGGCTCCATCCTCCTGACACTCACCCTTGACACATTTATAAACGTTAATGAGGTCACCTCTCTGTCTCCTCCAAGCTAAAGAGACCCAACTTCCTCAGCCTTTCCTCATAAGGAAAATGTGTTCCACTCCCTCCATTATCTTGGTGGCCCTGCACTGGACTCTTTCACAAGAACACTGACAATGACATCCCTGGTGCATATTTGCAAGAAAAGATGCCTGTACTTACCACAACTATTTCTTAGCCTTAGACCATAGCTCCTTTGGGATAAGGTGGCATACTCCATTCTGTCTCCCCCTAATGACTCAGAAGGACCAGAAACATTTCAGCTGATAACAAGCCGATAATTGTGGTGGTAATGAGCTTGTCATCCATTTCCTCACTCAACATTAAATAATGCAATAAGCTGTGGTGACATCAGGGTGTTTCCAGCCTGATCCTACAACTTCAGAAAAGTTGTAGGCAGATTTTTCTATTTTTTCCTGGAAGCCATTGATTTTTTATTTTTTTTTTTGTGGGGGGTGGGGAGGGGAGCGGAACGGAACGGGAGGCTGAGATCTCCATCCAAAACTGAAAACTTTCTTGTATCTCATGTTATGATTGTACTCTGGCTCAGTGGGTTAGTAAATGAGTCACTGTTGCACTCTAGTGTATTTAGAGGTATTCAGGCTCATGTATCCACCAAGGCACTGCAGGACCTGTTTCCCTGTGAGGGTGAGGCAATGAAGCCCACAGAAGCAGAATTGGGAGAACAAGAGGTTCTTGAGCTGTCTGCAAATGTACAAGACATTTGGAGACAATGGAGTTGAATCCATTAACATTAATAGTAAAAGCAAGGAAAAGCAGCCAGCCTGCTCGGTAGGGAAGGGGGTAGAGGAGGCAAGAAATGAGCTTTTCTTTGCTCATCATAGAAAAGATGAGCAGGTGACTAGTGCAGGTAGCATCAGTTAGACAAGGTTAAATAAAAGATTAAAAAACCCCTAATAGCCTGAACGAACAGATTAGACAGCACTTAGAGTAACGTGCTGCTAATTCGGCTGAACCTGATAAACATCTGTCTAACATATGTGAAAAACTGTCTGAATCAGTCTCAGATGCATTAGCCATTACTTTAGTGAAGGACAGTTGGGGTCTGGTGAGCTACCCGGTAGGAACAGTGCAAGTACAGGGGCTGTGTTTAAAACAAGTGGGGAAGAGAGAAAAGAGACGAGTAAAAGCTCAGCAACTTTACCTTCATAAAGAAAAAAACATCCTGGCAAAAATAAACTTGATCAAAGCACTGAGATGCAGGTGTGTGTGTGTGGGTGGGTCGGGGGGAAGCAGTACCTGTTGCATATTTTTACTTTATTTATGCTTTTGGCATTGTCTCACATAGCATTTTTATGAGCAGGCAAAACAAAGAAACAAGAAAAAAAATCTTAGATGGAGATCAGCTAGCATGGCTGCAAAACAATACCACAACTCTAAGATTATATTCAAAGAGTAGCTATAAAGCTATTCAAAAGGAAGGGGTACCAGTCAGTGTTGAATGGAGGTTCATCCTGAATCTGTATCTACTTTTCCCAACGTTTTTGTTTAGACTATGGATGATGGAATACACATTATGCTTGTTAAATTTCTGGACGACATGAAATGGAGAGGGGATGCAAATATTTTTAGAGGATTTGAGCTGGAAATGTTCTTGATAAATTAGAAAATTCTGAGAACAGCTGGATGAACTTCAGTACGTGCAGAAACAATCAGCTTCCCAGCAGCCAGCAACAGCTGGCTTAGGAGAAAGCTATTTAGAAAATATCTGGGGAATAGGGTGGATGACACGGTCAGCACAAATCAACAGCGTCAGTATGGTCAGCAAGACAAATGCCATTCTGGGGTATACAAGCTAATGCTTAATGCACAGTGAGTGGAATACTCCTGTCAGTGTGCCCAGCACAGAAGAGGCTTCAGCCAAATGTTATGTCCAGTTTCAGGCACTGCTCTTCAGGAAAGATTTAGGACAACTTCAGGATTCGAGAATGAGCTGAAACAATAAATAAGAAGAAAATGTACATAGGTGGAAAAATATAATTTAGCCTGAGGAAGACACCAAGTGAGGGACATAAAGCAGAAAACACGTTTGTAGCATGACTGCAAAGATTTTAGGAGTTCAGGCATAAAACCACATCTCCAGGGCTACAGAGCATGTCTTGATTTTCCCAGTTTCCAAATGAGCAGTGGGTGGTGGCCACGAGCAGACCCTAACTGCTCCTGCTACCTGGGAAAACAGACCAAGGACTGACAGATATAGACAAGAAGTCAGACTGGGAGCCATCACCTACACGGGATGATAACCCACTGACTCCCTGTGCTACTAAATGGTATTTGAAGCATATATCTTAACGTGATGGAGTCAGAGCCTTGATTTGCATATCAAGGAGCAGTATATGTAAAGTGGGTTTGGCCACTAGGAAGAAGTAGCAGAAAATATGTGGATATAGGTAGGTTTTAGGTAGCACAGAGTAAATTTTTAAAATTGACATCCAATAATGTGGACCAATATCCCTCCAACAAAAATATGATTCAGGGAGCAAAGGGAAGAGGGCAAAGAAACCATTTAATTTTCCCTTCCTGCTGCTCCATTCTTATCTCTATTTGTTGTCACTTTTAATTCCAGAACTATCTAATTTTTCCCATGACTGACTTGTGCTGGAAGGACAGAAATGGCCATGAAAATAAGGTTGTGATATTTTTCATAGAAACATGAGAGAGAAGGAGTATATAGAAACAGGTTGAGTAGAGGAGAAGCAGCAGCAGCTGCTACTGAGAAGGATCTGCCTGGCTGATTATATTTGCTCCTCTATTCGGTCTTTAAACAGGCACTGAACCCTCTTGTGGAGATTATCATTATATATTCTAGAAATGTGACAGTAGACTGGCTAGGTATAGGGCAGAAAAGGAGACTATCTGTGTTTTACCGTTCAGAATATAGCCTGGAATGGCCCTGAAGGGAACTCTGGAGGTGGGCTGGGATAAATTCATACTCAGATGCTGTCCTTTCATTTCCTCTCTGGACCGATCACAGTAGTCCAAAAGCTTCAACACAAAAGCAGCCTTGAGTTCAGTCCTCATTTAAACTGAAGCTTTAAGGTCAGAGTGGCTAGAAGATGAGGCATAGTGTGAGGTAAGGCACAAAGCAAAAGAAAGCAAATTGTCTGCTGAACTGTTCAGGACCAGGTTTTCTTTAATTGCCTCCCTAACAACTCTGTCAATGAACAGATAGTAAATTTGAACACCTCAGGGACAGTCACCTGCTAGGGGCTATGTCTGTATCCTGCCACTATAATTTCTGGTGATAAGCGGGAGGCTGATAAGAAAGTGAACCTTTCCAAGGGTACTGGGCAACATACTGGGCATCACTGGCCCTTCCCCTTCCACAATTATAACCTCCATTGCAAGTAAGAGTAGTTTGTTTCTAAAAAACCTGTCCCACTATGCCTTTATAGTTTATAATAAAAGAAAGCAATGCTCTATCGGGGGGGAAGTTCTTTACAGAAAGAGTGGTGAGGTGCTGGAATGGGCTGCTCAGAGAGGTGGTAGATGTCCCAACCCTGGAGGTGTTCAAGGCCAGGTTGGATGGGGCCCTGGGCAACCTTGTCTAGAACCAGGCCTGGAGGTTGGTGGCCCTGTCTGTGAAAGAGGGGTTCAACTCTATGATCCTTGGGATACCTTCCCACCCAGACCAGTCTGTGTGAAAGGAAGTGCAAAGTGCAGCGGCAAAGGGGCACATCCATACATTGCAACAAGGGGAAAATAGGTTGAATGTAAGGAAAAAAACCCTTCACATCTGGAATGATTGAGCACTCAAGCACATGCTGTGAAATCTCCCTCCCTGGAATTACCTACAACTTCACTGGATAAAGTCCTGAGCAGATGATCAAAATTTCCTAGCCCAGCATGGAGGAGTGCTGGACTAGTTGGCCTCCAGAGATCCCTTCTCACTTAACTTTGTGTTTCCAGGAACAACTTTAAGCTTGCAAATGAAACACTGTAAAGTCAGGGCATACCCTGATATATTTCCCCTCATTCTCTATCATCTTGTGCATTCAAGCTGTGCGCTGCAGGTGGCAGAGAAGCAACAGGAAAGAAAAAGAAGCACTATTACAGTCAGAGTGCCTGAAGGATGTAAGTGAAGCAAGGTCTGTGGGAAGAGGTAATCTCTTTTATTAGACCAACTGATATAGTTAGAAGAACGTGGACAGGATTTCAGGCACGCAAACGCTTCTTCAGCCTGAAAATAGAACCATCCCACTTCAGTGCTAAACACAGGTTGAAAACAGTTACTCTCAATTTAGCTAGCTATATTTATCAACTAGACCATCTGAGACAAAAAATACCACCATGTAATTGGCAGTCGCAGAGTGGAAGAGATTTTAACTATATTTTCATCTCTCCTCTCGATATACCTCCTGAGGGAGGCAGAGATATTTTTGCTTACAGAACATGAGTGTGGAAGAGAGGTTTGAAGCGTGTCAAAGCAGCTCTGTACTTCCCAGGAGTTGGGGAAGCAGGCAGCACACCACAGAACACATACATGTGCTAGGGCCCAGCACGAGGTTCCAGAAAAGGTCACTGAGCAGAGGCAGCCAATCCCCACTTGCCATCATGGAACACACAGGCAATCCTCACCTACTCCTGCTGTGTGGAAAATCTATGCTTCAGTTGGCAAGTTGGGCAAAGGTCTTGCCCGCTGCATCTCTCATGGCTTCCTCACCATACACCAAAACCCTCACTTGGCTCTTCACCCATGATGGGCTGACAAGAACTGGCAGCTCAGGGCTGATGTGCCTGCCTCATCCTCATGTTGCCACCAGGGCTTGGCAGAGGCTCAGCTCCGCACCCACCACATGGCCCATCTACCCCCCACAGACACTGTCCAGATGCCCTGCTGTCCCTAGGCATGAGCCTTACCTTCTCTTGTTTATCCCATTTATCCTGGGATGTAAGGCCTGGGCTTGCTTTGAGATCAGCTCTGTGAGGTGCTTGTCTGTCACCCTGAAGTCTATGCCCTCAAACTAAAGCAGCACCATCAAATCCAGTCCAAATTTACCACTGGAGCCCGTTGCTCCTTCACATGTGTTAACTTCCAGTTACAAACCATCCCCTCCTCACTCCGGGGTCAGCCCGACACACCTTGCCCAGCAAGCAGCACTCACACACACCCCACCCTACTACCCCTCCATTGCCCCAGCCATCTCATCCTGGAGGATGGGTGCTGGGACATGCAATGCACCCAGCGAGGCTTTTGGGACAATCCCCCCAGTTGCCCAAGTACCTAATTTCATAGAATCATGGAATTGTCTTGTTGGGAGGGACCCTTTAGATCAAGTCCAACCATTGCCCTAACCTGCCATCTGCTACTAAACCGTGTCCCTCCTTTCTACTGCTTCTTGTGCTTTCTGTTTTCTCCAGTTTTGTGTAAGAACACCCAGACATTATTTTAAACCCCCACAGACAACCACCAACAACACCATGTATCCCCGGTCTAAAAGCTTTAGTTACCAAAGGAACAAAGCCACGACAAAGGTAGGCCCAGTTCAAGGCTGATCAAGAGCATGGCTGCAGCAAATGTGAGGCACCCAGCACCCGTTTCTGGAGAAGCTCCTGAGACATGTGAGCATCCACCTGCTGCTTGCAGTAGGAGAGGGCTGTGGAGTTCCCAGGTGAGATTAATTTGGATATTTTGGATATTTCTTGCAGACCTATGACATTACTTGGGTTTTCCCTGAACATTGGCTAACCTCCCCCAAAAAAAAGTGCTCTTGTCTGAGGAGATTTCTTTCATTGACACGGCACCAAGTCTTTTAATTATATATGAAAAAATATTTTAACTTTTAAGGAAAGAGGGCCTCCTGCTTTGCTTCGCTGACAGCAGTCAGTGACTGAAGATTTTTAGCCTTGAACTGAGATGAGGTTGCTGCACTGCGGAGGACCAGCAACAGGTCTAATCCAGCAAAAGTGAATTCCCATACCCTCACAGAGTCACAGCAATATCTAGTGGGAGACCAAGAAGCAGCATGAAGTCAAAGCATGAGACTCTCCAGGAATTTGAGGTGGGTAAGAATCTGTTCCAAGGGAAACAGTCTTTAGGCAAGTCTATACTAAGACTCATGGATGAGTGTACAGTTAAACAGTGGGACAACACCATGCAGCGTGAAAAGGTTAAAAAAAGAAAAAAAGTGATAGAAAGTCTTGAGAAGATGATATCTAGCAAAGGCACATGAGCCTCTGCAAGTGTCAGACAAGACTTTGGAACCCATGTCAAGTTGGTGAATGAAACTGTAGACAAGCTGATGATGTAGTGAGAGCACATGAGAAGATGGAAGATTAGCTTTTCCCTGACATAACAACAGACACGTCTGACTGGCTTTAGGACCATGAACAAGGCCCCATCTTGTTAGCACATTGTCCCATCACTTATGCATTATCCTGAGAATAATCACATAATTTGTTCCTAGTGCAGGTAGAAAGAACTGACCCCCCCCCCAAAAAAAACCCCACAAAAAACCCTCCCACAAAACTTTCCCCACACAAAAGAACCCCAACCCACAGCAAACCTCCCAAATTCCCAAGCCAAACAACCATACTAATGTCTGTACATAAATCTTTTAAGCATAACTAATAAAATCCATTTCTCCTGAAGCTTGAGCAATACCAGACTGTGTACCTACTTTCTAACAAGCTAGATGACAAACACTTTAGTAAGCATCGAGTATGGCCCTGGCCATACAAAGGACAAATCTGAGATGGTGAATACAGCCCATCCATCAGAAAGTGTTTACAGGATCTGGGGACAGCACCACAGTCCAAATATTCAGCAGTCACAGCATTCACTCTCGTGTCATATAGTGGGGAGGCTGGTGTCAACACCAGCAGACTCCAGGATTAGATTATAATTTCTAAATTTACATCCTTAAAAAACCCCAGAGGTCCTTAACAAGTAAAAAACTAAGATCACTTTAAAATATGTGCTACTTAACTATCCCCATCTCAGTTTCATAATCACACTTTTGTCCCAGAAATATAACCTGTATGTATATAGTCCAAAACATTGCTGCACTCAGTCTTGAAACCCAGACGTATCTGTTAGGAAACACTGTTCCTCACTGCAGATAGAGGTAAAACATGTCTACACCAAGCACCTTAAACAGAAAGAGAAAGGTAAGCCCAGACTTCTTCTGAGATACTGCAGGCAAGTTGCATTGTTTGGATTATATATTAGGAAAGTAAAAAATAAAAGTTTGCTGGCATTCCTACAGTATGCGTGGCTTTGATGAAGCTTAGTCTTTTACTGTAAATCACGGCTGTGATATCTCAGGTGGTTTTCCACTAATGTGAGGGTAGACCTCCCACTCCTTGGCACTTTTGTTCTCCTCACAAAAAGCTTCTGAATGTCGTGACTGATCTCACCCACTTCAGAGGGTGCAGTCCCAAAATTAACAAAGTTCCCCATGGCGGAGAACAGGTGACTGTTTACAGAAACCCCATACATTTGCATTCTGTTGGCCAGTTACTGAGAAATACGGGAGTCTGTATCACAGCCACAGCATGGCAAGAGGTGGGTTATACTGGGAAATAGAGGAGAATTTCAAAGTTGTGTAAAGATGGCAGAAAACCTAACTTAACTTTTTAACAACTAAAAATAATAATGCAAACCCATAGGAGCCTGGGCTTTACAACCCCCACAGGTCAGAGGAACGCCTGTTTGGGAACACAGTACAGGCTCAGGCCCTTCAGGTAGGATTTCACATCAGCTCTGCTCCTATGGATCCCACCAGTAGTATCGCTGGGAGCAGAGATAAGGAACACCACAAACTTCTGCCTGAGTCTTTTCTGCACAAGGGTATATTTGCTTTGTTGACTGGCAGAGATCGCCTTACCAGTGGTACTTACCTCCTCCTTGTCAAACAGAGAGTACTCTTTCCAGTGACACTGGGCCCCCTCCAATCCTATTAAGGCAGTGACAGTGAGGTGCACAACAGCTTCTGGGTTAGAACCCTCTAAACAGCCAGTGCTAAGCGAGGTGCAGTACTACATAGCTGTAAGGGACTACAAGAGAGAGGAACAACAGCAGCTTTGCTAAAGCTTTCCCTGCCCTGCCAACACCCCATTTCTAACAAGCTGGGGATCTGACACATGCTAAAAGTAGCTGAGAAAGTTATTTCTCAACATTTTGGCATTTTGAAACACAAACATTTAGCTTTATGTAGCTTATTTTTATGTTCCCAGTCTGTTGCTACCATAGGTGTTGAGATTACATTATTACCAACAACTTGGAGCCTATGGAACCCGGAGAAGTAGTATCCAGGCAGTTTATTATCAAGTTAAACACAACTATCCTCAGAGTGAAAAAGGGTTTTTTTCAAGGTATCACTCTCTAATGGAGTTTTCACAGGCACTTTCCTCTCATCATTTCCTGGCATGTAAAAATGACGGCATGTTACATTTGTCTCCTAGGCTACTTGTTTGAAGCAGACACCGGATGCGGTGCGGCTGTAGTGCTGGAGAACTGTACAGTCTGGGGGATAACCTGAGGTTCCCTGTATCCCACCCAATTCAGGGAAAGTATGACAGTAATGTCACTTATGGAAGGAGAGAAAATGGGCTATAGCCATCAGCCCACCTTGTAAAGATCATAGAATACACATTTCCAGGCTGTGTCAACCTCATTAGCCTTGACTGCAGCAGCATAACCGTTAAATTACAGCATTCTCAGCCACGGGGCTCTCATTTAAAATGTAGAGTTGTTACCAAAACTCAGCAAAACTGTCAGTGACAAGTCCTGGGTAGAACCCTTCCCGCATCTGCAAAAGAAGCAATGTTCTGGCCCAGTCTTTCCATGGTACGGTTTACACTGACTGACTTAATGAAGATGGCACAGATCTTCTCTTGGTACAGTTTCCAGTTGAAAGAATGTGAAATAAAATCTTTTCTATTTATTATGTGGGTGTCTCACATGGCTTTTCCTGTAGCATCAGTATTCCCAGCGAAGGGGAACTCTAACAATGTCAGAAGTGTTTAATCAGGCTAAGGTTAAACACCCAACAGAAATGGAAGCTCAAGCAAAACTCTGCACACTCTGCTCTGTTTTACTGCCACTATAAGCTACCCAGCAAACAGAGTAAGATGCACAAATGACATAGTTCATGATGTAGGCTTTGCAGGATCAACTAAATAAAGGAAATTGGTAAAACGTCTTGCAAATGAAAAGGCACCAGGATCCCCAACAAACACATTCACTTCATTTATGCCAACTCCATACAGAGACACTGTCCAAAGCACTTCAGAAATCTCTTCTGCATGACAAACATTACACGTCACAGCTGAGGCAGAGGGTAATTCTGCACAAGGCCTTTCTGCAATTCCAGGCAAAACTTACCGTGCAGGAAGTCTGGGGAGCTGAGACTTCAAATCAGCTTCCCTATTCTAGGCCAGCTGGTGAGTGCTTCTCACCAGCTTCTCCTCTTTATGATCAACTTATCAGCACTAATTCCAAACTACCCATAGTCACCACTGTACCCTTTTCACCACTGCTACTAACACTGACAGTAAGATTTTTCAAAGGCTTCTGGAAGATATTGATTCTCTTCGGTGCTTCCAAAAGTTTCTCTCTTTTTTTTTTCTTTTGGCATTTACAACCCCTTTTTTTCATTTCCATATGCTTATTAATGTTTACTGACTTATAGTCCTTCTGAAAGCAGCATAAATACAGCTCCAGGAGAAGTAGCAGCTCTACAAACATCAAATTCTCACCTTCATTCACAGGTCTTACATTGCTGTAAAAAAGAAAAATAATTAATGCCAGATGAATGCTAATAGACAACATGGCGGAAATAGTTAATGAATGCTAATAGACAACGTGGTGAAAATCATTAAGTCCTCCCAGCAATGCTACAAACAAAAAAAGCCATGACAGGAACAGCACTCTACCTGGTATAATTATTCAAGGTTCCTGTGTCTCGGGCAGAGACTCTTTCTTTCAGAAAGAATTTTAAAAAACAGGTCTTGTACACGCACCAGCTATCTTCTGAAGCATTTCTCTGTAACTCATTCTTGACCCAGAGACAAAGATCTTCATTCTCGTAAGCAACACCCATGGTACTGGTAGCTCTTCCCTGAGCACTACTGAAACTCATCAGAAGAAAACCCTTTTCTCTCTAATCTGAGGAAAAGGGTTTGAGAACCCTTTTCAGTTTGAGAAAAGTGAATTTCTGCTAGGCAAAATAATATTCAGTAATAAAATATTTCTTCAGCTAATTAAGGAAAGTAGACTCCAACACTGGTTGAGGAAGTGAAGTCTGTCCCTTACAATTGACTCAAACAAGCACAGGATCTTAGAGAGCACTTGGATGCTTTGAAGTAAACCTAATCTGGAATTCCTCAAAACCAACAAAAATACTCCTTTCCCCCCAAAACTTGAAGGAGCTTCAGTTAGGTTGCTTTCACATTTACATTTTCCAATATCTGCAAAGGAATATATTCTGGAGTTGATTTTCCCAACTCTCTGATAATGTTTTATTATGGCTATATTATTTATTATAATGCTAATAACAAAGGGCTAAAAGCATTGAAAAAAGCATACCACTGGGCAGTGACCATCAGACAGAAAGCACCATGCTCTGCTACAAGAACTATACCTGCACAACAAGCAGAAAACTATCAAGGGCATGTGACTGCCTGCCAATAATTTGAAAAATTTGACCAGAAAGTCATTAATTCACTTCAGCCTACAGTTTCATGCCAACAACACAGGAACAGGTGGAAAGGAGCAAATTAATAGCGTTTACAGAAACAGTCCTCTTTTACTGCCTGTCTCTCAAAATAATTCATAAAGTTTTAACTTAAATTAGTAAATCCCAAATAAAAAAATAAAGCATTAAAAGTCCATGAAGTTTGTTTCATCACAAAAGTTAGCCTTGCTGGCAAGACGCCCCTTGCAGCTATCAGAGCTTTCTGGAAGAGCTGTCCACAACAGCACAAACCCAGGAATAATTTGTAAAACTGTTTTTTGACCACTGTTGTCAGTAATTAAACCAAAACAGTTGCCCTGGAATCCTCTTTCTGGCCAAGTTGTCCTAGCAATGCTGAGCTCCTTCGGTGAGGAGGGAGTCCAGGCTGAGAACTAAAGATGGAGTTCAGGTTGAAGTCTGTTCCAGGGCCAACACCCTTCTATGAGAATGGGAGGGTCATGCAGAGTCCTAAGGACACAAGGCCACTCTGAGGTCTTCAAACGGCGAGTGCCCTCTTTACTGAGCATCAACACTGCAAATCAAGGTAATATGTAGATAATTACACAGGATCTTCCCCCCCCCCATTTTTGTTCACCTACTTTTTATTAATTTCTGCTGACGTGTGGTTCAGACCTTTGCTTTACAATTCCCTGAACTTACCTTGTTTTCCAGGGAATTATTACTGACAGCTGTCAAAGCTCTAGCATCACTTTTGACTAGCAAACCTTAAAAATTTGGGTGCAAGATTACTCTTTTGCCATTCAGCATCTGAGTACCCCTGTAATTCCCAAAAGGCACCAAGTGACTCTGCATTGATTGCACTGCTGCTTGATAGTGACACAGCAAAGATTTTCGTGGAATTATCCATCAACTTGCAAGGAAAGCTCTCTGGCAGCAGGACAGTAGACAGGAAAGTGGATCCCTTCACAGTTTATGGCAATGTGAGCTTGCAATAGGTGATAAAAAATAATATTTGAAAAAAAAAGGAAAAGAAAAAGAATGAACTTACGTTGGGAAAACACACCATAAGAAGTAAACTGCAATCACAGGGGAAAACAGGTACTACACCTTTTTCAAAGGCTGCATTTTTGATTCCATTTTTCCTGTGGATTACATTTGGTATAAATACACACATATGCACGCACACACACACACATTTCTCATCCCTCACTTCCCAATAACAGGAAAAATAAACATGAAATTAATATTAAAAACTCTGTATTCAGTAATATTCACACCAAAGTATATGTATAGATA
This sequence comes from Heliornis fulica, assembly GCA_013399135.1. Taxonomy (NCBI): domain Eukaryota; kingdom Metazoa; phylum Chordata; class Aves; order Gruiformes; family Heliornithidae; genus Heliornis; species Heliornis fulica. The sequence continues at coordinate 182,768 of VXBZ01004532.1, read as the reverse complement.
TATCCATTAAAATTATGAACATTTCTAAATATATTTTGTGTATCATACATATATTTATATGTATAATTACATATCCACAGAAGTAGTCTTGCTGTGCTAAAGCCAGCAATAAAAGCAAAAACAGGTTTCACAATAGGACACCCATATATGCATATGTACTGGCTGTTTGGTTTGTGAATTTATTTACAACTTAACTATATCATAATAAACGCTTACTGTTCTATTGTACAAACGTAATAGTAAAGGTTTAGGTTTGTTTTTTTAAATACAAAGACTGCAAATGAATACATGAAAAAAATTACACACCATGTACAGTATTTATAATTTATAAATGCAAAGTTAAGACCTCTTTAAATTATTGCACTTGCATATTTTGTTTTTTTACAAAGATAGTTTATACGTATATCATATATATGTGTGTGTGTGTGTGTGTGTAAATATATATATATAAAACAAACTTTTCAGCTCACTAAATGTAATAAAGTTGAATGTTGTTACCTTGAAGTTCTTTCTTCTTCACATAACAGCCCAACCTGGATTTTGAATATATATGAATCTACTCTACAAATCAGTTTGATCTACCCTAGAAAGCAGTCTGTTATTTTAGGTTTTTTTGACAGAGTATACACCCGTATTACAATCGAGCACAGTTTTTGGTCAGAAAGCAAAATAATAGTTATAATGTGCCTTTGTCAGATTGGGAGATATAACCTAAAGTTTGAACATGAACTTCGTTGTAGCGTGCAGAAAGCCTTTTCTGTGTTTAGCATGAACAAATGAATTGTTCCACTTCACAGAACTGCTCCTGTATCACAGTGTTTGAGGCAAATGCATTATTTCAAGAGGGTCATAATTGCTTTGAGCATCTAACAATCTCTACTTCTTAACACGAATGGTGCTACTTGTTATCCCTACAATCTTTTAAGCACTAAATGCTCTAGATGCAGTCACAGCAAACTGATCACACTATTCTAAATTTAAACACATGAAGGAGGTCTGTGCCACATAAAAAGAGGAATTCCACACTGCATGTCCCCTTCCATGTAAATACATTTTATTGTATACTCCCAACTAAAAAAAAAACCAATTGCATTTCTCTAATGGTGACTTACTAAAAATCCCCCAAACATAGCCATGAGTTGAACCCTTACAGCAGAATGTCATACCACTGCACAAAATTCACAGATTAATTGTAACAGTGGAGTTTCTGTCAGGGCTGTAATAAAACATGCAACAGCTCAGATGAGTATCACGCTATGTCAACTATTTTTCTAACTTAATGCACGCCTTTCAGGCCCCATCTCATAGTACTTTAGAAAAGCTCAGATATGGCTTCAGACAGTCCTTGTGGCTTTACGTGGCTTAGAAGGGAAAAACAACTGGAATTATTAACAGAAATATTGTGGTCCTGGGAGTATGAGGTTTGACACTCCCAGGAAAGGAAAGATCTGAGTTTTTATACATTCTTATTGATCTTGGGCAAGATCAGTTTTAGCAGGATGAAAACACAAAGGAGAATGGCTTTTGGCAGTTTAGTTTAATAAGCCAGACAGTTTGCAGGTCTAGGTGCCTTACTGATCTATTTATGAGCCGACATCCAGAATTCTTAACAATTAAATCTCGACATGGACTTGAGGCATGAAATTCAAATGCAGCTTCAAAGTTTTAACTTTTGTTGGTTTTGACTGGAAGCACGGGTATGTTTGTTCCTAAAAAAAAAGATTAATAAGTTACACATCTGAATCTGCACTCTCTGTAAATGCTAAACCAGACTAAATTTGGTTAGAGAGTACAACCCATTGTGTGGCTAATTTTGTTGTCTAGGTGCTAACAAACAGCAACATTTTTGCCATGATCTTTCTCCTCTTACACACTAGTAAAACAAAACAAACCACAACCACTGGAGCCAAAATTTTTAAATCTAATGGATGTTATTCTATATCAAACATGTATTTTGGCCTGATTGACTTAATAGAATGACTTATTGCCAATATAACAAATTTGTTAGGGAAACATCTTTTGTATCAGTTCCTTCAAAATACAAAATATTATGTGATACTACCAAGTATTTTGAATAGCAAGTAATAAAACTAGTGAAATTATCTTTACTGAATAAAGTATGAGTAAAATATGAAGAAAAAGCTTTCTGTAACACAGACACAGCGTGATAAGGAAGCAATATTTTTGCAATACTTGTAAGATCAGCATCGAAAGGGGCAGAATAACAGCAAGCGTATTTAGCCCATGACAGAAAAATGTTCCATTCAGTTGTTGGGGTATCTGAATTTCAGAGAGTATTGTAGTCACCACAGATTTGGATACTTTCCATGTAAATATTAGGAACCATGGAATCTCTCTCAAGTACTTGTCAGATGAAAGGCTGCATCCAGAAGATTCAGATAAAACAGAACTGATAAGGAGTAAAGCAGAGGACACAGCATGAAATCCTACTCATTCTACTTCTATGTAATTGTTTCCTAACTCTTCTTTTTTTTTTTATTTTTTAATTCCAAGATAGTTTGCTGCGGACAAGAATGAATTTCTGCACTTTGAATTGGCAAACTGAAAAAAAAATCGTGGGGTGGCCACTGTAACTTGTATCATACAAATAAGACAACTTCATACTAAATTCTCAACCTCTGGGATACCTATGTACTGCAAAGGCTTTGGTGCATTTATATATTATGTGATTACCTATCACATGCTGTACACACGTACAGATACTGGTATGTGCTCGACCATAACAGAAGGCAAAACTCAGGAGTCAAAGTCATTTACATGAAACCCATAAGATGGCATGCTTATTAGAGCAAAACAGTTCAACAGACACGAGATGGAAAAACAGAACCTGTGTTCCATCTTTAACTCACTACTACTATTTGTTGCAGTTACACAAATGGACAAGTTATCACAGAACTACAAGAAGTGTAGGGCAATCTGTGAAAGGGCATATAATGCAGTACAGGCTGTATGTGAAAGGTATGCAAAGACCACGTTTTCACGTGCTGTGTGAACCAAGACAAAGATTTTTCTTAGTATTTTTAAGAGAAAGGTGAAGGCAAATTAAGTGTTGTGGACATCTACTCAATACAATTGCACAAAATTTAAATCAGTGGCATTAAATGTAAGGTCCTAAAGTCTGTGAATAGGTTTGTAAGGCTGAAGCCTAAGTCAGCACAGAACTGTAAACACAACATTTTAGTGTACTTTTCTTCAACTAGCTATCCTTTCATTGAGAAAGGCAGTTCTAAGACTGGAAATTTTAATGAACTAGAGTGAAAAAAGCAACCAGACAGATGGAGGATTTCCTAATTTCACTCGTCTCAGGATGGGGGAAGAGAGCAGAAGACATGCAGTGTTACTGTGCACCACAAAAGCTAGTCAATACAAAAGCATTTTTGATTTATTGTGATGGTACCAGAATCCCTCTTATCAGACCTGATTTTTCTGACAAGGCTTTTGTTCCCAGCAGATAGCATACTTCAAGTATGTCTCTAATACCTTTTAAAATACAACTCAGCAGGTAGAAATAAAAATGATTTTACTTAATTGTGAGCTACGCAAGGAAATCTTTGCTGTCACATTTAAATTTTAATCAGATACTTCTGTCATTACGGATACAAAAACTCCAACCTGAAACTCTCTCATATTGGAGATAAATACCCAGTACTTCCAGTATTTTAAGGGAGAAGTTGTCTAGGTTTATAAATCATTCTGAAGAACAAAGAACCATCACTAGTTCTTCCAACACTTGCCTTGTGAGTGACAGACAATTTGCATTATGATGTTTCATGAAGTACTGTAAAACTTTAACCTGAAAGTTGGCTTTCCTTCAGTTTGCAGCAAGAGAATTCACTGTAACCTAAGCATGAATTATAGTCTCCAAGGATTCTGCTGGAGTTCAAACTGATTACAAGTAGATCACACATAAACATTCACAATAGCAATGGGTATATTGTTCTATTTATAGCCAAGAACTCCCAAGTGACACTGGTGTTAAAGCCAGCCACAGTACGGTATAATAAAAGTACCATTGAAACCTTTACTAGAAAGATACAATTTAGAAGTACCCCCAAAGATTTTTGTTTGTTTGTTTACCCCCCATCAGTTTAAATTAAGGCCTCAGCAAGTAGCCCATGAGATAAGGCCAGTCTTTTGTATTCACAAGTTGTAAGTTATCTTTTGATAGCTGATTCCAAAACATCTGGGTTGCCGTTTTCCTTCCGTTCACGTTGTGTCACTGGTGTAGGTCAGGAGATTGGCTGCCAGTTTTTCAGCTGAGGTAACTCCATGGGTGTTACCTTCCTAGGCAGATCTGCTTCTTAGTTAGCATTTTGTAGCTTGCTTTTTTTTTTCCCCTCCTCCAAATAAAAATGAAACAAACAAAAACAACCCCCAAAACAAGAAGGGATGTTCTTCAGGTTAAAGCAATCTGTTGCTGCTGTTCAGTCATCGATCTTCACAGGAAGTGAATCTGAGGTCCCAGGAGCAAGGGACTGGGAGGGAATCCATATAGAGGCTTCCTCACCTCTTGTTACTTTCTCCCATTGGTTGAGATTGTCCCTGGAGATACAAAAAGGTCAAAGAGGTAAAGCACTATTTGTAAGTTTACTAGGCCTTTTCCTAACAATACTACATTTTGAGATGTAGCTTTATCCTGTATCAAAGTACCCGTGTGTCATCAAGCTTTTATCATCTTTGCATTATTTCATCATTTACCTTCAGTTGTTCCATTTTGAAATTCTGTGTGGCTCGAACTCACGTTGACTACAGATGAGCCTGAGGCATACCTTCCCCAGGAGCAAGCCCTGGAGCTCCAGGCTAGTGTGAGTTTGCTTCCATTACAAGTTTCTAGCTCAGCCCTTGTGGCTGCAAAGAAAACCCAGCTGTGACCTGACAGAACCTGCAGAGCCTCTGAAACAGCAGCGTGGAGACAAGCAGCCTTCATCAATTCAGACTTCGGTGTTTTTACCACAGCATACTTTGGCCCTGTTCAAAGCCACCACAGAGATCAGGACTTCTGCCAGGAAACTTCCTTCACTGGAAACCACAGGAGCGCATTAAGCCTCCTGAAGATCCCCCACACAGGCTGCCTGACGGTGTATAAACCAAACGTTGCACACCAAGACAGCAGTGTCAACTTCCAGCTACTAATGCATTGATTACTGTAAGAGTGGTGGAGCACTGGAACAGGTTGTCCAGGGAGGTGGTGGATGCCCCATCCCTGCAGACGTTCAAGGCCAGGTTGGATGAGGCCCTGAGCGACCTGATCTAATTGGGGGTGTCCCTGCTTCTTGCAGGGGGGTTGGACTAGATGACCTCTGGGAGTCCCTTCCAACTCTAATCATTCTATGATTCTATGATTCTATGATTATACTATCAATCTACTCAGTTAGAGTACCCCTTCCTTGAGACAGAAATATTTTAGTGTCTCACAGCTTGGACAAGTCCCAAGGCCAAATTTTGGATCATAAGCCATAAAGCTATTAGAAATCCAGCTGGTAATGCTCTAGTGATCTGCAGGGAGTATAGACCCATAATCATATTTGCTGTACATGAGAACCACTCCAGTGACTTGGAAGTCTATGTTGATGGTAACCAATATCGGACCATACCTGCAACCTGCAGCCAAACCTACCATTCAGTCTACCAAGACAGAGAGAAAGAGAGCTCAACTGTTTAAATTCCACACTATCAGATAGGTTAGTTACTAAACCAACAGTTCTTAGATGTCTTCAGTAAACAAACAGGTCTTACATGCTGTGTGTCAACACATTACACCAGAATGTGTGTGGCACAGCTGTTCTGATTTTTGTCACAGCTTTGCCAAAATGCTTGATAAAACAGTAAACAATGAGCTGAAAGCACAGAGAATTAGTAAGAAGAGAAAACACAGTGTTTCTCTTCACAGTGGAACAGGCTGAACAGAGAGGCTGTGGAGTCTCCTTCTCTGGAGACATTTAAGACCAATCTGGACACGTTCCTATGTGATCTACTCTAGATGGTCCTGCTCAGACAGGGGGGTTAGACTGACTGATCTTTTGAGGTCTCTTCCAGCTCCCAATATTCTGTGATTCTGGGGATGGGGGGGAAGGATCTGATGGAGCATGCTGAAGGAAGCTGGTGGCCTCTTGGGGAACACCTACACCATTCTCTACAGGCGGGTGGCAACCTGCACTGCCAGTGCTCCAGGTCAACAGTAAACCACAAAGCCAGCATTAATGTGGTGCCCAATCTCAGCTCTGCAATCAAAGCACTAAGGAGCAGAGAAACTGCTATTCCTGGGTCCCCTTCCTGAAACCAGGAAAGCAACGATGAGAATAATGATTGCAGCCAAAGTATTTTTAAATTATATCAATTTTTGGCAAGAATTGTGAGATCTGAAAGCACAGTGAAAATTGTTTAAAGTTATTTCTTCCAGAATAAAAGAAAAAAATAAATCACTTCACCTCATCCTCAAAATACATGCAGTGTCATACATGTCATAGATGTCCTGTCCCTTCGGCAGGACCACTGAGCATATGGGCTACAAAACACACATAGGACTGGTAGTTTTGATCTACACTGAATGACAACAGAGTATTTAAAAATGTGGAATAAGTTACCAGGCAAGAAAACCTTCTAGATTCCTAGCTATCTTACCTCAGGGGAATCAGTCACTGCTACTTTTTTTTTTTTTTTAAAGATGCAGATAGCACGATTCATTTGCCTTTGTACTCCCAATGAATCCCTGGCTCCTAAGTGTCTGCAATAAATGCCCAGAGGCTCTCAAAATAAAAACCTTCATGCTGACATGCTGCCTTGGCTGCTTCTGCTGCTATTATTTGTATCTGGTGTCCTGTCTACAAACAGCTCAAGGACAGGCCAGTTTACACACTGTGTTCCAAGGAGGAGCACTGCAGGTGAAGGGGTGATATCAAAATCAGTTCAGACAGCAGCTGAGGCAATACCAAACAGGAATGAGGCTGTACTCCTCTCATCGCACTGAATAACAGGCATCAAAAATAAAGGGGAGTGTGTGTGTGCAGGGCAAAATCAGCTATCTGAAACACTCTGGAATAATTTCAACCCTGCAATGTTATACATTTTAGTAATTGGGCAGTTGAATTTAGATCTGTGTTCTTGATTTCCTACTCTGTAGCTCCAAGTCTGAAGCCTCAACAATTCCACCTCAACCCCTTCAAACCAACAGCAGAGGGTAATTTCAAGGAGAAGTCAGAACTATCAAACTGCTCCTCAGAAGACTTTATGCCAGAGTGGGGATTTTCAGGAAGCTCTTTAGTCTTACCAGTACTTTAAACCCCCATCCACACATCGATGCCCCAGTTCTGCATCACTGCAATTTAAATTAAGGGCTGCACAAGAGCAGGGTGGGAGTTGTGTCTGTACAGAGCTGTCCCTAGTCTGGAGATTGTGCCCTTGTAGCTTTCTGAAGTATCAGTACTATAACTATAATTGGAATACCAAACAACAAACATAATTTGTAGACTGGAAAAAGTTCATATAATCTATGACAGGAGCCTGAATGCTTTAACTTCAGACATCACACCTTTTGTAGAGAAACCCACTCTTTATGCTCATGCTTCATCTTGAGAATCAAGCAGAACCTTTCATCCAGAACACATATGCATGTGTTTGCTTAAAACTCTACAACTCAACTTTAAATTTCCTCAGTAGAGTACTGAAAGATGAACCATCACAGATTACAAGCCACTTCTGAGACAAAAAAAAAAAGCAAAAATAAAAAGCTTCATTTGGATATCCATGTGTGTAGAAATCAAAAGATATGGGTCTTTCCCAGAACACTGCAGCTGAAAAATAAGCCGTGCAGTCTTAAGAACACAACCTAGACTCTTGATGCCTCAGTTCCCATGCAGAGGAGTAACAATGCAAATGGTGTCAGAGTAAATCCAAACAAAATTTTCAGTTAAAATTCAGTTATTTCCCATTCAATTATGCTACTGACAGAACATTCCTGACGTCCAGCGCTGCGGCTACTTTATTAATCATAAAGATTCTGCAAGTCATCTTTATGTTAAAAGCATATAAATACCGATTTGGGGAGTGAAAGTACACCCAGATGTTGACAAATAAGTAATACAAAAGAAATCACATATATAGAGCAGTTTGACAATATTTATTAGCTTGAGCAGAAACAAGTAACTGGAAACAATCACAATAAGCATTACTGCACTTCTGTAAGCGGCTATTGTAGTTGATGCCCTTTAGTCTATGGTAAACGGTATAAAACTCTTTCTGACTGAAAATGTGGTTACACAAAGCATGATATGTGTTCCAGTTACATGGATCAGCCATTGATACAGGGGAAGCGACATGCTTTCAAGCAAGGACTACGAAGAGAAAGAAGTTAGAAAACTTCCAAGATCTCAAACTAACTCTCAGTAGAGCAGTTGCGTGACTCACAACCTTGTAAATACTGAAAGGATTACAAGCAGTCCTGTAGCTTACCTCATGTCCTCCGATTTCACACTGAAAGCAACTCTTCTTTATTTGCCAGAGTACACATTATTTAGTTATCTATAATCAAACTATCCACACTATATGTAAGGTCAACATGGCCCAGGGAGTACACATTCCTACCTTGTACTGTAACTCTGAATTCCAAAACAGGATTTGGGCTTTGATACCGCTATGAGAGTAAAACCTCTACAATGTTTTGAAAGTAGAGAAAAGTTTAGTGCTACATTGTAAGTGACGGACCACTAAAATACTAATTTATTAATATTTCCATGTTACTCCATTTAGGGTGTCAAATGCCCATAATATACTGCTTTTTAAATTGTTACTTTCAACAGCTTCTAAGGATGAAAGACACTACTAGAAGAGTCATCTAGCCTGTCTGGAAAAGACTGGCTTTGGCAATTTCACCACAGTAACTGTGCCTCAGACCTGTATCCCATTTGCCTTTCTTGGTTTAAGAACCTCAACTGACATAATTTCAAATGTTAAAAAAGATATTCACCTTCACTGAACCTTCCTCTTCAAAGTAGTTGTCACCTGATAAATAAATGAGCTTCATCTAATCAGAAGACATACACAATTACAGATTTGGAAAAAGTAATTCTCTTGGATAAACTGAATACATTATACCAGAATTTTTAAGTCTCTTACTAGTAAGATCTCAAAACACTCTAAGCTCTTTTTTAATCTTCTCTTATTTGCTAGTGTCTTTATCTAGCCTTCTTAAAGTACAGACTAGACAGAATTCCAGCTATAGCCCCATTAATGTTATAACTACAGAGGTATAGACTCTAATCCTACTTAATATTCCCTCCATACTCATCTAAGGGTTGCACAGTCTTGCCCAGCAGCAGGACCTTAGAGGCAGCTGGCTATTAATGATGGCCCCTAGATACTCATTGTTTTGCATAAGATAGTCCTCTTTCCCACCGACACAGCCCTATGTATTCTCACAGAGATATGAAACAGTGTTTGGGTGCAAATGAAATTGTTTTGCTAACCACTACATTAGATTTCATGGCCTGTTGAATAGAGTATTACATCATTTAGCCCATAAGAGCAAGAATGTGACAGAGTAGGTAGATCTGCCATACAAAACAAAGAAAAAGTTCAATGCAAGCTAAAATTTAAGGACCACAAGAGGAAAAAGATTATGAAAGAGGTACTAGTAAGACCACAGAGAAACAGGCCTCTTTCCCCTGGATGTGACATTTTATGAACCAACTATTTTTCCTTAAGAGTGCACACATTAACCTGAAAATGGAACTTTTTCATGAAGCATATTGGTTACAGCACAAGTTTTGTCAGGAAAGATTGCTAAGGTCCAGGAGAGAATTATTGGATAGAACTACCTACAGAGTTCCACCATCCTTCCAGGGCAGAAGCAGCCAACTAGTTAAGGACTCTTGATTCTCCTCCAGGAGATCCCAAGCTACATTCTGACTGACTGATAGGACAAAGTTATGTTTGCCTCTCCAACATCCCAGTGGTACTACCCTTATGCTCCCAATTACTGAATATGCAGGGGACCTCTCCTTTTCTGCTTTTTAATAAAAATGTTCTGACATTAAGCAAAACATGCCAAAAACACATTTTCTTTTAATGAACTCTAGCCACTCTTAGTTCTGAGAACCATGCTGAAGTGAAAAGGCCAGAGTGGAAAATTTCACTGAACCAATCTAGATATGGATAAATAAGCACTGAACCTCTTTATCTGAATGTTTTTGGCATTAAACATATTTTAATCATCTGTGTCTGTAGATCTGTGTTGGGTAGTCCCAGACAGTAGTTAATGCCTCTGGGTTTCTGCAGAGATTAATGCAAGATGCATATCCCTGTTTATCAGTATGCAAATTCTAAAACTAAAAGTCTGTGTTTCCAGACAACCTTGCAGAGCATGTTTGCTTTTGTTTTAACCAAGCTAGACACTGTGCAAAAGCTTGCACATTTACTCACCTGCATGCTCGGAGTAGTGGCCCAGTTGGAGGAAAGATCTGTGCAAGTGTGGTGTAACACGGGATGGCTACAGCATTGTAGAACCCAATCTATGAAAAACAACAATGAAAAAACCAAAATTATATGTTGCCAAAATACAACACTGAAAGTTAACAGCCAACTAACTCCAAGCTGTTAATTACTAACTTAATTACTGCATGTCCTCTTAATATCAGAATACATTACAATGAAGCACTAACAGAAGTCTCTGGTAATCAGAAGTTGCTTACACACCTTGCATAATTAATATGACTGCTTCAGACAGGATTTTCTAAAGGACCTTTTATTATACAATTCATTTACTTGGGATCTGCGTGGCTTTTTGGTGTCAGAAGTGGCAGGAAGAAGTGTAGATGGCAGCACCATTCCTGTAAACTCTTCTTGCAATTAAATTTTTTTCTTTTTAAAAGAAAAGTTGTACAACATTGTCAAAATATTGTTGGGTTCTGGATTGTTCTGATGTCCTTCAGAGTACATATTCCTTAGCTCAATTTACTTGAGATATTAGATTTGCATCTTTGGAAAGTTTCTAAGAGGTGTGCACTGTGATCTATAATTGGTGATCAATTTCTGTTCATGTATGTGGTTTAGTAATACATTTTTACCGTTATCATATAAATCTATTTGGAGAACATAAAATGAGCACCTTCCTAATGATATCTGATTCACACAGGCTGAGGAGCCTATGACAGCTACCATGTCACAGCTGAGTTGTCATGACATCAGGGAATTTTTAGAAAATGCTACTTATATATTATCACCGATGACAGGTTAAATTCAGATGCATTATAATAACATCACTCATTTATCCCAGACTCTCATGATAGTTACCGTAGTGTACTACAAGCCTTTTCTTTGGGCAGAGTCTTTAAATGCCTTTTACTGAAATGCCATGTATTATATTGTGACTAATTACTCTCTTTTTAACAGTCTAAACAATGGCCCTTATTCTGAAACTGAAGAGCAAGTCTAGTCTTCACCTCCATTGGTACATGGACTGTGCAAACGTTTTCCTTTCTGACCAGAGAAAACTCACATAAATCACTTTTGTAAAAGCTTTAGGTTATCTGAATAAATTATTCCAGCCTGATTTTGATGTTACTGTGGCTAGACAGAAAGCCTGGAGTTCACTCAAATACGAGCAATCTATTGAAGTGACTGCAGGAAGGGCATGTACATATATCCTAATATGCACAAGAAAGAGGAACAAGAGAATATCTTTTGTTTACAAAATAAATTGTTCTGTGCACCTTCAACATACTGCTAGCTTATGAGCTGTATCTTTAATAACGATGATAAACTTTTTATTTTCTGCCTGAAAAGTGTGTTTCTGGGACAACCTTTTAATGGCTGAAGCACACAAACTGTTCTGTTCTCTCCTCCTTCATTAGTCAGCCTGGCTTGACTTGTTTATCAAAAAGGCTTTCAGGTCACCACATAGCTTTGGCATTTCTATTTTCTTCACAGGTTCCAAAAGGAAAATGGGCAGAAAAGAGGGTGGAGTGGGTTCCTTGCTGAGTCAGGAACAAACCCACTGTCCAGGCTCCACAGTGGGAAGACACCAAACTCAGAGGCCTTATGCGAGTTGTGCTGCAAAGAGTGTAAAAGCACAGCAGAGATGCACAAATGCCAAGATGACTAAATACTGTAATACTGAGGACTTTCCAAGATGTTCAAAGATAAACAATACAGTGTGTGGAAAAATAAACCAAATGCAAAAAGAAATGTTTCTTCTCCTTTTTGGTTTATACTAAACACACAAACTTAGTAAATTACCTGCTAATTCCTCACCATAATAAGAGGCTGCTAAAATAGGACAGAACCCAGAGTAAAGTGTCAGGATATAAAAATTGTTCAGCCTTGCTAACCAAGTAACTTATCTACAGGAATTTTATGATACTTTGCTATTTCTAATTTAAAATAGTACTGTTTATTTTTTCGTGATTCCTGAGTGCTAACTATTGACAATTAATGAATCAGAGGTGACCAACTAAAAACAAAACAAAAGAAAACCTTATATGCATAGAAGTGTATGAATGGACAGTGGACAATTTAAATATTTTTCTCTGCTCAGATAATTAAAGGACAAGCTCCTGTTTCTGTTTACCAAAAAAGGTAGTTCAAATACTATTTTTTCCTCTCAAATTTAGGTTTACAAAATACAAATTTCTACTAGGAAAAGCATAAAACCCCCAGTCATTTCTGCACAGGAAAAGCAGCACCCAAAGACTTTGAAAAACAAATTCAGACTCTTAGAATTATACCCTTTACTGCTTACCCTCAAGAAATGCTTCACTTTGCTCCTGCACCTCTCCCTCACCCTACCCACCAGGAAGGTCAAAATAGCAGCTTTTATAGTTATTAAAAAAACTAGTGAAGAACTATTGGTCTAAAATAAAAATACTTTAAAATTGAAACCTGGGTATTTTAATCAGGAACAGGTGAAGAAATTCTTTTTGCATTCAGGATAAACAGCGAAGCCTTTTAGCTAAGCGCTGGAGCAACCACTTACTGAGTTGACAAAGTGTTGACACTTCCCTTAAAACTGTAGGTGATTGAGGTTTTAGAGTTACAAGTACAAAGAATGGAACAGGTGACAACAGCAAAGAGCACTCTGTCATTTAAGCAATGTCTTTGATACCAAATTTGTCTTTGAAAGCACTGCTACTTAAAAAAATTAACCCTGTTTTGCATGCAGAACACAGAATTCAGCAGCCTGCAAACTCTAACTTCCAATGAAATATTCATTAACACACATTTTTTTTTCCTTACATGTTTTTTTAGCACTATAAAACACATATCATTTTACAGAGAGGCTTCGTACCTGACCCTGGGGGACTTCATCTTTCTTGTCTCTGTCCATCATAGGAATAGGCTGAATACCAGTTTTCTTCATTTCATCACCCTAGAGAAAAGCAGAGAGATTAAGAAAACAAAACCCAAGACTACCAAGATTGGAATTCCTTTCCATCTTCTATTGAATGTTAATCTAAAAATCCAGAATTTAAAATAACATGTGGTACTACTCTCACCAAATCTCAGAGAACTTCCTAAAGAGGGGCTCATTTTATACATTCATCTAAATTATAATGTAAATAGCAGATCCTGTAAGTTTTTGAATCAACATATACACATTTTCCCTGTCTCCATAATAAAAAGCAAATGAAGGAGTAAAATGAAAGAAATCAGTTCATTCTATTCTGTTCTAGTCACATTAGTTTCATCTTTCAAAATATTATCTGTTTAAAGCGCTGAAACAGAAAGACCATTGGAAAACAACTCACCCATCCAAGGAAAATCTGAGTAAGCCAGATGAATTTACAATATCGCCTGTCTGTCAACAATCCAGTCTTTTTGACCATGCTGGTTTGAAGGAGCTGCCTGTCAAACAACCTTCTTTTCTCTAAGTACGTTATCCCTCCACATTAGAGGGATACTGGGAAAGATGCAGTACATCGAAAGACCAGATATATTTAATGTACAAAAGAAAACTGTCTTCTTATATTTCACACATTAACAGCAGAGAAACCAAACCACATTTTTAGCACTATACTGGGCCTGAACACAGTTACCAATTAAAAGTCCGTAAGTGGCTTGGCTACTTTCTGTAACAAACTGAAGTTTTCCAAGTCTTACGCTCAACTGCATTGCCAGAACACTGCAGATGTTTAATCTTGAGGTTATAAAGGCAACCACAGCCATAGCAATAGTTGCTTTTGGCTAGTGTTCATGTCTGAGATTCCAAAGTCAATGAGATCTTTGAACTGCTAACTTTACGCATTGGGTTTGCATAGCAAGGTTTCGGTAGCACAGTGGCTATAGGGGTGACTTTGTTAGAAGATGCCAGAAGCTTCCCCCAGGTCTGACAGAGTCAGTGCATGACTAGCAAGGAGGATTTTGGCACCTTTACTCAAAGAGAAGCTTCAAATATAATGAATTGGTTCTGGTCTGAGCAGAGCATCTTTCTGTGTGACTGCCTTGCAACTACTTTGAGTGTAGAAAAGAAGTGGGATTGTGGAAGTCAACTATCTCTTGTATATTTGGCCTCAACATCATTTTAACCATGATCCCGCTCAATTAACAAGTAAGAGATGCACTCAGGAAGCTCTATAGGAATTGATACATGTATCAGTCTCTCATATTTCTTTCACCAAGTAGTTAGAGAGGCTATAATCTGGTCTCTGCTAGACATTTCACCACTGGAAAAAAAAAACCCCAAAGGCCTCCTTCCTCAGCTGATTAAAAAAAAAACCCTGTAGCAATTTCAAAGCACAGTGGATTGTTAAATTTAAGACCTATACGCAAATTCTGGGTTTATGTTCCCTCAGTAAATAATATTTAAGTTAGTTGGTTTTGGGGTTTTTTTGCTTGAAGTACTGCAGTTGATTGATCCAGGACTATCTACAGCTACCATAATCTCAATATTAACCCTAAACCATTTAGCAGCATGTCATTTTAAGCTCTTTCGTTAATGTAGTATCAAGTGCCTGAGAAACGCTTGAAGTCTGAGCTTTGAAGAAGCTGTCCAGCCTTTGACCCATTAGGCCAAAACTGAACAAAGCTCCGATTTTTGTTCACCATTTCACCTTGAAAGAAAATGGTATCACAGAATCACAGAACAGTACGGGACCTCGTGGGATCATCCAATCCACCCCACATATCCAGCCTCAGCAGGATCAGCTCGAGCAGGTGATCCAGGACTGAGATCAGTCAAGTTTTGCGTATCTCCAGTGAAGAAGACCCCACAACTTATCTGGGCAACCCATGTCAGGTCGACCACCCTCTGAGTAAAAAAGTTCAGGTGGAAAGCATGCACTAGAAACACAAGCGTTCTCTTGTGTTCAGCACATGTTAACACACACATGATTCACTGTTGAAAAAAATACTGCTTTCATCCTCATATAATCATGATCAGAAAGTTAAAATTGAAATTAAGTGGTTTGTATCATATTTCAAGTACCACTATAATAAGCAGCTTGTAAGCCCCTTAAAAAATACTGTAGGAACTATCCAGCACCTCTCATCTCACAAAAAAAAAAAAAAAAAGTTAAAGCAGAAAAATCTTATACAAGTTTGTAATCCGATATAAAGGACTAGGAAATGTATTGATTTATTCAAGTGGCAGCACTGGGGGAAAAATTCTTGCTGAGAGACATCAAGACAGAACTTAGCTGAAGACACTGGCTCTACCGGACTTCATTCAATGAAAAACAATCAGTGTGATATAACAGAAAATTGCTGCAACTTCTTCTGCAGTTTTACTTAACGATTACATGAAAAAGATGTATTATAAAAATGCTCTGATCAGAGCATTCAACATATTAAAATCATGAACTCAAGTAGTAATTAGAAGCAGGATCCTATCCTACTTTGACATGTGTAACATAACCGTTCAATCTAGTCTGCTATACTTTTCTAGAGTTTACTTTTTTTTTTGCCAAGTAAGTAAAAATATCTGCAGTTTAACACAGCCTAAACTTCCAGCTGAAAGAATGGCAGGGGCGTTGGAAATAGATGATATTTAAGGTCCCTTCCAAACCAAACCATTTTATGATTCTATAGGTTTAGCCTTCCCAGTATCTGTCTCCAGCCTTCTCATTTCCAGAAATATTTAGACCTGTGGCTGGGTTTGTCAGATGTCCTGACTGGATCATAACACATCCAACTTCTGTCACCCATCAATTAACCTCTTCTTAAAGAGAATTCAGTAAAATACAATTGCAGAATCCCATTTCTGTCAATAACTTTTCATTTTAATTTGCTCCATGAAGCATCAGTATAACAAGATCCATATTTATTAACGCACCCTTGGATTACAAAACAGGTTAAGTTTTGGGCAGGCTCAACCTTTCATTCCATAATTCCATCTGTACTATTGTTGAGTAGGAAAAAACAGTTTGATCCTTCCTTCTCAACTAAGATCACAAGATTTTCATTAAAAAACCTTTTCACTTGTAAGCAAAATGTTGAGTGAGGCATGTCAACATTATAACTCCATTATATCACTCATAAGAACAATCGCTTCCCAGTGCTGATATTTTAGAGAGTACTGAACTAGATCTTTAAGCTTATAGCTTGTACCTTTTCAAAGATTATATTGTAGTCTGAGCTATTCATAAGAGTGGGAGAACAGGCAAATACAGAAAACACCCACAAGCCATGCACATGTTGAGTTTTACCATGAACATGCAACAGGCGGGACAACAATCTCCACGCTATAGGCATGCTACATCAACTCCATGAGCCAGATTTCTATGTCACACTCGTGTAAAACAGAAATAAGCCCACTGACCTCTGCAAACTTCCACAGGGCACGTAACAGAAGAGTATTTTATAGTATGTATGTGCAATGGTAGTTCTGAAAACATAGCATATCTTCTAAACTTGTAATTCAACTCTATGAAACTCCTCAGAATTTATTCCTCATCCCCGAAGCAGTCACTTCCACTTTAAAAATTAAAGTTAGGACATTTACTCCTCAGTGTAAGAGACTGCGTCTTTACGAACGTGATCACATTAGCGCAGCCCAGTGCCTTCTTCCAGTTCTTGGTACATATTATCTATGGAGCAACTTTCAACATATTAAAACAACAGCACTCTCAGACCCAGCTGTTGAGCTGGTTCACAAAGAAGATTCAAATGGTTGGATCAGAACAATTTAAAGGTTTGTCAAATTTGCTTTAGCATTTCCTAGACTTATATTACAGCATTCAAAATGTGTTTCAAAGCAGCTGACCTAGAAGCTGGTTTTGTATTTTGGACTTCTAGAATACAAATAGATCCTTCACAAAACTACCATCAGTGACTCAAAAAACATCTTACGGATTTTCTACTGTGTTCTGTTGCTTTGCCACTTGATATAAAGGACACATTCAGAAAATTCACCTTTAACAGAGAGAAAAAATGCTGCCTGAAGTTAGGAATGCTAAGTTAAAAGCTTCCTGAGTTAGGAAGCTAACTCAGCACTCTAAATAGCTTCAGAGCAAACAACAAAACCCTTATATGCATCAATGAACACTCATTAAAATAAACACACTAAGATATAAACTGAAAAATACTTATGGTTGGGTTTGTTTTTTTTTTTTTCCTGGATGCTTCCATTTACAAAGAATAAACAAAAACACCCAGACCTACCTCAGCCCAGAACTCTGCATATATATCGTTGGCTGTCAGTCTGGTAACCGGCCACAACTTTGTCACAGAACACAAATCACAAGCCGTCATCATCAGGCCAATCACTCTATCCCTAAAACAACATTACATTGACATTTTGGTAAAGAATTAATGATCACACTTCAAAGTTTTTATTTGCCTTTTCTCCGTTCAATCAACAGTAAAGTATATATGCTACAAAATTTCTCCCACCTTGTTTCTTCCTCGCTTGTTTATGATTCACTGGTAAGGCATCACACAAACTGTGTGTTATATTCCCTGTGCTGTTTGCACTGAACTAGAGTTCATTGACTGTTCTCTGCACAATCACATTTGAACACAAAAATTCCTGCCAGTTGAGACTCACGTGCTTCTCCTTAATCTTCTAAAAATACAGTACGAATCTCTAAAAAGAGAGACAGCAACATTTTGTTGTTGCATTTCTTTCTGTTGTTTAAAGACAGGAACCCATACTACAAAAAGAGGAAAAACTAGGTATGAGTCCATCTCAAGGTCCTCTGTCATTGCTTGGTTGGAATGAATTCTAACCCTGACAGAACAAGAATTCTACAATATAACCCTGTCCTGTACACTGACAAACCACAGAATAGCTGAACAATTATCAGCATTTTTCTAACCATTCTTAGTACACACACACAAACCCTATTTAGACATTTTTGTAGCACTTGTTTACTACTACTAAACCTGTGGTTTATAGAATCGGTTTTATTAAAAAACTGGCAAATTAATGAATTTCATGTGCTTCCACCCAATGGAGAATTTTAGATGACACTTAAGTACGTCTGCATCTTTGTTAGTGAGACCTATTCCATGAAAAAAAAAATGCACAACTTGCTAACTTGCACAAGAATGTGATAGCAGTCATTAAAATTGTGCTAACAGGCAAATATACCAGGGAAAATACACAAATACACAACAGAATCAATAGATAAATGCCAAAATGCAATTTCCCTGAGTGAAGAATGAGGATTCATGAGCCATGTAAGGGCCAAATTTAGCACTCCGCTGTTATGTGCAGGTACCAGCTAGAAGTCCTGGATTCCTGAGCCACAACAGAAATTGATGTTCTATTTTAGGGCATGTGGCTTTGCACTGAAAATGCTCTGAGGGCAGGCAAGATAAAATAACATAATAGAATGCTCAAGCAAACACTAAACAGTTGTGATCCTATTTCAATTTTATAAACCCAAAATTCAAGCCTGTGCACTAACTTGCCCTCTGCAAATGATCTGTCACTGACCTGTGCAGGTGATTTCCAAAGGCAGTGGCATGCAAATATAAACCAACTGAAATTAGCATTATATACTTGCAAAGTTAGACACATCTGGCCTTAGAAACCCCACATGTAAGAAAATTACAGCTTACACACAATTATTTTTTTTCCTCTCAAAAATCAGTTTTTTATTTCTGGGACTAATGCCACAGTGAAGTAACACTGGTTTTCTGCTTTACCTGTGTGCTTGGTTCTTAAGATTTAATGCTCCCGTCTGATGCAGCTCTTCAAGCTGTTTTCTGTTTCCAAAATACAGGGCAAGGTCTGTGGCAATGATGGCTTTCCGGATGATCTCAAGTACTTGCTCGTATTCGCTGGAGCTCAGATTGGAGAAGACATTGTGCCCTTCCAGCTATGAAAAAGTAAAAAACCAATAAAAAGCACAAGCTCTAATTCTGAGATTATTTCAGTCTTTACTTAACCAGGCAAGTTACAATCATTTTACAGTCCAACGACAATTTATGTTGCAAATTCAAGTGCTGACAGCCCAAAATTCTCATTTTTATCTCTCCCTTTTTAAATATGGTCATGAAACCTATGACTAGGACACTGATTTGGTTTTGGTAGTGCTCCTTCTGATGCTTAAAAATATGAAACGAAGAAAAATGGCAGCTTTTTCTTCAGTGATTTATAAGCACTACCAGCCAGTATTCGCTTGTGGACTTGCGACTCAATCCTGACCTGGAGTACTGCGTTGCCAACCTGGTACACAGAGCACCTGATTCACTCTGAAATACAGTTTTGAGACTGATAATATGGATAAGGAAATATCCAAGTTGAAGTACTAAAATAATTTTATTTTCACAGCATTCCAAGTGAAATGTGCCTGAAATTGTTGCAGCTACTATTGTAATTTTCTCCACAGAAGTAAATTTAATTACAGTATTTTAATGTACATAAACATTTAGGGAGAAAAAAGCTTTTTTAAGCCCCAAGTTGACTGACTCACAAACAAAGACAATGTTTGCCACTATGGAGGCTCTGGCAACATGCCACCGTCATCCCTTTTCAATTTCCACTATGTATTATTGCACATTTAACTGACAATATCCATGTACTGTGATCGCTCATGAAGCTGTATCACATTTTGAAAAGTCAACACTATTTACTGTCTCTAAGATTTGGAAAACAACTTGTCAAAATTCTTCCTAATATTGAAAGGAAACAGAAAAAAATAAAAGGGAATGAGCCAGCCACGTCAAGGTGTGCACATTCACAAATAGAAAATATTATGAAAATATATCAAATCCGGATGTGTTTTGACATTTAATTGGCATTTGGGCTGAAACTCATAAAAAGTTTCCTTGACTTTTGTCAGGCATTTACATAATTTGTTCAAAATAAATCCTCCATGGTACAAATAGGCTTGGTTTCTCTCGCCATCCGGAACGTAAACGTCATTTTCCAACAATTTAACTTGGACAGATGTGCATAATGAATAGAATATACAATCCGTCTATGTCTCAATGCTTTTTTGACAGACTCCTAAGTCACAGAACACAATGTTTAAAAAAAAAAAAACAACTTGTGAATATTTTAACCCACACTAGAAGCAGGAAGTGACTACTACTAGGTTTCATGATTAGGGTTCAGGGGACACTTGCCTCCTGAAACTTGCTGCCCTGTCCTTGAGAAGAAGCTATCTATTCAAATATTTAAGTCTAGATTCTGTTCATTGGGCTTCAGAAGCTGCACAATCAGAGAGACCACTGTGACAGCTTCTGTTTGTACTCCTAGAAAAGAATCCTGATTCTCTTAAGTCCTGACAGAAGCCACCACCTCTGAGCACACTACTTAAGCTTTGGCCTAGTACATACAAAGTGCATCTCCTAAGATTTTAGTCTTTCCCTGCTGCGCTAAAGCTAGTGAGTTGAATGCTCTGTGTTCATTGAGTACAGTTTGCACTGGAGCTGCAGGTGGACAAGCAGAGCAGCTATAAAGTTTTAAACAAGGAAAAATACTGCAAGTTGCTAACAAATATAATCAAAACTCATTTAGATAAACTCTGAAGTGTTTGGGGGGTTGGTTGGCTTTTTGTTTTTCTGTGTGTGTGTGTGTGTGTGTGTGTGTAACAGTCAGGAATTCAGAAGGATTTTTGATTCAAACAAAAACCATCAAATCCAAAAGGCTGTTCTAATCTGTCTTGGCTGCTAATCACCACCATGAGAAGTTGGGCAGCCAGCGTCTGAATCCACTCCACAGCCCAAACCACCTCCCTCCCTTTCCTCACTCACACTGTTGGTCAAGGATAAAAGGTGGCAGGGAAACAAAAGGGTTCCCTGTCTTCTTGGCAGGAGGGACTCTCACAGATTACAACATCTTCACAGGAAAAATGTAAAATGGATTTGGAAGAATGACTGAGTCTGCTTCACGTAGCCACAGTGGGTCAGACAAGTGTTAAAGACTGAGGCACTTGCTCACTGTGCACAAACTCACGTGAGGAATGTGTACTAGAAGTCTAATGCCATATCACCACTGCAGGATTCAATTACACCCTCCTACTCTGAGAGGCATTCAGAGATAAAGCTTCCACTCTCTGATGAAATACATGAGATACCTAAAACCATAATCACAAGGTGTGCTTCTGAATACAATACAGAAGATGTATTTTTCCTAAAAGGTGATTAGGCATTTAAGAAAATTAATATCTTCCACCTGAAAGATCAGAAAGAAAGAAAAGTTAACAATGAATTAGTGGCACGGCAGCATGGTAAGGCTGTGTGCATTGAGCATGTGCGTAGTAAACTAAAACCAGTGAGCACGAGTACGTTACAGGCTGGCAGTGGTTTCATAAGGAACATTTTTCACTCTGAATTGAGCATTAAAAAAAATTCCACTGATGAGAAAATATCTATGCGTCAGTACCACGCTTGGATTTCCAAAATGTGTCTGCATGCTGTTCTTGTAGATTTCTATTCACTAAACAGACACATTACATCACATTAGGAACTCTCTTCCAAAGTGTATTACCTTACTTAGGATTTTTTGTTTATTTCAAATTGCTGAATAACAAAAAAGCACACAATAACACAATGAAACAAGTTTACTTTTCATGCGTGCAAAATTAAGATTTCTTCCTTCATGCCACACACTTAACGGTCACAGAATTTATTACAGCAGGTTTTCAAGTTTCTCATGCAAACCTTTGCCAGTAGATGAGTTTTTCTACAGAATTTCAGGATGGTTGAAGACTTTGTTGAAGCACATTATGCCAGCAATATCTAAATGAGAAACTGATTTTTCATTTTCAAAGTCTGTGTTCCTTATGGTCATAGGAAAACCCGTCATTGACCCAAAAGCATAAAGCTCCAAAGGAAGGCCATAAGCAAAGACCTTCAGATACACAGGAGTTGTTAAAACATCAAGATTTTGAGAAAACTATGTTTTGTGCTAATATTGAATGCTTGGTTTGGTAACTGTGAAACCCAGCTTGCTGTAATAAACCTTCCACACTTCTATACGAACACTACAATCCACAAAGTAAATAAAGCATGCTTCAGAAAATCTACTGGGTAATGGTATGACTTCTACTTCCACCACTGGATTCTATTGCACAGAAGTTACAATTTCAATAACCCTACCTGCAGGATGGACACTGTCTGTGAGAAGTGGTGCTGTTCCATTGTTGATGTGGAGTAAAGAGCAGCTAAGGGGTGATCAAATTTCTGAAGATAGCTGTTGCTGTAACCTCTGTGATCCAGATCATGACATAGGCATGCAACTAAAAGACCTTTTCGCTAAAAAAAAATAAAATAAAATTTGAGATAAACATGAATAGTAGGATGAGTTTCCTGCCTCTAGATGTCACTCTCTTCCCAAAGTACTGTAAAAGTATCACCACGCTTAGTGGTGATTCAAAAAGCCCACGGAGAAACATCCTTAAAATTCCAAGAAACATAAAAACAACGATGTCTGAACTACAATTCTCGTCCTAATTGTAGTTCAAACCTTTTATAAACTAGAAATTTTTTAAAACACAACATTGTCGCGTAATCATGTATTACTGGAGGAATTCTGCTTCAGGAAGAAATATGTTTTTTCAAACTGACAGCCAGGTTTATGAAAAGAAAAAAAAATTGCAGTTATAGAGGGAGGGGAAATAGATAAAATGTTATGATCTACTGAGCAAGGCAGCTGCACAGAAGTTCAATGCTAGACACTGTTGCCATGTGTTGCCATGCAACACTCCTTGAAGACCCTATTCAGCTTTTGTAGGTGAAACTTTTCCTAGGAAGTCACTAATGTGAGCCAGAGAAACACTGGAAAATGGCAATTTTTAAATTTAATTAACACTTAATATCTAGAAGAAATGGAGTCCCTGAAATCTGTCTTTCAAAACACAAAACACTTGTGAAAGCTTTTCACACAGCTGGTGTGTTTAAAACATTCATTAATATTTGCAAATCTGTCACCATCAGCAGGAATTATCACAAAAATGTCTTTGTAGATTTAATAGCTCTGTCTTATAGTTGTTTCTGAAAACATGAGCAAGTCTATAAAAGGAAGCAAAAAAAGTATACTCATTAACCACCTATTAAGTGACCAATATTCAACCTATATACTACACTGAGGGGTACACGATACTGTGGAAAAATAGCAAACAATGATGCAACAACAAAGACACAATGTTAGTGAATTTTTTTAAACTCCTACACAATAATCTTTAAAATATACACACATGTTAAGGAAAATCATTGTATAATAAAAGTTCATCATTTAGTTAGCATATTTGGATGTTTTCCTTCAATCCCTCCTGCTCTTCTTTACTCATATGTGTCAATCATCACTGCAACACCTTATTTGGGGTCTTCCAAACCTCACAGGGTTCAAGATACAGGATGTTTTCCCTCCCCTCAGTACAGATCTGGTGGTTAGTTACACAGAATCACAGGGTGATTTGGGTTGGAAGGAACCCATGGTCTAGTTCCACTAGACCAGGTTGCCCAAAGCCCCATCCAACCTGACCTTGAACACTGCCAGGGAGGGGGCAGCCACAGGTTCTCTGGGCAACCTCTGCCATTGCCTAACGACCATCATAGGGAAGGGGTTTTTTTTCCTAATATCTAATCTAAATCTTTTAGTTTAAGTCCATTACACCTCTTGTCCTATCACTATAGTCCCTGATATGAGTCCCCATCTTTCCTGTAGGTCCCCTTTAGGAACAGGAAGAAGTTAATTAAATTAAATAATTAAAGACTATAGTTATAAGTGGGCAGGGAGAACCTCAAAATGCGGACATTGACCTATAGCAAATCTGCTGCAGCTTCTTTAATGGGCAGACGTGAAAAATATGAAGGGAACACTAGGAATCTGAGTAACTCTCCTTCCTCAAGCTTTCTACTCACAGCCATTCACCTGCAGGGACTCTCTACTGAAGCTGACAACAAAACTCTAGCAGAGAAAATGTACTTCTACAATGGCTGATACCTCTGATGAAGTCTGGTAACCAATAAAATCATCTCACCTACCTCTAGATCAGTGAAAAGCCCCTGGTTGTTCTGAAGTATGGCATACATGCAATGTGCAACTGTAACTGCATGCTTCCAGTTGTGGTAGGGCACGCGGCGATAATTCTTCTTCACAGACATAGTGAATCGACATAGCTTTTCAAGTTCAAAGCTAGAAAAAAAAATGAATTGGTCAGAGACAAGAAATAAGAAAGTGGAAATAACCAACAGAGGAGAAAAGATGCTCTTTGATTTACTCTTCTTGCTAGGATTGACTCTCATCGCAGATGACTCACACATTACAAAAGTCATTCAAGTTTTGGCAAGGACAGACCAAGCGTGGATACCTGACAATGCTCTTCATTTAATCTGTAAAGTTCTGAAACATAATCAAGCTACCAAGCTCAGGCAACATAGTTGCATAACCTTCCCTACTCCCAGAAACATGAAGGGAGGTTTCTTTAAAACATTATCTGTTTAACCTGCCAGATAATGAAACTCTGCAACTACTGGACAATTTGAAAATGCCATTTGTGATCAAAACAGAAAATTAGGAATTGTAAGCAAATGACAGAGAAGAAATAATCCTGTTTAATTTAAAATTTTGTAAGTTGTTTCAAATAAAAGAAGTTGAGATGCTCCATACTGACATTGTGAAAAGAAGATTTTACTTTTTCCAAGATTCTGGGATATTTTTCAAGATTGGCCAAAAGCACAGAAATTCACATTCCCCCATTTCTTCATTTTTTACCAAACAATATTTTGTAAGCAACTGCCAGTCATGAAAGCGCCCCAAATGTTTAGCTTTTCTGGGATTATTTCTTAAAGATTTTTCTAAGCTTTTTTCCTACTAATATGGAAAAGTAAAATGAATTTATGATCAAGAATATTTTCATAAAGATAATAATAAAAAGCAGTAATAAAGTAATTGTTATGTTTGTATTATGTGCTCATCAAGAACACCTCTGAAAGAGTTCATATTCTGTGGCACCAGATCTTTGCAGAATCTTTAACAAACTTTTATCAAGTACTTTTACCAAGTACTTAATCCAAGCTGCCCAGGTTGAATAGGGGAATATAATTTGGGCCCCTCACTTCAAGAAGGACGTTGAGGTTCTGGAGCATGTCCAAAGAAGGGCACCGAGGATGGTGAAGGGCCTGGAGAACAGGCCCTACGAGGGCTGGGGTTGTTTAGTCTGGAAAAGAGGAGACTGAGGGGAGACCTTATTGCTCTCTGCAACTACCTGAAAGGAGGTTGCAGTGAGGTGGGGGTTGGTCTCTTCTCCCCAGTAACAGGCGACAGAACTCGAGGAAATGGCCTCAAGTTGCGCCAGGGAAAATTTAGGTTAGATATTAGGAAGAACTTCTTTACTGAGAGAGTCATCAAGCACTGGAACAGTCTACCCAGGGAGGTGGTTGAGTCCCGATCTCTTGAGGTGTTTAAAAGACGGGTAGATGCAGTGCTTGAGGACATGGTCTAAGGGTAGACTTGGTGGCGGTAGGTTAATGGTTGGACTGAATGATCTTAGGGGTCATTTCCAGCCTTAACAATCCTATGATTCTATGATAACACTTGAGCCTGAAGCTGAACTGAAGATACCAGAGTACCAAGTCACGTTTTGCCTCACAGATCAGTTTTCCTTTATTCTCCCTCCCCTACCCCCGTTACAGTGGATTTTTTTTTCTTTTTAATATGTATTTTTTGTAATTTCTTGAGCATCTCAGGGAAGCAGTAATAATGTTCTAGTTTTGCAGTATGTGTGGGCTTCAAAAACAAAGCTGAATGTGTCTGACCTACAGGTGAAAATATATCCATATATACTATATGGAAACAGTCAAACTAAACCCCATCTGTCTGAAGTTGTGTGCTGAGCAAGGTAATTATTCTTCTTTGCTTTAGCCTGACATTAGTAAAAATGGCAGCATATTGTCTTTCAAAAAAGCATTAGGGTTTCTGTTTTGATTCTAGAGTGTGAAGTCAGCTCTAGAACAATTCTACTTCAACATATTACTTTCTCCACTGCTGAATTTTGCATTCTTGATTATAGCAGCAGAATATTTCTTCATGAGAGCAAAGAAAATGTAGTGAGAACCACTTTCCTCCCTGGAAAGGCCACTGTACATTACATAGATCTATGCTTAAAGGCACAACCTTACTCCTCGCAATATATCAGATTTTAGTCTTAAAATAGCTGTACCCAATCAGAGGGTTGAAAAGTCTAGTTCTTTCAGAAATTAAGTACAAGTCCAGTACCAACAGCCTCCTCCACGAATATTTCTTCTCTCTTTTGTTTCTTTACCTGTATATGTGAAAGCTGAGACTCACTTGAAAAGCATCAAGTAGATATCAACTCTTTCTCATAACAAACTCTGAAAGACTGAGACTAGAAATTTGAACCCCAATCCTGAAAGCACATCCAGTCAGTCAGGAACTGGAACAAACTAACTAGAGAGGACAGTATTTAGAAGTCACCCACTTCACAGTACTGAAGAAGACAAGAGAAAAACCCTCAGGTTTGACTCTATGCTTTGAAGGCATTGAGATTCATCCAGTTACTGAGATGAAACAGTCACCCCCAAATGTTCCTCCATGATGCAAGATGCTTTGTCTCTCAATTGCCCACCTGTAGATTTTTTCCATAATTTGGAGCAGCTGCTGTCTTTCAGCAGTGGGATATACTTAGCAAGAAACTACTGATCTTAACAATTACGAACACAGAGAAAAGATAACAAATGAAAGATTTAATTTGAAAAACATTCACTTCCATAATTAATGCAAGGTGATGTCAGTATCTGATTTATTTAACAAGACTGTGGATTATTTTAACTGTATCTATATTAATTTCAGCAACTCTATATTTGAAAAATGAGTACTCATGGATCATCTCTCCTTTTTGGCAAGAGTGTCTTCAATATGTTCACCATCTTCTGTCTGAAAAGCAATCTCATCTCAAAACCAAACAATAGTTCTATATATTGGAAGGACAACTTTTTGGATGATATTGTGAGTTCGTTTCCTTGGCTGTTCCCAAATTTTATTAACTGAAGTCCAAGTAGCTGGGACAAGAAATCCAGCCTGCTTATTACAGCCCTGTACAGACCAAATGTAGTAAATAAACTCCAAAGAAAATTAAGATCTTATAATTTAAATCAGAAATTACTAATAAGCAAACACATAGACAACAGATTTAAAGCAATAAATCATGTACTTCATACCAGGCTGTCCCACAGGACTGGTGAACCATGTAGACAAAAATGGCAGGCCAGACATCCTCATATGGACTGATATCAAAGTGGTATCTAAGAAGAAAGTTTCAGCTTAGTAAGGATAAAAACCTTCTCATTTTTGCTAAAAGCAAGAGAAAATAACTAGGTAACGTAGATCCAACATCATCCACTTGTTTCACACAGAAAACAGACTTTACAGGCTACAGCAATGTAAGTAAATATATTGCCCACTAAGGTCAATGGAACTATACTCCTAGGCTCACAGTATCACTTAGGTTGGAAAAGACTCTTAAGACCAAGTCCAATCATTAGGCTTTGGTTTTGTTTAGTTAACAGAAATGTAAATCTTTACTTAAGCAATGGATTCTTAAATAATGTGAAAAAAAATGTTTAACCTACTGGGATGACAAGAGCTTTACAGGCACTCCTAAAATATTCCAGACTTTCCTCTCAGGAATTTTAAATATGGTATCTCTAGTAATATCTTTACTGGCTTTTTTTCAGTAACTTGTCAGGAATTCTGTGAGACTCACTCTAATTTTAATAGAGGGAAAAAAAAAAAACCCACCCAAAATTCACTTTTACTGTCTTCTAGAAACTAAGGCCAAACTTTAAAACCCAAACATTTAATACTATGTTTTATGTTTCATTAGCTGAGGACTTTTCACGATATCACCATCTCAGCCTACTATCAGGGACCTGCTCAGCAGAAATGTTTGTCCATTGATTACTAATTAACCCCTTTCCTTGCACCTACTGAGCCACAAGTCTCTATGTACTTCCCATTGAACCCAGCTAAAAGCCTGAGTGTACGTGCCATACTGAACAGCACAGCAGGTGCAAGAGACACGAAGGGAGCTGAATTGCTTGGGAAAATGGTTAAATATATTCAGATTGCTCAAACTAAAGGATGTTAATGTAATTTAGAATGAAACCTGTAATCTTTACAAGTAAAAGTCATTTTTGCTGAGGAGGTGAGTTACATAATATCATCTAACAAAGCACAAGAAATTGTATTGCAAAGAATAAGCTTCTATTAGGGTGTAATCCTGCAAGCTGCTAATACTCTGGCTTTCAAGCAATTCACTTCTGCATGTAATGAACTTTAACTGTAAGCAGCCCCTATTAAGCATACATTTGCATGCTTTGCTCACTCACAGCTACAATGTTAAGCTCACAAAGACAACTTATATTTTGTGACTCAATTTTAGAGTTTTGACTTTAGGCACCTGGCCACTGAATTACCGTCCTGGGTTGGAAACAGTGAACAAAAAATTGAGATGAGCCCTGATGTTAGCCTGAACAGTGACTGACTGATAGAGGCATATATTTAGCACACAACTGACACATGAGAGCTGAAGGTAACTGAATTATTTCAGAGAAAGCCTGAGAGGCAGGATGGAAAGTCCTCCTCCTCCAAATTTAGACCTGCATTGGGTTTGCATGGCAAGGTTTTGGTGGCGGTGGGGAGGCTGCATACGCAGCTTCTGCTGGAAGCTTCCCCTATGCCTGACAGAACCAATACCAGACAGCTCCAAGATAGACCCATAAGCCTATCAGCAACAGTGGCAGTGTCTCTGGGATAACACAGTTAAGAAGGAAAAGACAGAAAAGAAAGCCCACACTGGAGTAGGCTGCTGGAAGGATCTGTGGCCCCATGGAGAGAGGAGCCCCCACCAGAGCACGCCTGCTGGCAGGACTTGTGACCCCATGGGGACCCACGCTAGAGCATTCTGATCCTGAAGGACTGCACCTTGTGGAAGGGACCCACGCTGGAGCAGTTAGTGAAGAAATGCAGTAAGGACTAAGATTGGAGAAGTTCATGGAGGACAATATCCCATAAGAGGGCCCCATGCAGCAGCAAGGGAAGAGTGTGAGGAATCCTCTCCCTGATAAGGAAGGAGAGTGTCAGAAACATGTGACAAACTGATCACAGCCCCCATTCCCCATCCCCCGTGCAGCTGTGGGGAGGAGGGAGGTAAAGTTAAGCCCAGGAAGAAGGGAGGGGTGGGAGGAGGTGTAAGATTTGGGGTTTATTTCTCATTACCCTATTCTGTTGTGCCTGGTAATAAACTCGATAATTTTTTTTCTAAGTTGAGTCTGTTTTGCCCATGACAGTAACTAGCGGGTGAACCCTGCTCTGCCCAGTTGAGGACAGGGACTGGCTTTGGTGGGCACCTGGCCTCCAGCCAGGGTCAATACACAAGGCAGAAACTCTAACTCACAGCTAGATACTCATGCCTGAGGAAAATGCTACCATTCTATTTACATATTATATTGCATCATTTGATAGATAAATTTTGTTCACAGGGCATCAAGAGTAACTAAGTTCAAGAAAGCAAGAGCTAAAATCCTATGATTCTGGGATAGTTCAGTAATAAAGGTGCTTTCTACAAAACCCTCCATTACACATCTAAAAAGAAAGGAAAAGAAACTAAAAAACCCTCTTTTTCACAGACTGACAAAAGATGCGACTGTCACTATATGAGAAAAATACTTACAGTTCAATTTCTTTATAAATATGTGGAGGCAGTGTACAGTGCATGAGGTTTTGCCACTCTTCTGCTGTACAAACACTGTGGTAGGATAGCTTCTCCATCGTTACACGGTAAATACACTCGGAATGGCGAATTCTGTGGTACATCTGAAAAAGGGAAGTAATTCACGAATGTGAAGTTTTAATAAAGGAAAAAGCATTTCTTTCCTGCATTCAAATATTTATTCTTAAAACACATCTGCAAAAGTGTTGTTAGTGATTTTGGCTGCTCAACTTCACATGTGAGAAAAGTGATAGATTATATGAAATTCAGTTCTGGAAAACTGGGCCTTCTATCACATCTGTCTGCATCTACTCACTTGGGTAAACATCTAAGGCTCAGCTGATTTTTCACTGCATCTGAGCTCTCCAAAGAAAAAGGAATCCAAGTTTAGGAGCTGGAGACAGAGGTCAGTCCCTTACAATATGCTAATGGAAAGAAAACTGCTATCAGGCCATAATCTGTATTTTTTTACAACAATGTAAATTCAGTTATTAATTGCCACAAACAGCTGCTCCCTATGCAAAGTGCATAAGATGTTTATCATGTCAAAATCCATATGCAATAATGGTGAAAAAAAAGTACAGTTAATTACTGAGAGGTTCAGGCAGCTATTGCAGAAGTGGCATAGTTTGTTAACAAGCGAGGACATGGTGGTTTTACTAGTAAAGCGTGTCCTCTGGAGTGACGTGGCCTGAATGGTAACGTTCACCGTCTAAAACATCGCACACAACCGAGTCACTGCATGGTCCAAAGTTTCGTTTATATGCAGTCCTGCCTACTTGCCTTTAGTCATGTGGAACAAGTTTCAAGAAGTGTTAGTCAAATCTGCTGCCCCAGTACACCGACAGCAGGATGCTGGTAGAACAGCTCAACATAAACCGCAAGGCTTAACCGGCACTGTGTTGCATCTTACCACCCATGAACATGACACATTTCTGCATGGCATTTGGATTGTGTTTTTACACTTATATAGTAATGTTCATTAAATTGCTTACACATCCTACAGGAATAGTGATTTTTATGATGATAAAGCATTTGAAAACTAAACTAGATATCCACTCTTATCAAGAGGCATTGATAATTATGAGAATATTGCATAGCACATAAGCGTATAAATTGGTATTTTTTAATATTAAGCATATAGAATCAAGAGAACACATAACAGCTCCATCTCCCAGTTAAATCTGTAAAGCAGGTGACCTGAATTTATAAAAGTAAATCAGAATCATACTTTCTATGGTAAAGAGAAGAGAGACAGATATAATTCACATTTCAGAGCTTGATTTCTCAGTTTAGCTACACGAAATTGATGTATCCAGAGTACAATTATTTCAAAATGCATCAAACGAAACCCTATCATCCTCTTAAAATGCAATTACTCAAAAAATTCAGTAATTCCTGTTTCCTCATTAATTCAGTGAAACAGACGTATGAATCACTTTAATAATCTGGAACATCAAAATCCTTAAGTAGGATTCTAAGCCTTCCCATTATAAGCAATAGCTTACAAAACTGTAAATAAAACTTACATTAGCACAGTGTAAGGCTAAAGCACAAAAGACTGCAAACATTTTAAAGTTGTTCTCGTCAGTTTTAGAGAAGGCACTTCCACTTATTTTGTTCACCATCTGCACAACACCTATTACACTTCCTCGGCTTACAATAGGCATGCACAGGATATTTCTGGTTGTGTAGCCTGTGTAGAGGTCTACTTCTCTGGAGAACCAGAAAAGAGAAAGGAAAAAAAAAAAAGAGAAGAGTTAACATTATTAAGTGACAACTATTCCTTGATTTTCATAAATGTTGATCTACAATACACTAAATAGTTTTAAAGTAGATATAATTAACACCTGACAGAGTTTCACCTCCAAAGATCAATCTAATGTGCCATATTTAAAGAGAATGTTTTAATCTTTTAATCTCCATTTAGAAGATAAAGAATTAATACTTCCTTTAATACGCAGTCCTCTTATTCTTAAAATTAAAGAATACATTCAGATTTTTAAGTATGCTATTCATTAATGATTTTTTTTTCCTCCTTTCCTGAAACTCACCAGATGGCAGGGATGCCAATAAAGACAAGCAACAACAACAGCATACCTAACTGGGCAAAGTTCCATAACAGAAAAAAATTACTAGATTTTTCTCCATTATACCTTTATTTGTTAAAAATTATACTTTATATTTGCATCTTAAAAATATCTCCAGTGGCTAAAGCCTTTAAAGATCTATCTATAGGTTGTCTCCTCATTAGAGGATCACAGCTCCATAAATGCTTCCTAATATGAAATGTAATCAGTAACTTTAAGTAAGAGGTTTGGTGAGCGATCTTCCTCTCCTTAAGTAATATCTTACCTGTTAAAGCGTGGATCTGCATAGGCATCAGGTATGTTAAGGACTTCTCCTGTTCTTGCCACTTGACCAGCTATTCCTTTTTCTATAGAAAATCTGTAGAAAATAAAAATGTGTGTTAATCACAATGTGAACTATATGGAAAAACATTTTGCCAGTGGAGTCTGTCTTGCACACAGTAATGGATATTTGTTCCCAACCAGCGTCACTGATGCTTTTAGGAGAAAAATCTTACAAGACAACAACTAGTAGTAAATGATAAAATTAAAAAGCACATACTGATAGATACTTTCAAAAAAACATTTTATATAACTACATAGTTCATCACAACAGATGCCATAATATGACCATTTTAGTGACAAACACTGCAAGCCCTCAACAACCCTGGGGGTTATAGAATTTTTTAAGGCTGGAAATGACCCCTAAGATCATCCAGTCCAACCATTAACCTACCGCCACCAAGTCTACCCTTAGACCATGTCCTCAAGCACTGCATCTACCCGTCTTTTAAACACCTCAAGAAATGGGGACTCAACCACCTCCCTGGGTAGACTGTTCCAATGCTTGCTTTATGTGTGATAAACATCACATTTGTACACAGCCTGAGACTTGTGTTTACCTTTACATGCTATTGATTTTATCATCACTTAGATATAGTCATTGGGGTGGTTTTGTTTTGGGTGTTTTGGTTTTTTCTTTTTAGACATATCACAGGCAATATAGAACTTGTTTCTTCAGGAGGGGCAGATGGATTTAGTAAAATAAGCTTTGGAAAAACAACAGTGGAAATTTCGAAGGTAAACATTATATGCATTTGCCATACAGACTTCAGAATAAGTAGCATGTTTCATCTAATAACATGAAAACAATGCCACAGTGCTGGTGCACCCCTTAATCACAGAATCGTAATATCACAAAATGTTTTGGGTTGGAAGGGACCTCACAGATCATCTATTTCCAACACCCTGCCATTAGCAGGGACACCTTCACTTAGACCAGGTTGCCCAAAGAAGAAAGTTAAACAGAACAATATATTCTAGCGTTGAATCAGAAAAATCTGCAAGTCTTGGAAAGAAATAATTTTCATTTCTTTGATGTAAAACATTTATTACATTCAAGCACAAAAGAATTTGTGGAGAAAAACAGGTAGGCACTTGTAGAACGCTTTCATACCTAAATATACCCAGGTAGCATCCTGCCCTCACTGAAGTTAGAGAAAAAGCTGATGGGACTTCACTGTGAACACCTGATTTACTTTAGTTTCTTCTGCTACTTCTTACACATACAACCCACCAACTTCAGGCTCCTTCCTTATGACTGACTGACCCTGTGCCACTTTCATATGGACAGGCAAGTTATACTTCTCTTTCAGCATACAGTTCCCATGAAATGCCTCACCCCCTTGCACTCAGAGTCAAAATTTCAGTAACTTTCATACAAAAAAGACAGAAATATATAAGCAAGAAAAACAATTATCAAGAAGGTGTATGAAAGTGTATGCTAAAGCAGCCCCCCTTCTTTCATTTACACCACCTCCTTGCTTTTCAGTATGTAAATTGCACCAATTTTGACTCCTTCCATTCTTACTCACACAATGTAGTAAGTGGGAGTAAGTTTGTCTAAGAGTCTAAGTGAAGACATGAATCACATATCATACTGGCCCAGAACTTTGAAAGTATAAAGAGGAACTAAGAAAATTCTAATAAAATCCATGCTATTTCAGCAAAATTTTATTGCAGGATATCTGGTCATACATTTATTTTTATGAAGCTGCAGGTTTAAAACCTGCATGTCTTTGGACATCTCATCTGTATTAAGAATTCATAACTTCTGAAAAGTGAAAACTGTTATATTTCCTTTGTTGTTTTTCATCTTTCATTAAAATACATGCATATGTGTAAAAATTATGTACTTGTGACATGAAGCAGCAATACACATCAATTTTAGGCAGAGAACCATATGGATTTATTACAAACTAACAGACATTTTCAAATTCACCACTTCAAACAAACTTCAGAATCACAGTTTTTTAAAAGTTTGAACATGTTATAAATTCATATGAGAAAAAAAGTTAAACAAAATTACTGGACCTGAACTCTTCAAAACCAATGACCAGTCCGTACTTCATTCTACACATGCCTAACCCATCAGTTAGAGGTATGAATTGCGATTTCTTTGCTTTGGATGTGCTTGAATCGCACAAATTTCAATTCCTTGTGGGAAGCCTCTTGGGAAAAATAGTCCTATACTGGCAGACTATGGCTAGGTGCACCTTTACCTGCACCTTTACCTACCTCAGAACACCTCTGTTTTTTTCCCAACATGATTTCCAAAAGGACCGCCTCCGGAAGACGGCATTTCCAGGAGTGACGTTATAGCTTCAGAGACGTTGTTTCGATGGCACTGCAATGTCATTCCCAGAAGTACTACCTTCTGGAGGCGGGTCCTGGTGGGAATGATATCACAGTATGACAAGTATTGTCAGGGAACCTGCAGATAGGCACAGAGACTGGGTAATAAAATGCCTGCACATCCGTAGTTATAATGAAACTGCATTCTTCCGCTAGCTACTCTTACCTTATTTCTTTGGTCTTCTTGAAGACAGGTTTCCCATCATTTTCTTCACCAATATCAAAAAGATCTGAATACAGCTCCTTATTTTTGTGGTCAACCTGGAAGAGTGCACACCTATCTGCATTCACCAGGTTTTTTGCATATATCTATAGACAAAAAGAAAACACAACTGGAGTTAAAGGTCATGAGTTAGATTATCTTCAGTCATTCATCAGATAAAATCATTAGTCTCCAGAAGACAGAAGATCTGAGAAACGAGTCATTATGAAAACCTGTTTGAGGGAGCATTCACCTTCACAGCAATCTTTTAGGATACAATTAAAAATGAAAGTGTGTCTTTTATTGAGCTTTTTTTTTTTTTTTGTAAATTAGTCTTCTCTTTGAGAAAATGTGGGAAAATTCAAAGTAAAGATATTAGACGCTTGAATGTTTGTTAAACGAAAAAAGGCTTTCCTATTATTATGGGTTTTTCAGTACAAGGAATCCTTCTCAAAATGGTACCGTTCTTCCCTCCATGTTTAGATATTATTCACCTTTATTTTATTTTAAATAGGTAGGGTACAGCAAAACCTAAGAATGTTTTTGGCTTTTTGTCTTCATTTTCAATGCAAACATATCAGTATGGAATATCCACAAAAGGACATATCAGAGTGGCCAGTGTTTGTTTTGAGAAAAGCTAAATGCGTCTGTGATACATAAAATAGGGTTAGATTAGAAGTATTGTTATGGATTGTCCTATAGGTTTGAATAGGAAGTGGCTGCGCCCTCCTGATGCTTGGAACAGTTCTAGTACAAAAGCCAGGACCTTAGCAATTGTACATGAACAAACCAAAGACCACAGGTACCAACAACGTCAAGAAAGTACCACAGTACTTGCAAGATTTCCATACTTGGAACCTGCTAGTTTTACCTCTGTAAAACTAATTGCCAGCCAGCACTGATGGTCAGAATAAACCAGCAGCTCTTCTCTGAAGTGTTGTGCAGACATACGATGGAATTTCTGCTCAAAGTCAAACGAGCATCACCGCATTAACTTAAAATGCCGTACAGTCAAGTTTGAGAACCAGCTCTATCCTATTCAGACAGTTCCCATATGTTTTGCACCTGCTCACAAAGTATAGTAGCTGCATGGTAGAGCATGATCTGAGGTGGATCTTGATCAACTTTTAAAAATTGTATATAATAGCCATCTAGTCATTCCGCCACAGAAAGAGGCTGACTACACCCTGGTGTACAATGCATGTAAATGGCATGTCTTAAGAACTGCACAGACACCATCACAACCAACTCTACAAAACTTGGAGGGCCCTCCCATACTGACAGAGCCTGTGGCTGGAAGGATTTTGTTGCTTTCTATTTCATTTACTCCATCAGAGCTGCAGAAAGTTAGGGGGACTGCACACTAAGAGGTAACTTGTGAAATATTTCCCATCTAGAGTGTTAAGAAGTTTCAAGATCTCAACCGCTCACTCTATCTACTCCTTTGCTCAAAAGATAGCGAATATAAACTAGGCTAAAGAGGAAAATGGGCTGAAACACTATAAATTGAGAGAAATAGTTAATGGGATGAGGAAGACTTACTTCTCTAAAGCCCTAGCTAAAATCCAGGCTAGGGGCTGAAGGCGAGTATCAGTATAGCAAGTATGCTTTGTGTTGGCAATTGGGAGGACATGGACCACCACCCTTTAGCAGGCTGCTTGTAGCTACTTAAGCCGATCACTAAGAGAAGTTTCAAGGCAATCTGAACTTCTGCTTCCACTCCTTGCATCTATATTGCAAAACACCCTTGTACTACTAACTTCGCTGAGGGATTTTAATGAAAATAAAAATCAAGGAATGCTAAAATGCCTGTAATTTTTTGTTTATTATTACAGGAACAAATCAAACTTAAGTGCAATCATCAATACGACACAGAGTAAGCCACACAATGATAAAAATCACACTCCCATAAAATGGCAATAAATGTGCATACACATAATTTGGTTCATTGGCCCAAGAAACAGCCAACTGCTACAGTTTCCAAAGGAAGCTGAGTATGAAACATCTACGCAGGTTAAAATTGCAGAATCATGATGCAGCCAAGTGCTGGAAAAGAAGATTTTACTGCCAATTGTGCTTTTCAGCAGACCTCTACTTATTGGAAAGAACAGGGAAGAATATCAATATTTGTTCTCAATGCCATATGTTATATTACACTGGTTCTTTTAAATGTTAAGCTATTTTTAAGCAGTTCATTTGAATTGGAAAAGTCAATGTTCAGAAATGTGTCCTATGTGCAGAATTCTTCACTGTGTACTAACTAAAATAAGACAAACACCACAGAATATTTTCCATTACTAATTCAAGTTTCTAAATAAAACCACTTTAATATTGTTTGCATTCCAAGTTTGTTGTCTTTGAATAGACTAGCTAAAAATACCACTTTGAAGATTGGAGCAAGTATCAGAGTACTGTTGGAGAGTAATTTCTTGAATACATAAATTGAAACAATAGTATCACAGATCCATTAAGATTTACGTTCAGGAAAAAGAACTGCAGTAAGCAATGAATGTGCCTAAAGCTAAAAAAGCATAATTCATTTATCAAACACTTGAAGTGTGCCAAGAACAACCAGTCCATATGCATTTGTAAACACCATTCAGGAAATAATTCTGAATTCAAAACTGATTCAGAAAATTATGATCTTTTCTAGACTGTACTTTAATTCATTGATTATACAAATTTATTTATTTCAATGGCCTGGGCTTTAGTGTTTTTTTATAAAACATCAACTGACTCCGGAACTCCAGTTACAGGTCTAATTACTTTTGCTAAGCAGAAGTGATGTCATACCTTGCACCTTTCATTCAGCAATTGGAACAACTACTCTAGGAGTAATGTTTGACCTCTAGCCCTTCCTATAGAGGATAACTTCAACAGGAGTGTTTTGCAGCATGTAGCAAACTGAATTTAGGAAAAAAGGAATCAATAGAACAAGTCAAAATAAAAAGAAAACCTGAGGGCTTTCTGTTACAATTTTCAAACTTTCTCTAAAACATAATAGCAACTATTTAGTTCAAACACAATCATGTTTCATTACTTATGAAAGCTATGAAATGAAGCTGTTTCAACAATGAAAAAGCAAGCTGACTTTTGCCACCTTCCTCCATATAGAGAGGTTAATACTGTTTGTATTATGTGTCCATTACAAACATCACATATATTTCAATGATGTAACATCTGCCATCAAGGAAAGGAGAATAGAGTACTTTAATAACTAAAAGCAATAAGCTTAATAGTGAAAAAGACAACTTACCATTATATGTTCAAGTAGAGAATCTATTGCAACTATATTATCAAAATACGTTCTGCAGAAAAAGAGAAGTCAGTAAATATTGGCATTTAGTCAGGCACTTCTCAGGTGACTGCCATAAACTCTTGTTTCCCAACCACTTAACAGTGGGGCCCAAATAAGCGAGGACAAACCTGTGCACCTTGAGAGCTCACTGATTGGCTTGCTGTAGCACAGGGGAATTGAGAAAAGCTCCTAGTTCTGTTCCTTTAAGCCATTATTCTACAATGACATAATTGCAGAATATTCTCTATGATATGTATAATTTTCTCTGCAGAGAAGGAAAAGACTACCAAACATTGCCCATCATGGATTGAATAGGCCCCTGCTGAGCAGCACCAAGAATGTATTAAAATGCTTTTGCACTCTTTAGACACTGAGAATTTTAATAGGGAGAAGAAAAAAGGAAAAGTAATCCAGGAGATTAAAAAAAAAATTAAAAAATCCTTCCATTGCTGATATACATCATCTCCATACTTCCAAAATATCTCATTTGGTTTATGCATAGAGAATTATGTATTGAGAACTAATGAAAACTACGTATTGAGCTAAATTAATATCTTATTATCCAACCCCTAGCACTATTTAAAAGGCATCAAAGTTAATAAAGAAGACACATTAAAAGCTTTATAACCCAGGTGTAGCATGTCGAAACTGCAGAAAAAGACTGATCTTGTGACTTAATAAAAAAAAAGGTACCCCAGTTTCACAGCAAAGAGGTAAATGTCCAAGGACAGTCAAGAGCATTGAAAGGTAAAGGTCAAACTTATTAGTGAGAGAAGTCTAACACTTCACATGCCAAGTCTTAATAACCCTTGGATTACAATGTTCCCAGCAGACAGAAAGATGTTGTCCCATGGCCTTGAACATACGTACAGCTCAGTTCTGTTTGGGTCTAGTGGAAAAGAAATATGTAATACACTAGTTTTACATTGTCAGAGACACGAAGAGGTGGAGCAGTGCATACAATGCCCTTTCTAAAATGTTACAGAATAATGTCCCAGTGACATTGCATGCTAACAATTTCCTTGCTGAATAGGAAACCCTCTTTCCATCTAAGAAAAGGCGGAGACCATTTCTAAGAGGAAACTAGTTATTTTCTCGCTAGTTTGTGTCTTTATCTACGTGAAGTTCATAAAGTTGTTATTAAATGATATCCCAATTTTGCAGCTCAAAACATAGTTTATTTATTAAAAGAATTCTAGCAATTGATAATGCTTTATTTCCTTATAATAATACATATTAACTACTTGCAGTAGTTACTGTTAATTTTTATCTTGAAATTTTAAAATAATTATGAAGTTCTTTAAAACACTATCAGTATTATATACCAAAAGTAAACTGCCAGCCCATAACTTTGGATAGATTAATCCAGAGCTTTCTGGTAACATAGCTCAGTACAGATGTTAGCAACATAAAAGCACTCGGGAAAGGATCACAATGGTGTAAGACACTACAGCAAGTAGGTAGCTCTGGCAAGGGAATGCTGAGAGTGCCCTTTAGGAGACACACTGAAATTATGAAAGGTCATCCCTGAGGATGGACAACATCTGGATACAACCAGCTCACTCTTCTTGTGAGAGGTAGACTCCTCCCTGTGGTGTATCACTCCCCACTCCAGATGGATCCAGTCGTCTGTCTGCATTCCTGACAATGGCGTAGGAATCTTGAACTTACTCTAACCTAAACAGTTTGAGAACTGTTCATCAAGACCCACAGACACGTTTGTTACAGCAAAAATCCAAGGCATCTCATTTTTCCACAGTATCATCAGTCCTTTGTGATGCACTTAATTCTTCCACCAACTAGTTTGACAAAACGCTGTTAAGCATCTCAGATTGTGATAGACCAAAAATACAACTCCGCTTTGTCTTTTAATTTATTGGTTACCTCTAGTATTTAAAGATGCTCTTAGCAGCAGAAAATAAAAAGGGATGAAGAAAGAGCAGAACTCCAAGGACACCAAATTGACTTTGCAAGTCTGTCCTGAAGCTTTCACACAGTATTACTGTGTTTTTAATTTGATCCTGCATTTATTGTGACAAGAAATTAAAAGAAAACACGCTACATGCAGGAACAGTTTTGAGAATGAAAACAGAGCCTCTAGCAAATGCGGGGGAAGAACAATTGTGTGGCAGCCCAGATTTTTCAAGGATATACCCCTGGAGTGCACATGTATATCTCTATATCTCGAAGAAGGAGGAGGCTGAAGGAAGCCAACTAACTTTTCACAAAGTCCTTTCAAACCTTCTAAAATTAGCCATGAAAAGAGATGACAAGCCTATTTGTCACTTGTCAAAAGAGGGACAAGTCTAACAGAAGAGGGGACAGAAAGACAAAATCCCATGCATGAGACAACAAAACAGTAAACAAATTCTGTAAAGTACAATCAGATATTATATTTTCTTCTGCACCACCACCAACAAAAAAGTAATTAGTTTAACAGATGCATTTCTGCCCCTTGGCTGAAGTTTGCCTGCCCTCTGACAGGAGCCTTTGCACCTGCCTGTGACCTACAGGTAGGCTGGAAGAGCCATGTTAGAAAAGCTCATCAAAATAGATCAATAAAATTAACTTGCAAATCATACTTACTTTGATACATCAAGCAAGAAGTCATTCAGTTCCGTTTGTTTGGCAAGGCCCCGGCACACCTGGAAGCACAGATCATGTTATCATCTGCTCCAGAGGAACACTGAAGTCAGAGTCTACCCATTCAATTTGTACGAAAAAAATTACCACTACTAGTATATACATACCTAACAGTACTGTATAAAATTAAAAGCCAGATTTGTGTGATGAGCTTCAACCTCAGCTATCTCACTGCTCAGTAAAAACTGTCAAACGCAAGCAACACCTTTCTTAGTGCTCTTTGAAAGACATTGATTGTCACACTTGTTCATGCTGCCTCAAAGGCTGCCACTCAACGTGGGTATGGAGTCAAATTAATGACACATGCTTATCCAGAGCCTCAGCTCTTCTGAGAATGTTGAGTATTTTGTTTCCTTTCTTCCTTACCACACCTACACCACTTTTCTACAGGTTGGAAAGTAGCACATGGACACAATTGAAGCCTGACATCAGGCAAGTCTAAATATGCTAAGTAGCAGATGATATATGCTTGCCTTTTGGAGAAATTGGCTTAGATATGATCACCAAAAAAGGTCTGCTTACTTCAGCTTAGAAGCAAAGTGCTAGATGAAGCAAAGTTCTAACCTGCAATTATACTTCAACCAAGTGCGCACACTGTGTTTAAAGCGCAAACATACACCTGTCCATTACTAAAGCAAGCACTGAGGCCAAAAAAAGAAAAAAGCCTCTACTGTTTGTTCTTTTTAAACAATAAAATATCACTCAGAAGTAGTAATATCTTTCACCTGTGCAATACAGATATAAGTAAACGCTCAAAATATGACAAACTACACCCACGAGCCTTACTCTTGCATTTAACTAGGTAACTGTACAATTCTTGATACACACTACTTCCTAAAAAACCAGCTTTAAAGTCAGGTAGGTATGGCCTAATATCAGATCAAAACACCTGCAATCTCCCCATGAAAAAAACTTGGGCAGTCCAAGTTTTCTGCTCAGCAGAAGGGAGCGAAATGTAAATGACTAATGGACAGTTCATCTGAACTTTCCATGTTTTGCTTTCTTAGGTGCAAAAGACTTCTCAGTTTTAGAGGGTTTCATTGTTACAAAGTGAATCTACAACTAACTGCATGCGATTATAATTCCTCTAGCATACAATAGTCTACGCCAGCTAATTCTGCTTAAATGTGCCCAGGTGAATGACCACCCTAAACAATGTCAATGACTTCCAGCACCAAGGTGGAAAATGGAGCCTAGAAAAGCACAAAGCTTTGTGCAAGTCTTCTGCCAAACCTATGAAAGACACTTTTAAAAACATAATGTCACAAACTTCCTCCTGTGCGTTGACAGAACAACCTGTTTTAGCATCTTCTGTGCATTGATGGAATATGTTTAGTTACAGTGTTACCATCTTATCCTGGCTGAAGTAACAAAATCCATTAGCAGAGCTGCTTGTGTTTCCACAGCAGCTTGCAACATGTGGAGCTTCATTAGGCACCTGACTAGGGACAGTACCAAGCATCCTCAAGGGGAATAGTTACAGGGCTACAAAGCAGCTAGCATGTAAGCTTAGCCTGGAACACCTAATAATCTCAAACTGGACACCAAAGCAGGGGTGAAGCAACTAGCTGCTCTAGGGCTTGCCTTCTGACAAGAAAAACCCCCATAAGCCTGCAAAGTGGTTGTAATTCCACTTAAATAATTAGTTGTCTGTTAAAGTTTTTTTCCTTTAGTAAAAATAGATTGTTCAGTTACTTGAGCCATGGTTGCAAATGAGGAAAAGTAGCTCATTTGGGCTCGTTCAGCCTGGAGAAGAGAAGGCTCCGAGGGGGACCTTAGAGCAGCTTTCCAATACCTGAAAGGTGCCTATGAGAAAGCTGAGGAACAACTGTTCTCGAGGGTATGTGAAGATAGGATGACGGGTAATAATTTTAAAGAGTAGATTTAGATTGGATATGGGGAAAAAATTCTTCAATATGAGTGTGCTACAGGAACAGGTCGCTGAGAGAGTTGGTGGAGGCCTCATTCCCAGAGATATTCAAAGTCAGGCTTGATGGGACTCTGAGTAACCTGATGTGAAGATGTCCCTGCTTAC
The DNA here is from genome assembly GCA_013399135.1 of Heliornis fulica. Lineage (NCBI taxonomy): Eukaryota > Metazoa > Chordata > Aves > Gruiformes > Heliornithidae > Heliornis > Heliornis fulica. The sequence continues at coordinate 139,690 of VXBZ01004532.1, read as the reverse complement.
TGCAGGGGGGTTAGACTAGATGACCCTTTTAAAGGTCCCTTCCAATCTAACACTTTCTATGATTCTGTGAATTTCAGGGAAGGGGTTTGAACCATGTTCCTACTAATCAACTTCTGGGTTACATAATGGCAACAAAATAAACAAGACCATACACACTTACTTGTACTTGATGTATTGCTACTGAAGCCCATGCAAGATTTGCTGTTGCAACCTGAAACAAAAGAGAAGCAGCTAACTCTGAGGAAACCTTGAAACCCGCACATCAGTAACATGCTGGTTTTCTCTATCTAGTTAAATAAATCGACCAAGCTGTTCTAGACAGCAGGCAGCAACAATTTGTGGGAAGACAGTTATTTCGTGAAACCTCAATATACTTTAGAGTATTGCAATTTAACGTACTTGTAACTTGTACATTCAGTCACAAGGGTACGGGGATCCTCATTTTTCTCTTTTTTTTTTTTTTTTTTTTGTTATAAAAAAGGTCTACCAACGCTCGTGAGGAGCAGTATTGAGAACCTATCATCTTGGAAATACATCTTCACAACATCCCATAAGCCCAGGGCTTTAACAATTACTTTACATGCACTGCTGAAAGGCATCTGCCACAGAAATAAAATATCCCATAACATCTTACTGGTGCTGTATCTTTTCAGCCACAGCTATTTCCAAACAGGCACCGTTTCTTTCACTACCACTCTGGTGGTGGAAGAACCAGACCCAATCCCTCAGCTCAAGACTAGTGTTTTAAGTATGACAGCTTCCAGGCAACATTTCAAACAAATGTCATGCAAACTACAGCTAAGAAGTGCTACCATGCATAATCTTCTGTCCTTGAAACACAGGAGCTTTATAGGAACACAGAGGACCGAGGTACAAGAGGTCTGCTGCTGCATACCCTCATAAGGCTATTTTGATGTTTTGGGGGTTTTTTATCTGTTTGTTTTTTTTTTTTTTAAATAGAACACATTGTACACATTTTATAAAAACTGCTAATGGTATTTGATGGCTTTCTGAAACCTGAGAATGAAAAGAATGCTTTAGAACACTCAGAAAGTGACCTTAAAATATTTTAATTTACTCAAAAAATACTTCTGTTTAGCAACCAGTCTTTTCCAATTGGAACGTTCATGAACTTCAGTTACAGAAGGTATTTTATATATCATAAAAAATTCATATTTGCACAGAACAGTGTATGCCTGAGACCTATCTGAATTGTAGATTGATGAGTGTAATAGGATAGTTAAAAAAAAAAATACATTGTGTGTAAGTAGCAGAAGCCTGGTTTTCTATGAATGTTCTTTTTTCTGTGAGTAGGAACACTGGCACCATCACACTAATCCCACTGTGACCCCTACTGAACAGTGAGAACATCTCAGTGTTGCACCTGCTGCTGCAGCAACACTGACTGCCCAACTAATACATGTGTATGAGCACCACATGCGTGCTCAGCTACCCGGACTATGATAAACAGAATATACAACTGACAAATATCGATGGGTTTTCCTTCCTTGGGAAGGTTTGTTTTAATATCCTTGTCTGCACATCTTCTGTTCTTTTCACAAGAGTAATTCCTCTTCAGCGTAGTTAACGTGTCTCTCATGGTGCATCTCACACCGCTATCAAGTCAAGAGGTCTGGCTAGAACTTGGCCCACTTTTTCTTAAGCCCTTTGTTCAGATTCCCCTCTCTGGGAAAGGATACAGAGAGAAATGAATGGTACATTCATCTTAAGGTGAGAGTCCTCTTAATGTAAAGATGGGACATCACAAGGATCCTCACTCAGACATCAGAGCTAAGATGCACTTACAACACCTTTAATATAGCAACAGCCTTTGAGATATCTGCTCCATTTTCTAATTAGTTTGTACTTTGAGAGCAACTTGTAACTTTGCATTGACAAACGGACATGTATGGACAATGTAGCTGCAAAGGCCTTCTATAAATAAAGTAAACCATGCAGTGTAGAATGGACTAGGAAACGGAAGATGGTTCTCAATGGGAATACTTGGATGGGGAACCATCAGAAGGTAGTGCTGGTGGCAGGGAGAAGCAGAAGAGAGCTTTACAAGTGGCACCCAGATTAGCAGGTCATCCACGTACCAGCACATCTACACACAAGTTTCTAAACACATCTAGGTCAGGAGATAAAATCGATGACTTTTACAGAGATGGGGCAGACTAGAAAGACAAAAGATGTTTGCTCCTAAAGGCTAAACAAAAGGCTGACCCAAAACCGGCACCAAGAGACATAGGGACTCAACAGCCATCCCTTGTTCTCCATGTTGTTGCAAGGCATCCTGTAGAGACTACCTGGATACATGCATCTCTGTGCACAACTCTCAGAAACACCACTTGGACACACACATATTGGTGCCTGAGAATGTGTGGATGTAAGAATGTGAATGCAAATATACAAAATATCTTTTGCTTCACTTTTGTTTTAAAATAAAATAACTTCCTTCTCCTATACTGTTGCTAAAATAGGGTATTACAATAGAGTTCATCTTCTTGAGAAGCCGCTCAAAAAAACTCAACTAAAAAAATCTTTCCATATTGCAAAATAAAGCCCTTCTGGAAATTTAAAATTGAGGCTTAGAACTCAGCAATGGCCTTTCTTATGAAACTATTTCATTTTTTGACATTTGCTTTACACTTAGATTTCCCTGCCCTGCATTAACTTCTCTAACAACTTCATTCCGAGTTCAATCACTAAAGAAATCTTAAAGATATTTTTCCACAAAAGAACACAAGGAAAAAATCTTGATATGTCCCTTACATGTATTTGTAAATTTTGCCTCCTGTGACGGAAAACACTAATCTATGTTTGTCAATAAGTAACTTTCTGTAAGAACAAAAATCAAGTATAAAAAAGGTTTAAAAAAACCCCCTCAAGACAGGAGAAGAGTGAGAGAAGGCAGTTGGGGAGGTGGGGTGGGGTCTGAAATGCTAACCATTGTGAGGAATTGTGGAAAGGCTGGGCGTGAGCTCACCTCTTGGTGACTAAGGTGGAAGGCTTCTTTGCCCCAGTGACGATAAAGCTCCAGGATACCAATCAGATCGCCAATTGCAGTGACAATTGGCAAACACAGAACAGATTGGATACGAGTCCCTGATTCCAGTCCAGTACCTTTGGGAAACCGCTCATCCTAGAAAATGCAAACATAATCTGATAAAATGTAAATATCATAACATCGACATGAAAGACATACTGAAGTTTTCCTCCCTCTCCTGGTTGATCAAATCCACAGGAAAACGGTAGAATTCACTAAAACTCATATATCTTAGCATTCACACACATCTTCTAAAACAATGTAATAAAAAATTCTCAGCATTAGTTTACATATACAGATAACTTTATTGATAGAAAGTCAGAATTAGCTGTGATACTGGACTCAATTTTGGGTTTGTTTTTATAACATATTTTCTCTAACCTCATAAGCAGCAAAATCAGCATTACATTGTTAATGCCATTACCGATTAAGTAAAAACCCAAACAGCACAAAACCCATTGCCGCACTCCCCCACTCCCCCCAAAAAAAAAGTCTCATCCCAAAGCATTTGCAATTCTGAACTGGACTCAGATTTCAGTGTTACCAAGCAGAGAGCAGTGCTTCCAAGAGGGGAAAAAAAGTAAATCAAAACCTGACTCTAAAGCATTAGGTTACACAGAGTTATAATCCTCAACCAACTCCCGAGGAGGAAAAAGTGTTCTCCAAAAATTATTCATGAAACTAATAATCTTTCTCCTTCCCTTGTTTATACATCCTGAATAAACCAGTGAAAATGTTACATGAACAAATGTTAAAATAATCCTACCAGCTGCTATGAAAGGCTTTTATTCATAACTTTTAATCTACATAAGGAATGTCCAAGGCTTTATAGCTTTATGTCCTGGTGCAGGGGAACTCACAAAGACCTGAGAAACCACATGGATGTTACTGTTAGCAAGGCAATAAATAGCTGATGTAAAGTGTGGGCAACCCACTTCACTGCACATCAGTCCCTCTGTACTTGATTCATACCAGATGTTCCCTGCAGGCTGCTTAGGCAAGGCAGACACTCCTTAAAGGCTGATCAAAATCTCTTCTTTCTCAAAGTAAACAGCAAGTAATCTTTACCTTAATTATTAAGGTGACAATCAATCTGAACAGCGAGGAACAAATGACAGACAAAAGAGAGTGGGAAGCACTCTGCAACATGAGCCTCACACTTTCACTTTTTAATTCTGTCCTTAAAAACAAAAATAAAAAATCAGCAGCTAGCAAGTCTATCTGCAAGTTATTCCCTTTCACTGTTGAGAGGCTCCTAAAATCACACGAAGGCAAACCTTGTCACCAGAATGAATCTTCCTGTTTGGTCAATAATACTGATCCTGTGCACCAACTAAAAAGCTCAAAAAAATCCTCCCTGACATTATTATAAATGTGAAAAGAAAACATACAAGCTTCATAAATCAAGATATCCTAACAGTAATTGGAAATAACCAGTAACAACTTAAGCCTACAGCATAAAAAATCTTCATAGTTTAGGTTGTACAGAAAGCATTGGCTGTTACTACAGGGAAAGGAGCATCCACCCTTTGTTTTTGTGGTTCTGTTTAAATGGACTCACATTATGGTTTTGGTATTTTGTTTATAGCCCCTTTTTTATTGAAAAACATCCAATTTTAGCCACAGTATCCACTGACTACTACTGTGAACAGAACCCAAAAGGACAGCAAACACTGAAGACAGAACTTCCTTGGTGTTCTTATAAACATCTGGTCGTTAAGGTTTCTCATAAAGTACAGTTTAAATACCAGCTTCATGCCATTGGATAGATAGAACTACAGGATGAATTTTTTTTAAAAAAATAATTGAAAAGGACATACATAAGAGTGCCAAGAATTACCAGAATATCCCCCTAGGTTTTTTTCATCCTTCTACAGATTTAGTTGTGATACCAATTTGAAACCAGATAAGAGAACCTTTATGTAGATCTACCTATAAGTACTCTAGCTTTACATTAGTGTAAGCACAGACCAAAATCCTTTCAGATAACCAGAATTCTGACTGACATTCTTGTCAGTGTGAGCCCTGCATTATAATTAAATCAAACTTTGAATGACTATATGGTAGCCTTGCTTGAGATTAGTACATTACATATTTCAAGACCAGAAGGATGGGAGTTTTAGCTAATAAATTGGGCTTTTTATTTTCCTCTCGAAGTGACTATGGTACCACTACCTCCCTTATCTGACAACCAAAAGAGAGCGTTAAAAGAAAAAATCCCAAACCTTAAAAATAAAGGAGATCTTCTGAAATTATTCCATCAAGCTAATCCAAACTCATACTTATTTTCTTGGTAGCAAAACAGATGTAAATTTTATCATTATACATTCAGCTCAATAAACATTTCAGCTTCAAAATATTCATTCTCGGAACATGCTGTAATCATCTCATTAAAAAGAGAAGGCTTTTTACCCCCAGAATATCTTCTACTAACAACGTTTTCCTGGATCTGGCTACATAAGCAGATACTGTAGTGCCATGTGCAATGGGTCCTGCAGGAATGAGCCGCGGTTGTCCTTCTTTAGCTCCCGGTGGTGTAAAAACACACAGACTCTAGTTAGAAGGAGGAAAAAAAAAGAAAAAAAGAAAAAATAAAAAGATAAAAGAATGCAATTTGCATGGTTACTTTTACAGAGTTACTGTGCAACCTGCATAGCATAAAGGATTGAATACATTAAAGTGGAGAAAAACAGCTTTCAACAATGAAAAGTACTTGGATAAACACCGCTTAGCTGTTTGGAAATCTTAGGAAATTCCACCCAAAAGTGATCATTCAGACAGTGGATGAGTCTTCTACCGAACAAAATTTTATTTATATCAAGGTTGGATGGCGTTTACCTCAAAGACACGGTACACCACATTAAGACTAAGAAAGGAAAATATTACCTAAGAGAAACACTTTTGTTTATCTAGGATGCACTCATTTATTTCAATAGAAAATACTCAAAAGTAGAGATAGTATTTAAAGTTCTTGTTTATCTCATGCCACGGGAAAGGTAATTTCAGAATTATCCTAACACTATATTTCCTGAAATCCAAATGACTGCATTTTACTTGCTGACTACCTAAACTTGTCTCATTTAAGTGAGGTATGACAATATTCACATCATGGAACTCATCCAGAACACATCTGATAATTGTCCTATAACAAAATATTAAACAAGTTAACACCACTAGAATGAATGGAATTGCAAATACCATTACACAAAGAAAAAAATTTAATACAAAGATCAAACCTGTAAACCCTTCTCTATTCCAAACACACTTCAAATATCAGATTTCTTTCATTTTTGGATGAAAAGTAAAATTTATGGAAGAGTAGAGGGCTCTAAAACAACATCCCTATCACAGTTTCTAAGATTTTCATTTATTTTTCACCTCAGACAATCTGCAAAGCAAAATTCCATTACTATCAATTTTTAAAGTCACAAAATGACCAGGAAGACCCATCTCCAGCAGGAACAGTTCAGTTCTGTTCTGAAACATTTTACAGTTTTGCCTGTAAACTTTTTACAGGCAAAAAGTTTAATCTCCAGTTTCATTTTTCTACCTTTGTCTCACTACATCCATCAATTTATGTGTCTCCTAATGCTACACAATCCCAGAGACTCTGAAAATTTTAAAGCATTTATGACTGTCACCCCCTGTTTAGCATAGAAGAGCTATTACCCTTTAAACACAAATGGAATTTAGGCACATGAAGAATAAATGACATGCAAAGGTTACACAAAGCATTAGAACAGTAGGAATCAAATCTGCATTTCTAAGACTTCAGCTTCACTTCCTCCTCCTACATTCTTAATATTAACAAAACTAAAGGACCACCTCAGAGACCCACCTTCTACTGGCAAATTTTGTGTTATTTACCCTAATCAACAAAGAATTTATTTCACTGATAAATTTGTAAGATGAGGAGTATATGTAGAGATCTCCAGTGGCAAGTAACTCTACTGCTAAGTAGAAATGCAATTTTAAATTAATAATGTAAAGCATATGAATGGAGATTAAATACTTTAAGCAAAAATTCCTAAGAATAGAATTTTAAAATTATTTGTTATAATTTACATATGTAACACGACAGAGAGTTGTTGATGCCACCACACAATGCATTACTAACATTCTTGGTAAGAATGCCCACATGTTGTGCCTCCTCTTCATACTAATTTTACTTTTCTGTCATTAGGGTCTTTGCTGTCATTCGGGCTTCTATGAAGGTCAATTGCCCAATATTCTACAGCATCAATGTTTATGATAATGAATATTAATTGCATCTAATCTGTCTCCTACATTTATCATTCACAAAAGTTTTGGAAGCTGTAGACAACAGCAGGTGCCTAGGCTTTCCAGATTCCAGTGGTAGGGAGTTTGGCACTGGAATTGTTATTATTTAATATTATTCCATTATATGCATACTTAATCCTGTGCAGAAAAAAAAAAAAAACCACCAAAAAAACCCAACAAAAAAAAAACCCAACCAAAAACCTCAAACCCAACAAAGAACAACAACAAAATCCCACAATAGTGAAAACTAGGCCCTATGAAATCCATGACATTGCTCTTCGGTTTTGGCCCTCCTAGGCCTGTGAGGTCAATATCCCTATAGTACCCGAATACCTCACAATCTGTAACTATGCATTATTACAACTCCCGTGCAAGCTGAGTGGTGATGCCATCCTCATTTTACAGATGGAAACTGTGATTTTTAAAGTTGCCCTCTATGCTGAGGGGAAAAGAAAAGGTCAGAGAAAAGTATGGAATTCATAGCTAAAAAGGGAGTGAGGTCTACCCAAGAAGAACCAGAAGCCCAATTGTTAGGGCATTCAAGATTCTGACAAACCAGTAACATGACATTTGTCTTGTTCTTCAGCAGAAAGCCAGGCAGTTTCAAAAGGTTCAGCAAGACAAGGACAGTATTTACTCCATTTTGATGCCCTGCATTATGGTACCATGAAATTTTGATGTTTTCTGTTCATTCTGATCCAAACCCTCAACCTTAATCTTAAAATGCATTTACACTCACAGCTTCTTTAAAACCACATATATGTGGTCTATAATGACCACAGCGTGGTCATTAGTAAAAAAGAGACTGAGAAAGTCAGAATGTTTATTTTCCATACGAATTACAAGAATGTGCTACAAAAACAGCACACACACACACAACCCAAAAACCAAAATCCATTAAATCAGTATGTTAAATCTGTCAGAACAAGCCTGCTAAATCTGCCAGGATAAAAAGTTCCAGTTATTCTTACTTTCTTATAATCTAATAAAGATACATATAATTCTTAAATGAAAACTTAGTTTCACGGTTACTTGCCTTCACAAGCTTCAGTTTCGTATTTTTATATGCACTTAAATAGCATGAACAAGAACATTTTACATAAAAGATCCAAGAAAAGCACCCCATGATCTGAAAAAAAATACATTATTCTAGTAAAACTGAAGAAACCATGGCTCGTGATTTATTTAAATTGGTGTTCTGATATAAAGTATTTTTTGAAAAGAAATCAAAGAAGCTAGAAAAAGGGTTAGAATACAAAGGGCAAAGACATAGTAAAATACATACCTTCACATATCTCTGACTCGCTACACTATGTACTTATAGCAAAAAGTACTTTTATAGTAGGAATGGTAACAGTATAACGTGTTCAATATTGAAAAGGCGGTTCATATTGCAGAGTACTATAAAATGTAGGAGATGAAATCCAACATTTAAAGTCTGAATTACACAGTCTAACTGGTGGAATGAGTCAAATTAAATTAACAGGACACTGGAGACCAAAGTTGATCTCTCCAAAGATTAGCACTTTCATTCACACTATTATTCTTACTTTCTCTTAAAATATATTTCATTCTTTATGCCAAAATAGAAATGTGTGATGCTTAGCAAAGTAACTGTTATTATTAAATAATGTGTATAAACTGTGCTTTTCACACTGGTCTCCCGAGTCATGCCCATAGCTAAACATAAAACAATCCACAATCTTTCTCCTCTCAGGAATGGCTTCTCAAAATGAAATGCAAGATAAAAAAGTCAAAACCAAACAGCCACTTTCACCAAAGAACTCACTTCAACACATACCGGCTTTTCTCCAGAAAAGGTCTTCACTAGATGGCAAAAAAACTGTTTACACCATGAAGCACTGCTAGCAAACATTGCTTTCACCATAACAGTCTTTCCTGTGTCCATGTTTAAGTATCAGCTTGGCTGGTAAACCCCTCTGCTGCTACCACCATGCAGTATTGCTACAAGTGTGTATCCCTACAGTGGAAAAAGCTTGTGGACATGATTTTGATTCCAGTACTAAAAAGAGTTTTGCAAAAGCAGTGCCATTCTGCTTTTAATGGGAAACTACAAACCCCATTGATAAGGGGTCAGTGATCAAAACAACTCTTCAAACTACCTGGCAGGTTCTAAATTTATCACTATTCCTTGTGACTATACGGGTAGAAAATCATGCCTGTGCAAGGCCAGACCTCCACCTAGACCTTAAACAGCAAGAAAAAAGAAAAGCTAATTTTGTTATAAACACATATTAGTTGCAATTAGTCCATAAGCTTCTGCCATTCCCACACTGACTTTATACATATATCTAACAAAGTTTCAGGACCGCTGATACATTCCATATACAATCAATTTAAATCTGAATGAGTTTTCAAAAAACAGACTAATAGTTTGCATTTCTGGTAATTGCACTGAACAGTGATTAATAATCAAAATAAGGAACCAGTGAATTTTCAGGCACAACTGAAACAACAAATAATAAAAAATTAATTATGAGAATATAAACTCCCATAATTCCCCAAATACTACACCAATAACTCACAGTGTAGTAAAAGGAAAAGGATGAGGATGCCCATGCACTGCTTGCAGTTTCTTCTGCTGCTATAACCACTTGCAGTGTGAACGTAAGTCAGAAACATAAATGTGAATAGCTCTTCCCTGACACTGCGGTGTCTCCTGGAAAAAGTTAAATAATAAAAGATACCTAGTGTAGACAGAACATTGAGTATCTCTACAGCTCATGATGGAGAAGGTAACCAAGATGGGAGAGTCACTCTGGTTTTGATAAAGTACTAGGGACAAACGTAACAAAATCCATTTTTTCATATTTCATAGGCACTTTAGGTATAGACAACATGTTGTAGTACCTAATGTCTTTAAAAATGCCAATATATTAACAAGTCTTCCAGTCTACAGGATTGTATAATGATGGACACTGTAATCCGTTCTTGAGAGATATCAACTTGACAGTCTTCTCAATTCACAGCTAAACTCAGAAAACTTGGCTTTCAGATACATAACAAAATTTGTATGTATCCAGTAAGCCAAAATACCGTGGATTTTGGTGCTCTTCTTGGCACCATGCACACAGTCTGTTAAAATGATGAAGTAATTTATCTTGAACCTCTTTTACTGCAACTGAAAAAGCCCTCACATTACTCCTCATTTGCAACAGCTAAGAGTATGCACAGACAAAATTATTAATGTTAATCTCGCCATGCAGTCAGAACTTGGCCTCAAGGCTGTTTTTCTAGAGGAATTCTAATACATGACAGAAGAAACAGATTATAATCCTGGTAAAAGAAAGGATGAGAAGTGGCAGCTCAAGTCTCACAATACCACCAGCAGCTCCTGACAAGTATTCTTACAGTGATAAAAAAGTACCTGAAGTTTTCAATTTCTTTCTGATGAAGAGGTCAACTACAGGTGTAATCCATGCTATTTTTCTAGTGGCTGTTGTGTGAAGGCAGTGGGAATCCAGCATAGCAACAAAACCCAGCATACAAGTGCAGCAAACCATTCAACTAATAATATATAAATTTTGCTAGGGCTGGATTTGAACTTGAAGCATGTATAGCTTGGCATTTCACAAACATCATGGTTCTTCCCTTTTTTTTTTTATATTTTTTAAATAATAGTCCTTAAAACTAAGTAAATAGCAATCACTCTAAAATTCCTTTGCAGAAAAGAGATCTGGATAAAAATCAAGTTTAATGAGGAGAATTAGGGTTAAGCATGTGAGAAGCATTCCAACAAAAAAACTATTTTGGTGGTAAGCATGATCTGGTTTCTTACACAGCAAATTTTGCTGATAAAACTGGCTCTAAAAATATTTAATTGAAAATCATTTAATATTCAACTGACATTAAATTAAAGACTTAATACTAAAACTATATGACTTGATGCTGTAAGAAAAAGACAAAACACAACACAAAACCATGAAAGAGAAATGGGAATTGAGCAAGTTGATATAGAGCTTAATTGCTTTTGCTGCTTTTTCCCCCTTTGTTTTCTTTTCTGGTCAGTAACAGCAATAGATTATTACTCTGGGTAATAGACATTTACTACACATAAGACCATACAGCCTAATGGTAAAATTATGTGCAGACAGGTAAAAAGGTTGCACTCCAAAGCCAGGGTTTGGGTTTTTTTTTCCAGGAATAAAACTCATTTCAACAGCAATGATGAGTAAAAAAAAAAAAAAAAAAAAGATAAAGAGAACTGATTTGGAAAGTGTCCACAGACAAAAACCTTAGATTTGTAAAGCAGCTAAGTTAAAGTAGTAGCCCAATAGTACCATGTATATGTCATAGAATCCTGGGTTTAAATACAAGCACAGCAGTCCTACTGCATGAAGCATACAGCAATAAAAGGAAAAGAAAAATCAAGAGCAACTAACTCCATTGTTTATAAAATCTTACTTCCCTCTGAATAACTGACAGTGTACTTGTCAGGAGATCTGTACACGCTATGAACTTAAATACAAATGTTGGATACTTGTGAAATGAAGATGACACCCTTATATGCTGTAAAACTAGTAGCTGTGGGTTTGGTTGGGTTTTTTTAATGTTTTCATGCTCCTGAATGGTATTGATTTCTAACTGTACTTGATTCTTGAAACACTTCCAATTGAAAAACACTATCAGAGTTACTGCACTTCCTTGACAAAGAAAACTAAGTGGACATACTTCTTTTCCATTCCTCCCATTTTAAGGCATGGTTAGCTAAGCATTTTTCTGAAAGATGTTTGTCCACATAGCTCTTGAACACCTCCACGGATGAGGATACCTCAGTTTTCACAAACACTACTGTAGTGCTTCACCACAGCCACAATAGGGGAAGCTTTCCTAATGCCAATTCAAGCCCACTACTTTTCACCCTACTCACCAACACCTAGTCTTTATGTTAAGCAATACCAGTTCTTCTGTTTCCTGACCACCCTCTCCAATCTCTACTAAACATATTTCAGCTCCTTACAGCATTACTTTACATAAGGGCTAGATTTCTGCTTCTATTACACACAATTTTTTTTGCTAGAACAATGATATTGCTAACTCATGTTTACTTTCAGATTTACTTCAAAGCCTAGAGTCTTTCTTGAAGTCATCAAACGCCCTGCATAGAGAGCCTGGCATCTGTCCTCACTGAATCATTGTCCAGTTTCTTCAGACCACTCTCACAAGATCATTTTGAATTCTAATCCATCCCTACAAACCCATCTGCAGTCCTTCTCAATTTCAGGTGATATGCACATCTAATAACCCTATATTTTTCCTTCACCCTTGCATAAATGAACAGACTAAGCAAAGCCACATCCAGGATTTATGCAAAACATCATCCTGTTCTGACAGTGAACCACAAGCCTCTGTCTAGTTTTCTAGCCAGTGCTGCATTCTACCTGGAGCATACTCATGACTATATTCCACAAGTTTACTTACCTGAGTAATAAATGAAAGAGGACCAAAATTTCACTAAAATACACCTGGACAGTCACTCATCTAATTTCTTTCAGTTTGATTAATTTATTGACCTAAACTTAAACTCAGACACTGTAACTCCAAAATTTCACTAAAATACACCTGGACAGTCACTCATCTAATTTCTTTCAGTTTGATTAATTTATTGACCTAAACTTAAACTCAGACACTGTAACTCGTCAACAGCTTTCCCTCTCTGCCAAGTATCTCTATTCACTGGCAAATAAGGAAACAAGTGATTATTTCCACTTCATTTACAAAAGATCTGAACTGATTTGCAACTAGACAGGTTCCATCTGGAGACATGTTTAGATGACTCAAATTTCAGAGGAAGAGTCTACACATTCAAAATAATGTGCCTTAGCCTGGCATTAAAAAAAAACCTGAGCCAGTTAGCAAGCAGTAGTTTTTTCCTCGGTTCTCAAAACTCGTATCACCCACCCCATGAATTCACTAGGTGGCACTACACATCAAGCTGCAACAATTTCTGCAGGGCCAGAAATTCCAGAATAGCTTAATAAGATACACCCTGAAGCAGAGTATGTCCACATATTTGTGGCCTCACATAATTATTTCTTACAATAAAGCTATTGGAAACTTCAGTCTGTTTGTCAACACAATTTGCAGTTTCAGGAACTAAGTAAAACTCAAAAGATACAGTAAAAGCTGCCTTAAGCAGCCTATTAAAAATGAAATGATACACATTTATGCAGGAATCACAGTGTAATCATGGGGTGAATTACTTAAATAAAGACTATATAAGAAGCATCTAATAAGCAAGAAGCATCTGAAGAGTCAGGCAGTATGGTAATACATACAGAAACTCTGTAGCTGCTGTAAGTATTTGAGAAAGACTGCCTTGTAAAGATGTCAGCTTACGGGCTTATATCCATGGCCAGCTAGCATGACACTTACACACACTGATTTACACATACACACACACCATCCAATACAAGGATTTCAGTAAATCTTTAAGTCATATTTGAAGATGATATTCAATTAAGATCACATCATGAGAATTACGAACAACAGTCAACCCAGTAAGGAAAAAACCAGAAAATTGAAATAAAGTCCTTTGTTGGAGAGCTCTGAAATATTTATGGTATGGTTTAATTTAAAGTGTTTCCAGTCTCCACTAGATAATATTTCCAAAATGGCTTTTATGTACCTTAAGAATAAATCATTATATTTGTATAAGTGCACTAACTTATGGACAAAGACTGTTTCTCAGCTAGGGAGACAGTCCAAGATCCAAAGGCAGCATGTGCGCAGGGCCGCTGGGATCACTTGACCCTGATAAGAAAGCTACACTGTTCTGAACACCCCAGTATTTTACCATGCATGTATGCATAGCGTATGCAAAGCATATGCAAAATTATAATCTGATGCACAGTGCAACTTTCTGGGGAAGGAAGGAGTTGGCCAAGCGAGTGGCATGCACTTGCTTGGGGGCAATCATTTAAAAGCAGAATCATTCTACTAGAACACTCGTAGTCAGGAGTGCAAACGCTGCCAGTGCTCCCAAGAAATCTGAACAACCTGCAAGTCACTAAAATAACTGCACCAGTCACACTCCGTCTTCTGGCACCAATTCGGGACAATGTTTGCATAAAGAATTACACTGTAACCTGTAATTGGCACAGCATTTTCACCTCAAGCAAATTGACACTATGTAAAGATCTTGAAGAAGTTCAACCTGACCTGTCAGCCAGAAATTACCTTGTCCTTATGCTGCTAACCAAATTTAACACAAGTCAAGATACAGTGTTGTACACTTCAACAGACAGAAACCAAACAAAGAAGCCATGAAGAAACTTTACACATGGACACCTGTTTTAACAAATTCACATTTGTGCTGTTCAACTCCACAGGAATTTCTTCTAAAACAAGGCCCTCTTTTAAAGCCCAGTGTTTAAGGCCCTAATGCTCAACGAGACATAAGACACCACTCCAGAATAGCTGGACTCAGCCACAAACCACTTCTCAGAACATACTGGAAATAAATCAGGTCTAATTCTGAAAAGAAGAGGCTGCTGACTACATGAATAGAAGCAGATTTATGCTATTTCCCAATCTAATCACAAAAAAGCACCAGATATTAAAATAAGAAATAGATTTGATAAATTTGTGAAACACAAGTCACAAACCAAGCAACAAAAAATTAGGCCACCACAAAATAGAACTTTTCCACATGTGGCCATAGGTATTCAGTTCCTTTCTGCCCTTTATGCTACGCAGAATCCTTCTGTTCCCATTTTAAAAAGGTATTTTTTAAAAGTAAACAAAAATACATTGCCGGTATTTGCTGGAAAATGGCTAATCTCACCTGGACACATCCCTTCATTGAAATATACAAGAGACAGAGGTATCCAGATTAATTTTCAGTGACATTTTCCTACAAAAAGTAGGCTAATGCACTACACCACTTTGTTACAAGTCTACAAACACAGGTCTGGTACAGAAAGCACTAATGTGAATCGAAAAATCTCACTCCAGCTTCAAAGGACTTGGGATGGGGATCCCTGTAACTGCATGAAGAATGTTCCATTTTTGGAAATGCAGCTACGCAGAGTGGTTAATAAAGATAACGTGGGATTTTACGGGTTTGAACGTTTTTTCCAGGAATGAGTTATACTGAGAGTTAAATAGATTCAACTGCTTAATAAGCTATTAAACAAAAATTTAAAAAAAAAAAAAAAAGATGAAAGAAAATAAGCAGAAGGTCATAAAGTACCAAGTCCTCAAGGTATCAAAAGACTGGGAAGAAGGTCCTACCATGCCACACTAATCTGACAGGAAAAACCTCCCCATAGCAAGAATTCCCTAGGTCTCAAGCTGTAAAGTAATTTTTCTTTAATCTTTCACACAGCACGTAGAGAGATGCACGTGCCCGGCTGGTACACAGTTCCTCTCAGTGAAGCTGGCCAGTGCTGTGCATTCAGAATGGATGGCTTCACCTAGACAGGAGGAAGCTCTCCACTGACCATTTGCATCACCTTCCACCCATGACAGCAGATGCTGTCACCTACCAATGAGAACCAAAGATTGCATTCAGAAAGGGTCAACAACACGTTAAGTTACACCCCTCAGCAAAAGGGTTACTAAAGAGTTTATTTAAAAACAATGTGCTATTTACATACTTACAGAACTCATTCAGAACAGAACCAAGTCCTGAATAATAAAATGGGTTATCTTTATTGTGTGAAATAATGATGAATGAAATAGGAAAAAAAAAAAACCCAAACCAACAACCAAAACCACAAATCAAAAGAAAACATTTCCATTTCTTTTAGGAAACTTCTGTATAGGCCACCTCCTACATCCTTCAAAACTAGACGCTATCTTTTTGAATAAGTAAAAATATTCTCAGGCAAGGTTCAAGACACCTGCAGGTTTGCACATCTTCAATCCTGTTTCCATTATTTCAAAAATGTCATTCTTTCCCTTTTTTCTGAATACAGTTATTTCATAAAGAGCAAAGGAAATTGCCCAATGGACTATACAAAAAAAACCCAACCCCAACTAAAAACCCAAAACTTTAAGAAAAAAATAATGCCTTCTAAATGCCAAATAACAAAGCAAAAATACTGGATTCACAATTGTTCATTAGAAACTATTTTAATTAATAAAATTTAAGTGTGTAATTTACTTTATGCTAATTGGAATCTACACCTGAACTTTACATTATCAAGTTGCACCTGGCAGTTAACAGAAGACCTAATAACATTAAACAAAAAAATTAAAAAAAATCAAGAAGATAATAGATTAAAAGAATAAACTGAGAGCAAATGCAAGCTTCCTGTTTATTAAAGGCAATTAACAATGGGGTCAAATCACGAGTTGCTATAGTCAGAGAAGCAACAGCACTACTGCCAAACCTTTAAAAAAATTAAAAGGCCAAAAACCAAAATGCAGGAAACATTTTTTCATTACCACTATGCTCAATGAACTCCTATTTTACAGAAATCAAGTCAGCATAAAGCTAATATTCAGCACTCCGGTAGTATTTCCTGTTAAATGATATATAAATAAAATCAAAGTAGCATTGTCAAATTGGAAAATGCACTTGTAGCTGTACAGAAAAGCAGCATCTTAATCCAGTATACTCACATTATTGCATTCTCCCAGGAAATATAGTGCAAATCCATCAGCTTTTGTAGCTGCCAAAGCAATAATAAAAGAAATAATTGTACTCACAGGGGGAAATTGAACTCACACAAGATCTCTGAGTTAAAACCACAGATTCAATTCCATATAGGACAAACATCTAACATTCAAAAAATGAAGGTCTATTGCCTTGAAACTTCTCAGACGCTATGAAGTTAGAGGTACAAGATAATTCTTGTTTTCCCCATTGTCATTTACCATATTTTACACATCTTATTCTATTTCCTGATGTCTGTAAATTCAAATTAATTCATATGACAGCACAGAAGTAACATAAGAACAGGTAACTATCACAAGCCACATAACATCATTTCCAGGAGTAAAACAACTACCATTTGTAGACAGCAAGCTAAGACAGTCCTTACCTTTAGAAAATTATGGGTAAATAAAATGTTGCAAATATTGCCATAAAAATGTGTTTCAAAACAAACTGTTTCTATTTCCTGCACCTGCACCACTTTAAAAACAGTGACACTCGCCAGAAAGTTTATACGTCTCAGATTTCTGCCAGATTCAGGTTGTTGTATGAAACAGGATAAAGTCAAATTCCTTGAACTTCTTAAGTCAACCATCACAACTCTTAAAATCAGAAGAGGATATAGCAGTCCAGGTCTTTTACCCTGCTTGACACAATAGACTGATACGATGAGTTAATAAAAATTCTAATCCGTAAGTGTATCTATCTGATACCCTGAATTTAAGAATGAACACAAAAGTCCATTAGTTTCCAGGGAGTGATTATACTTGTGTGTGATCAAATAATTTGGCTTTCTGCATTTCTTCTACCAAATAAAAAAAAAATCCCACTGTGTAGTTATTTGCTTACTGTCAACTGTGTAACCAGGGTTCAGGGCATTGTAATGCTCATCCAGATTTTAAATCCTTCAGCTGTAGTATGTAAGCACATTGAGTTACAAGGTAAATGAGCACTCTAAAGGAAATACAGATCAAGAAAAAGAAAAAAAAAACACCTCATCTGCTTTAAAAATAAAATAAAATTGTAAAAGATGAGCAACCCCTGTCCCTCATAGTTTCTTGCTTGTTGTATATTAATGAAACTAAGTCTGATTTTGTTTGCAAGCTGGACATCAATGTCCAAATAACCACTTAAGTAAGCAGAAGTGGTCCTTTTAAAACATTATGTATATACATGAAAACTATTAGTCATCATTACAAAATGATCAAGTAGTAGGGATGGTAAAACCTTTCTAAAGAGTTGACTGAGCAAAGCTATTGATTCTTCCTACTGAAGTTGGGAGTATCTGACTAAAAAGCAGCCAATTTATTACACTTACAGTGTTACTAGGAACTATTTTAATTTTATTTTTTAACTTTTAATCATGTATAGTATTTTCCTACCACAACAGGCACTTGCATCAGATAGAAAAAATGGTTAAATAACTGAAAACAACTTGAGATCATGCAAAGATAGACCCTCTTTCAATGTCTCAGTTAGATGGTGTCTAGTAGGAAGTGGTATTACTGATGGATTTCCTTTTTTTATTATTATGTTTTTATTTCCATATTGTCATTGCAACATCAGCATAACCTGCATAATCTGTTCTTTAATTCATTTAACATTAGACTCTAATTTTGCAATTGGGAACAGCTCACTCCAAAGACGAAATTCACTTAAGTGCAGTCAAGGATTTATGAAGGCACAGAAGGTGAAGTTCATACTGAGACAACATCCAAAGGAAACACCATTATCTCTCAACACCTGTCTTTATTAATTAAAGCATGTAAGAAATGTGATGTGCACCGGAGCTGAGTAACAGCCCCGACATCTGATTCTTACCTATTTTAATGATGCTGCTCAGTTCATACAGCAGTAGTTGATTATCTCCTCCTGTATCCAGGCGCTGTTCTATGTAGCTGTTCAATTCGTACACGACACCTTGCATATTTGTATCCTGGTACTACGGAAACAAAGACAACAAAATTTCAGATTAAGTCAGCTGTATTTTGCAGGTTTGGAACATACAAATTCATTAAAAATAATATGAGATTTCAATACTGAGTCAATCACAACTGTCTTAATCCAGTTGTATGAAGAACTGTGTCAGCACAGAGCATGAGGCACAGCTCTCAGCTCTGCTCCATTCGGCATACTCAAGGTACAAGGGTACCAAGACATCAGTGAGTCTTGGTACCCTTGTACCAAGGTTCAGTACAGTTCGAAATCCCCTCAACCTGGCCAAAATCACATAACAATGAAGAGATGTGACGATTAGAAGGTAAGTAACCTCCAACTCTTTCCTTCTAAGCTCCTGCTCCATCACAAAAGGATACAACTGCCAGCATCTTGCACCTCAAAATCATGACCCAAGGGACAGAACTGTGCCAAGCACCAGAGCTTTGAGGTGGCAGCTCAAGGAGCTCAGCCTTTCAAATGCAGCAGCACTTAACACAAATGGTCTGAAGGACACAAACTGTACAATTCAAAATCATGTTAGCCACTGTGGCATAAAGGGCATTTGTTTCAACTGAAGACAGCAGACAAAGCCAGAAAAAGATTTCAAATGGATTAAGATATTTAGATGTGAACAAGGGTATGTGAGTTGCTGGTGCTGCGTGTTAATGGGACATGCTAATCTTCATAGGAAAGGAGATGGGGCATCCCTTCAGGGGCCCAGCTGCTTTTGGTTAACCAGTTCCCGAGTCCTGAAAACCAAATGCTGAAAGGCCGATAGAACCAGCAGAGAATGTGCATGTGTAGCATGACAGCATCACAACCAATAATTTCACAGAAAGCAATATTTGGCAGTAAGTAAAGATTCATTACCCTGCCCAAAACTGGTAATGTGGTATCTGTAGTAATATGGTCAATTACTTATTGAACTCAGTGATGCACTAAATTATGTTGCTTAAACTAAAAATGAAGCTGGTGATATTTAGATGAACTAACACGGCTTGAAAGACTAAGATTTACTCTCCTGATCATTCATAGTTTAGAGACAAATGTGATGCAGACCCGAGTAACGTAAACACCACTATAGAAAATGCCACAAAAGAGTACAGTGATCCACCCACCACTCCCATGTTTATCTGCACATATTTAATGCTGCTTCGTATCTCTCAAGATCCTTGTCTGTAATTTTGGGTAAACCCACATGAGTGGCTCTTACTGATGGATTAAGCACATAACCCACTACGATAAAACTTTCATTCCCATCATTGCATTTCTATAAAACACACTATGTTGTGAATACAAAGCACACAACCATGTATATTTTGGCTACCCACACAAACAAACAGAACCCACCAACAAAAAAACTAGGTGCTTGCTGGATAATATCAATTCCCAATTTCTTTAAATTAAGCAGATATTAATCTTCACCCTAAAATGGCTCCTAAGAACATACGATCTTCTTAACATGCTCCTGTATTAATCATAGTATCACTTATGTTGGAAAAGACCCTTAAGATCATAGAGTCCAACCATTAACTGAGCACTGCCAAGTACACAGAATCACCACTAAAGCATGTCCCTAAGCAGCACATCTGCGTGTGTTTTAAATACCTCCAAGGATGGTGACTCAACCCCTTCCCTGGGCAGCCTTTTCCAATACTTGACAACCCTTCTGGTCAACACTGTTTTCCTAATATCCAATCTAAACCATGCCGGTGCATCCTGAGGCCACTTTGCCTTGTCCTATCTTGTTACTTGGGAGAAGAGACCTACACCCACCTGGCTACAACCTCCTGTCAGGTAGTTGTAGAGAGCAATAAGGTCTCCCATCAGCTTCCTTTTCTCCAGACTGAATAACCCCAGTTCCCTCTATTGCTCTTGATGGACATATTAGAACACTTGAGACCTAGAGCATCTTAAATGTTCTCAATATACAACAAACATAACACTTTAATAATTCTTTTTATAAAATGATGTGATGGTTATAAATTTTGACAGCGATGTAAGGTCACACTGCATACATGCATTTACTGCTTGGGTAAGTTCTGAGTTTACAAACCAGCATGCCATTACCATTATTAGCACCGTATGGCAGCTGGCAAGTTTCCATCACTGTGTCCCACATTTGCTATTGTACGATTCTTCACAGGGAGAAAACACCAGCATAGTTTCATTGCAGTGAAATTTTTACACTTTATGTTATGGCCCTAAGTAGTCATACAACAGAAAAATGGTGAACCAGAGTCTATATTGGTCATATCTGGTAACCTGTACCTGAAAAAACATGCATAACCACGTATCCTAAAACAACAATAGTCAATTGAGCACACATGGCCAAAGCCTTTATCATGTGGAAAAATGCCTTCTCAGGATTTGGAAATGAATATGTATCTCTTCACCTGTGCTGCACAGTCAGGATTTAGATCCAATTTTCCAAGGTTAAAGCTAATACATTAAGAGAACACACCATCAAAATGAGCCCACTGGCATAACAGCCGTGGCAGAGTAATAACTTTGCCCATAATCAAGTGGTGTGTTGTCCACTACCCTCACCTCTGCAACATTTTGCAAGCATGGTAAATCATTACACACAACCATGTTACTAAAAAAGATGGGAGCTGCATAGTATGTACCATTGTAATATGGCAGATTCCTACTACTGGCAGCCTGTGGATCCACAACTGGCCAGAAGAACAGCATTTGTCCAGATTCACAGCGAAGTAATTCTATGACTTAGATCAAGCACCAGCAAAGAATTGCTCTGTTATGCTGCAAAACGCTTTTACTTGCATTACAGTGGAATGAAAGAGGTTTAGTTATTTGGTTCCAGGCATTTCAGATTGGATAGCCACAATTGCCTTTAGTTGAAAGGCCATAGTGTTCTTTGTGAAACTATGCATTTAAACACTGAACAAGTCGAAAGGAAATCTTGGTATAAAGCATTATCCAATGCAGTTGGCTTAGACAGACCTATGCGTATTTGGTGTAAAACTGACTCTAGGAAAGTAATTCCTAAAAAAAAAATTCAACACACTTGGTGGAAAATAGACTATTTTATTTATCAGATGTAGCATAAGTACTGGTTCTAAATTTGTTAGGGTAGTTCTGTTTGCAAATGACACATTATTAATATTGAACTACTTCAATTAATTCATTCTTCCCACTAGTGATTTCCTTCTATTTAAGATTCAGTGTCTATAAGTATTTAGGTCTATTGGCTGTAAAATTCTGAATTCCACTAGTATTACATTAAAATAATCTAGTGGACTAAAAACTTGTTTAGCGCTATCATTTCTTGTAGCTGGATGTATTACGATGCTAAAAATAACTAGTTAGAAATAACTAACAATTAAGAGAAGAAATCCTATTATAAATATTCATATTTATAAACATGAAAAGGGGGTATTTTTGCAGGATTTGTATAAAATATTTCTATGATTATCTGTCTTTAGAACATTGGGTTGTAATAGAAGACAGCAACCCATGACAGGTGATTTAAGAATGCTGCGACTTAGATCTAAACAAAGAAGCTGAGCTTCACAGACATTTTATTCCATGAAAGGGGACACTGAAATACCAGATTGAGATGAATTTTAAGCATTCATTGTGAACAATTAAGACACACAAAAATATATCCAAGGACATGTTTTAACATCTAAAGTAAATTTTATGTATGAGAAACTGAAATCAAGATTAATTCCTATGCTTTCATGCTTACAGGGCAGCTGTTCCAGGGGCAGTTTATGCTCCTGCAGAAATGAAAAAGTGCTTCTGATGCAACAAAAGGCTTTCATTAATATAGCGCAGGGTCAGTAAGTGCAAACCTAATCCACAAGCTGATCTGTTTTCTCTTAACTTCCTAAAATGTCTTCTAGGTAGCAATGAGAGAGTAAGTTCCTGTGGAATACTCGCTCCATACTCTTTCTCCACACCAACAACTGCCTGGTTCTGCAACAGAAATATGTGTTTTTACTTCCTAGCATATGACATTGTGCAGGCTAGAATGACTTAGAACAAACAAACAGCCAAATTTCATGTGAAATCAAGAGGGACAGCCAAATGTGCTTTGGGATGCAAAATTTCACCAGAGGAAAGAGGGCAAAAACTGTGAAAACCACAAATTATGGGGGAAGCTGCCACATCTAGAGAGATTCCTCTTGATGTTGCTTATTTTTCATCTATAATTTGGGCTTTTTAGGCTGCTTGCAGAGGATGTCAGACAGAACCACAAGACTGAGCTCTTTGCTGACTGATGCCGGCAGCCTCCAGCTGACCGCAGGGCTATGAGGGCAGAAGCAGCATCGCCCTCTGGGAGGTGGCTGTAAAGTCCTATTTCCTTAGAGGCTGGATGGGGAAGGACAGCGCAGGTGTTTTGCCCAGGAAATTGGAGACAGCAATGACCTGTCATATCATTATGCCTTGGAAACCAACTTCTGGGAAAGCAGGGAGCAATTTTTCTAGCAAGCATCAAGCATCTTCTTAAAAGGATCCTAATACTTGGTGCTTCAGGACTAGCCCCCGGTGCCATTCCAGGCTTCCTCTGTTTTGATTGTTATGCAAGAGGAGCTGGAAGATGAAGGGCACTGCCCAACTCTCACCATTATGCAGGCTGGCTGGGCAATGAGGACATCAGCAGTGCTGAGTGAGCTAACGTTATACGACCTGTGTCCCGTGCGGCCCTCTCTGTTCTCAAGGCACTCCAGAAGTGTCAGAGGGGCCACACCATGGATAGGTATAGGCAAAAAAAAACCAAAAATGAAACCCAAACAAACTGAAATCAACAACAACAAAACCTCCAACAAACTAAACAGCTTCAAAAATATTTTGTGCTATCAAAATTACGTTCTTAAAAAACAAAATTCAAACCCAGTTGTTCAGGTAAGAATCAATTCCTGAACCAGGATAAAGATCCACTGTGACAGAGACTCTTGCAAGGAGCCTCAGTCGCTGAAGGGGCCTAAATCACTAAGAACAAAAGATGTACATAGGTCAAAGAGATTGTGTATAAACATGGGAGTCTAAAACGCTTATTCTCTCTCTGGTTACATCAGGTAATATTTCAGATAACCAGCTATTATGTTATCAAACTACTTAAATTAACCTCTCAATAACAGCATCAGGACTTGCAGATAGAGAATCCAAGTGATTCTGCACAGCACTTTATACCAGTGGCCTTAGGCAGGGACTGAATTTCACCATAAAAACCTAAAAGTCATGATATCCAATAGTGACATGAACCTGTACCCCAACTCCTTCAAGTTTTCTCTTTAAAAGTGACAGCTACTCTATTCTCTAGGAAGCATACTACAGAAGAGCTGCTAAGCCCATAACAACGAAAAACTCCTGATAAACTCCCAGCCAGCACATGTTTTCTTTCGTGTGAAACTATAGTCTCAGCTACAAGAGTCATCAAGGAGCAAATTTAAAGATGAACTAAAAAAACCCCTTCAAATTAAAAAAAGAGTGCACTTGTTAGCAGTGTTAATGGGCTGAACATTTTTCTTGACATTCAACTGAGATATCAATCTAACGTATTTCATGCTAGGTATGGTCATACTGGACCAAAAGCATAAAAACACTGGTCTTAACATTTTTAAGTTCTCAATGCCATTGATACAGGTTCTAAAAAAAAAGAATTCTTAACAGCAACACTTGTGTAAACGTTAAAAATTAACATTGTAGTCACAAAAATAAACAAACTAAAGTGTTTGATGCCTGTGGTTGAAACACATCATCTTTCCCTTTCTTTCAGGTAGCATCACACCAGACCAACAGTTACAAGCCTGATTTAAGAGGCTCACTCTATATTTTTCTGGCTGCCTCCATAACTTATCTCGGGGCATTCTCAATTACTGTATCTTTTTAAAACAAATACTATATTTCCTTTAAGAACTTTGGGACCATTACTTTATTTGCCCGTGTGATAAACAGATTTTTAAACAGAAGGATATTCTTGACACTTTCCTTTTTTTCCTTCCCACCCCCCCTAAAGGAACACATAATTAGAGAAGAACATATTGGTAACCAAATCCAGCCCTTGCAGGCAAAAGCAGCCTCATAAGAGACATCTTGTTTAAAATTACCTAGAATATTTGTTTCATGTGTCACCACACTTTACCATAATGAGTATTCCAACAACTAATTTAAAAACAAAAAAGGCCAGACCTGTAAGTATCACAATCATCACTTACTTTAAATGCAAGCAATTATTGTCTTTTAGCTATAGCAATGCTATTGCTTTTCTAATGGCCAATGAGTATAAAGAAAGAACTGCTTGTAGAAAAAAAAAGGCAAAATATTTATTAAACCAACTAATAAGGTTGGGAATAGAAGACAAAGTTCAATTCCAGTCATTTTTATACATATACGTTAGGTTGTGTACATATTTGATACACTGCAGTATTTTGCATTGCTTAGCTGCACTGATGGCCAGTTCACGTCTTGCATAGGTATTTCTCACTTCTGGGCATAGATAATGAAGAGATAACGGTGTCCTAATAACAGTTAAAACAAATTTAAACTGCACATGTAAGAGCCAAAATTATGGATCTCGAGGTCATCAAAAAATAAGACACACACCTCAACAAAAAAAACAACCTAAAAAAAAACAAAAACAAAAACAAAAACAAACCCAACATAAAAAGGAATCTACAGATAGAAAATAAAACTGCTTGCTTGCTTGCTTCAAGGTGCAAATGTTGAGCCAAAGGATGTCAAATCCTTACACTGAAAAATAAAAGTAGGGAGAACACGATAAGCAAGCTTACAGCACAGAGCTGCCTGTCAGAGGAGCAGGGAGCTTGGAGAGCAAGCTCAGAAAATTCTTGCTGCTCCAAAAAATCAAAAGAGGTAACTGGGGTTGGCTGGAGTAACCAGTCTCACTTAAACTTGGACACTGGAAAGCAAATAGCTATAGAAGAGCAGACTTAGCTGAGGTGATTAATTTTAATGCTTGCACATAGCCTCAGAGAAAACTGCTTCTACACGCATTTGTCTGACGTCTGTTCTTCTTGTTTTGACTGGAGAGGACATGGGTTAGAACTTGCTCAGTAAATAAAGTTTAGCATTCCGGTACCATACACAGGTATTTATGAACAGCTCGATCGTACATCAGACGCTTTTGCTGACAAAAGCAAAGGAGGGAAAACTTGAGATGACATCTGGCAGGACGGGCCCTGTTATGTCAAAAGAAACAGACCAGCTCTCACTCTTCACAAAAAGGGTTCACTAATTTTAAAGACATGGTTTTCACAGCCTGTTTATGTAGCTGATTTTCAAGCCTTGGAGAGATGGTGAACACCTTCCCAAGGAGAAACTTCTTGCTAAATGGCCCCCATTCACTGGCATCCAACTCTAATCTCTCTATCGGCTCCTATCAAACAGCAACGCTGAAATAAATTGCTTCACTAGTAATAGGAAAAATACATAATAAAAAGCAAAGGCTTGGCTTACGAGAAAAGAACATTATGATTATATAGAAGTAACCATATAAACTGTTAACTGTAAGGCTCATAAAACCGCATGAATCTCTCAATTATATCACTGCTCCAGATTATATAATAAAACAGCATAATGAGCTTCATTTTAACTTGACAAGGCTGAATACTGCTCCTCTTTTTTAAAAAGCTTTTTATAAAATCACATTACCTCCTAATACTTGACTTGCAAGCACTCCAAAGACATCATGTTCACAATTAAAAATAAACTTCCTCATTTTCCTACCACTGTTGCTTATCACTGCCACAGTCTCTGCAAGATTTTCTTTATAAAGAAATCGGCTTATACAAGCAGCTTCTTCTCATGGCAATAGGTGCAATGCCATTCACATCCCTTCAAAAGGCTGAGTATATACCTTTGTTCTAGTCCCCAAAACATTTTGAGAAATTCATCACAGTCTTCACTTCTGGAACCACACAAAACACATAAAAATCCCATCTTTAACAGGAAATACTAAAGATGATCAATCTTACTTTGCCAGCGTGTCATAAAAAGACCAAACTTTTGTTAGCAGTTGTATGGTGAAGACACATGCGATTACTGCAACTATTTACAGAAAACACTCTTGCTAATTCCATAACTGTCGGCGACATTCCGTGCCGGGTGCTAGCTGGTGCCAAGGCAGCTGCCAAAAGCTCCAAGTCCAAAACTGGGAAAGGAAAGGATTAAAGTATTATTCCTGTTTCCAAGAATCAAGTACTGCAAATGAGCTAGTCCCTTTGCTAGGTAATAATTTTCTGGTGTTTATATGGTAAACTTGTGCAAAGTGAATCGCTGTTGGCATCACTGGAGTTTACAAAGCGAAGGTAGTTGCCAAAACGCAGCTTCACTGGAAGCGTTGCTCAAGTAAACATGGAGTGGAAGGTCATTAAGCGGAATGAAAAACAGCTAATTTTGCCATGATCATATCAGGAACATTAAGTATTTTTGTTTAAATTTCAGAATCTGAGGTACAAAAAAAAAAAAATAAAACAACACACAGTGACCATGGGAATGTTAGCAGCACGTAGAACAAACTCCTGGCTATAGCTCACGTAGGAATGGGTTATTTTTGCCAACTGAAAAGAATAACATGTCTGCAATGCACACTGTTTTCACTAACACTGTCAAAGAAATGTATCTTTAGTCTAGATAGACACGAATACGTATGCACTTAGTGCTCAAACTCACACTCTGTTTTCGTTTCTTTTTGCGGGTAAAACAGCAAAACCAAAATCTGTAATTCAGCTCAGGTTTTCATCAACAAAATAACTCAACAGTGGGTTTTCTTTCTGAAATCCCTCTGCCCAGAAAACCACTTCTGTAGCAAGGATGGATGGGACCAGCCAACACACATCTGCACAACAAGCGAGCAGAAGAAACTCAGCATTTCCAAGGATGTTCCCAATACTACATCACGTGAAAAGGAGATTCTGTCCCCAGTTACATATATTTCATAAATACTGGAATCTAGCATGCTGAAAAAAAAAGTTCACAGGTTCACTACTTGGTCACAGATGCTCATGAGATATTTTGTAACCGGAGTTGTAATGACGCCAAAAGCAGTCTACAAGAATTGGGAAATCTGTTCCACCCTCCACCCCCGCTGCCACGCATCGACTACTAAGTCAGGCCAATCTCGGGTGTCTTTACATGCAACTTCTGAACACCAAAGTAATGATGAAGTTGCCATTAGCAGATCAAATTTTGAAATAATCAATTTTTAAAAGCTCTTCTACATATTTCAAAATTTTAAATATGTGAAAAGTTTCTCCTACTCTCTCCTTGTTTCAAAAACATGTATTGCAGTGCTGATAGACAAGAATGTTTCTATATTTTAATTCTTCTATTCAGCTGCTAAAAACAGGAAAAGATTAAAAATACGGATCCTATACGACAGCTTTTTTCGGAACTCAATTTTCAAAGTATGAAACTGCAATACAAACCCTTAAAATTACCAAAATTTCCTTCCAATAATTTAAGTAATGAAAGTAGCTGTTTTGGGGTTTTTTTAAAAAAAAAAAATTGGACACCATTCATTCCACTGTATTTTGCTGATACAAAGAAAAAAAAAAACAACCCCATGAAAAACTCATTTAAAACCCCATGAAAATCCCATAATCTTGCAAGCTTATAAAGAAAAAAGGTGAGCTTTTCTTCAGAGAGAAAAGGATTGAACAAATTTAAGACAAAAATATCCTCTCCAATTTAATTCTGTGTAAGCACGACAGAAAATGGACTACTGAAGCAACTGATGCCCCGCCATATTACTGTGAATGCTTTGACATTTCACTCTGCCCAACATAGAAAGATGAAAAGAAAATTTTAAAATCCTACAATGAAAAACATCTTTTTTTCAGCATATTTCTACCTTGGTTCCTAACTAATACAATATTTAAAGCTGGTTGCTGATTTAATTCTTCAATAAATTCCCTTTCACTAACTTCTATTTTTGCTTCCCTACGATATAAGCTGCTTCTTGCAGACATTTTCAGGAATTAAACATGTAACACCTAATGACTTTAAAACTCATAAATCTTCAGTCAGTACGAACAAGTCTTTTTGTATGAAAAAGATTACTCACATACAGAACTTTCTTAATTTAAATTCTAATTTATGTACAGATTTTAATTAAACTGGCAACTGAGCTGCTGCTGAAGAGAGAGGATGAATTGCAATGGTCTACATTATTATATATGGTATTATTCAAAAATACTATAATCTGACAAACATGTTCATTTGTACTACGGTGCATTACTGAGCACCCTCAACTATTGTGCTTTAAAAAAACAGGAAAAAAAAAGGTAGCATAACATGATGCACACACCAAGAGCATGATGACTGACAGATAAAAAAACCCATCGAGGGGGGAAAACATTCACTTAAGAACATCTGAAGTATCGTCTGCACCCTGCTGTCCCCAGGATCTGAAGTGGCAGCCTGTCCATTGTCAGGAAAACTCTTAAGTCACTCTATATGATTTCGAGGGGCCGAGATGTCTGGGACCAGCGTGTCCAAGAGATATTTGAGGGAAAAAGTAGGGGGGATTCAAAGATTCAGGGAGGTTTCAAAGCTTGGGGTTTTTGCCTCGAATAGCTCAGATATGGTAACCTAGATGTGGTTTGTAATTCCGAATTATGGAGTTTTAGGTAACGGAAATCTATTTTCCAGATTAGACACAATTAAAAGGAACTGCCTTTCATAGAAATAATTACAGCTTCTGAGACTTTTCAGGCAGATCTTTATTTTTACATAGGTGAAACCCCCACAAAGAAAATAACAATTACAATCTTTGGTTGCACCAAAAGGTATTTTGCTCAACTGCCATATTTACTGAATACTGACGGGTGACCAGAAAATGTATTATAAATTAAATAATTACTATAACTTACTAATTTTCACCTAAATTCTCAACACCATTCTTCATCCATAGTGCATCACATACATGAAGAACTTTTGCCCAAGCAAACTTATTTTAGACATCATTTACTGCTGTCTTTGTAGTCTCGCAAGAGGTAAACTTCAGTTTTCTCTTATACCATCCCTCTGCTCCCAGGGTTGCCAAAGTGAGGTTTCCATTTCTTTTTGATCCCAAGTGTTTTCGAAAGGACTTCTGTGAGAGCAAGGCCACCCAGCCAGCTTTTGCAGTCTTTCCATAAGCTTTATTTTTAATTCATGTCTGACGCTACTGTTTTTCTCCTGGGAACATGAAATAGTTTATGCAAGACATCCAAGAAGAGGAGCAAAACAGGGCTATGATTCCACCTCAGAAAGCTGTAAGTGGCTCCCACACCTTAAAAGATATAGCATTTGGGTGTTCCAGGCAAATGGGACACACCTGAGGGCAACAGGTAGTCCTGCTCTCATCCTTTATCATTCCCAACGAAGACCCCAGTTTCTAACAGATCTCCCTAAATAGTCCTTAGCCATGGACTGAGATTCTGCAGGACACAGTGTCAATAAGGTGTAAGGCTAGATTTGGGAAATTATTACTATGCTTTTACTATTACAGTTTTAAGATTTTGCATTACATTTTACACAGTACACTGCAAAATATTTCAAATTAAAGAATTTAACTCTTCTATAGCACAGCACATCTCAATGGGAGTTATTAAATAGTGCATATTCCTTCCCTTGTTTCCTCTTAAGCTTGCCATCTCTCCAGGCAGAAACACTGATTAAATAGTCATGAAACCCCCATAATTTTCCCAGTTTCCATGAAGTACCTGCTTAAAACCGGATCACAAAAATAGTGCCCTTGAGAACTCTAAACTTGTTAACACAAAACACCCTTTAACATATTTACAGCCAATCAAGAGGTTTTAATATTTATTTTCTTTATTAACTGTTCTCAAGTCCATCAGCACACCAATTTGTTTTTCTCTGGAGATCTACTACGTCCAGGGAATAGAGCTAAATCTTAATCAGAGAGTGCACAAAAAAATCATCTTAAGTGAACAGTGGGTCTCAGAGACCACACGTCTCTTTAGAGGGGGTGGAGAGTATCACTTACCCTGCTGACTTCTTTAGGAGTTGACTCATCTAAGAGGAAACAAAACAAACAATTAGGCACTCGGGGAAGTTTTTAGACTGCATGAAGAACAACATATCACAGCTTAAACAATATCTGCACCTCTGTACAAAACTTCTATAACACGGTTCAGTACACTGAGATATCCTGCTGTGCATTTTACAATATTTTAAACTTCTTAAACTGAAATTAATTAAATTTTTGATAAAATATTCAATAATTCTGATTTAAGAAGAATACAAAATTTCTGACATTTCACAAGCCAATTCACAGGCCAGCTAAATCGGTAAGTCTTATGTCATTCTCCTACATTTATATTCCAGTTCTTCGAGGCAATTGTTAGTATTGCACAGTCTGAGAAGAGAGTATATAAAAAGTATATACATAGACATGAACACACACACAACCATGTTTTGTCCTTCCGATTGCAAGTGGACTCTCATACTTTTGTTTAATCATTTAAATATGTAAAAATATACACAGGAACAATAACAACCCACTAGGCTAAAACACTGAGTAGCATTTCTGAAAATAAAGATTAAGCAGTTATACAGCAAGAACCCATCTGCCACCAGAAGTTTCGAAACTCCAGATGAAACACACTGAAAACAGTTGAAACACACCCTTTACAAACCTCTAGCTGGTTAGCTGTTTCTGAAAAAGTGAAGGGAACTATTTATAAACTTTTATTTGACACTAGGAATCAAATTATTGTGCTCTAGAAATTAATTTTAGAGTCACCAAATAGATTGAATTTCATATAGAAAGATCATATGTGGCCCCTAATTTGCACATATTTTCATATATGTCTGTTGAATGGAATTTCTAATCTGTGTCAGATACAGACATGGCATCACCTAGGTTGTGTAACAGCAGATACACTATATTTTCTCCAAAATCATCCCCAGGTGAAGGAGGGATCTGAAGGTACCCCTCGAGACGTGCACATTGGATGGGGTTTTCTTATTCTTCAAGGGAGCAGGTGAGATGTTATTTTGTTTAACTGATTATTTGTTTAATTTGGTTATTTTAAGCCTGAGCCATCATCCTTCAGCATTCACAATATTCTCAAAGTTCCATGATTTAGTGCATACTGTGAGAAAAGCTCGTGAGAAAAGCTCTTTTTTATTCTGAATCTGCACACTATGAGTTCTATCTGATGCCTTCGATTCACCTTACCTATGGAGCCGATGAGTCTACATCTCTCAAACAAGCTCTTCTCAGCTTCACACCCCATCAAAACCTTTCCCAGCTTGAGAAGTCTGGTGCAGTTTGCTGCTGGAACAAGCAAGCCACTCATCACTGCTGGCTGCTGTCACCATTCCTACTGCCTCTACCCCTCTGCATCCTTCTGGGATGACAAGTCCAGAACTACAGACAACACTGCAGCTCGAGAAAACACACCGGGATTTACAGATGACAGAAAGATGGTTTAGAGGTCTCCTCCCTATTAACTCCTAACATTTTACCTGTTTCTTGGTGGTGACTAAACACAGGGCTAATATTTTCAAATATTTGCATTTTGTAATGCCACTACCAACTAAGAGCCCACTACAGTGTACGTGAAATTAGAAATATCTTCCCCCATATAAAGCAGTCAGCATTTATCAGTGTTAACTTTGTCAGCTGTTTTATTTAGCACACTTCATATCATAAAAAAAACACCCAAAAATAAAACCCCAAAAAACCTCCCCACTTAATTGTTTCGAGTTACCTCCAACACTGCATCCTCTTACCCAATAATGTATGTATTTGCTGAAAGGCATGGGCAAATCATACTAGTGATCTCCATCTACCAGAAAAAACCTAAGTTTCTTGTAATATATCTAGTATAAATGAAAATCTTATGGCTTTCACACTGCTGAGAGAGAAATAACTGACACTGCAATTTCCAGTGATAGATATTAAATGCATCAAACCTGAAGTTTACTACACAGTATACAAATCTACATAATCTCTGTTTGGTCCACCATAAAAATTGTTAATTTTTAATTTATAATAAAGGAACCATTATTTTATGAAGAGGTTGCATAAAGGCAGCACAGAAAGCCTCTGTTCAGGTCTGGGTCCATTTACCTGGGTGCAAGATGCAAAAATGGACAGAATGGTCATAAAATCAAAGAAACTTGAATATCTTTCTGTGAGGAAATCAAAAGAAATACCCTAACAGATCAGAAATGAAAAACTAACACCTGTGGTACTCAATGAAGATAAGTTCTTCAAACTAAAAAAGATATAAGCAACGTGCCTTTTTTCAGAAGATAGATTAACAAAGTGTTTGGAAAGTTTGTTACAACCTCCAGAAAAGGTTTACAACTCAGGCACTATGAACTGGTGAGGAAAATGTTTTTGGGGGAAGGAGGAAAGCAAAAGATGAGAGGAAAAAGGGAAAAAAAAAAGCACTGAATACCCTGCTCATACATCTAGACACAAGTTAAATTTCAACACAAAGAGGTAGAACATAATTCTCCATATTAAATTAAACCAAAGACTTAAAAAGGGGTCTCTCCCCTGGTCCCACACCACCCCCCAAGAGTGAAGAAAGAAGTGTGTACCCATGAACCTGGAGTGAATCAAACTGCTCTTCTGGAGATGCAGTCTTTAAGGTCCAGGTACATGAAATCACAGAATCACAGAATTTTAGTAGCTGGAGTAGACCTCAAAAGATCACTGAGTCCAGCCTCCCTGCCCAAGCAGGATCATCTAGAGTAGATCACTTAGGAACATGTCCAGATTGGTCTTGAATGTCTCCAAAGGAGGTAACTCCACCATCTCTCTGGGCAGCCTGTTCCAGTAATCCATCACCCTGTCACCCTCACAGTGAAAAAGTTCTTCCTTATATTAAGATGGAATTTTCTATGTTCCAGTTTGGAACCATTTCCCCTTGTTCTATCACTGGCCATCACTGAGAAGAGCATGGATCCATCCTCCTGACACTCACCTTTTATATATTTAGAAATGTTAATGAGGTCACCCCTCAGTCTCCTCTTCTCCAAGCTAAAGAGATCCAGCTCCCTCAGCCTTTCCTCATAAGGAAGATGTTCCGCTCCCTTAATCATCTTAGTGG
This sequence comes from Heliornis fulica, assembly GCA_013399135.1. Taxonomy (NCBI): domain Eukaryota; kingdom Metazoa; phylum Chordata; class Aves; order Gruiformes; family Heliornithidae; genus Heliornis; species Heliornis fulica. The sequence continues at coordinate 105,726 of VXBZ01004532.1, read as the reverse complement.
CCCTGCACTGGACTCTCTCAAGGAGTTCTATGTCCTTCTGGAACTGAGGGGCCCAGAACTGGATGCAATACTCAAGGTGAGGTCTCACCAGGGCAGAATAGAGGGGGAGGAGGACCTCTCTTGACCTACTAGCCACCACCCTTCTAATATACCCTAGGATGCCACTGGCCTTCTTGGCCATAAAGGCACACTGCTGGCTCTTGGGCACACTGCTATCTACCAGGACCCCCAGGTCCCTCTCACCTGCATTACTCTCTAACAGGCCAGACCCCAACCTGTACTGGTACCTGGGGTTGTTCTTCCCCAGATGCAATACCCTACACTTGTCCTTATTAAATTTCATTAAATTTCTCCCTGCCCAGCTCTCCAACCTGTCTAAATTCTATTGAATGGCAACACCAACAGAACCTTCTGGTGTGTCAGCCACCCCTCCCAGCTTTGTGTCATCAGCAAACTTGCTGACTGTGCACTCTGTTCCCTCATCCAGGACATCAGTGAATACATTGAACAATACTGGTCCCAGTACCGACCCTTAAGTGACTCCACTAGTTAGAGGCCTCCAGCCAGACTCTGTCCCACTGATGACAACTCTCTGACTTCCTCCCTTCAACCAGTTCAATCCACCTCACTAGAGGATACATGTACATCTCAGAACTGGCACCACTTCTCTCTCATTTTAGCCACAGCACAGAGCACGATACTTCCCTTATGACTCAGTTTCTGTGAGTTAAATACAGAGACAATCATTGGAACGGCAGCTTTTCCCACAAATTAGCCAAAATACAGGATTAGTTAATATATGAAAGTAACTGGGCTGATGAAAAATACCCTCAATTTGCATAACCCTCTCTATTTAAAAGTCATGAATTCCCTTTGTTTAAAACATACACACACACCAATCTCATGTTTGTAAATCATGTTCCACCCTTTAAAACATGAAGCTTTTAAAGAAAAAGATTAAAACAAATTCAGAGGCATTAAGTATATCAATAAATAGCAGCTTGCTATAGAATTAAGTCTCACACAAAAATTCTATGCTTGAATACAAAGGTCACCATTTATTATGGCATATTGCACAGAAAAACAGACAGATGAATTTGTCTTATTAGTGTCTGTACTGAGGAAAATGAACACCCTGGGAGAGAGCAAGTGTTTGTGAAAGAGATCGTACAAATGCTCCAGCCATCGCAAACTTTTCTGTTGGAGTTTGCTTTTTCTTCAGACATCAAATACAATCAACCTTGATACATGGATAAGTGACACCCCCCTCAATCACATTTGTTGGTATTACTACTGTTCACAGAAGTGAGGAGGGTCAATTTAATTAACTGGAAAAAAATGGAAACAGAACTTAATTTCCAACGGCTTCCTGACCTCTGTACACCAAGTTTGTGGACCAGAACCCCTCGCACCAGTAATAATGTTCTTCTACCCCACAGTTCAACCCACCAAACACCCAGAAAATGGTTTGCTTTCTAAACTTCCAAAACCAGGTAACTATCCCAAACTTCCTGCCTGGTCTTATGTTGTTCTTTGTTCTCGCACAGCTGAATACTACTGCTGCTCCACCATTGTTGTTGATGACAGCAAACAAATGCTTAGGATTAATTCTGTTTATGAGATCCCAGATAGCTGTACAGTCACATTTTCCCAAGGAATGTTTTCCCACACAGCAGATGTCAGATTGACCTAATAATTTTTCTTTTCAGAATTTGCTCTAGGCTCCTTTTCCTTCAGCTAATAAGACACAAGTTGTTTGGAATGCAATTAAAGCAGCATAAATATCTTTTATACTGCTTTCTTTCCCCCTGAGATGTGCCATACACCCACATGTCAATAGAATTTCCACACCAGCAAGTATAGATTGGTTAAAGGCTGATCTCACCACCACGAAATAATTTACCAGGTTTCATTTATTTCTTTGGTAGAACAGCATCAACCAGATGAGTCGGTCGGTCTATATTAACTGCAATTTGCATCCTTGTTTGAGAAACCTTCCATCTTTATTTTAGATACTTTGCATCTGGCAGCTTATGCCTCCTCTGAACCTGTAAAATCTTTCAAAGACACCTTAGCTGAAGGTGAGTTTCCTAAAGCAACAAGTACCACACATACATAACAGAAATTCTAAAGCTGTCATTCAAAAATGTTCTTGCTTCTTCACGTACAGCCTCACAGAAAGCACCTGAACACCTCTCCTGACTTTCAGCTGTCTGAATTTATGTCACAATTCAAGAGCACTTGTGATGTTACTTGATAAAAAGGTAATTTAGATGGCTTAGACACAGATGTAGTCATTGAAAGGGAATATTCACCGGTCCCGGTCTCTGTAGGCACACCAGGTTTCTTTCCCTGGAGCAGGACAAAACATGAATTCCAGCTTTCTTTTTTTTTTTTTTACATCAACAGCTAGATCCGCATTTTTTAAAGTTCCTGGAAAGGGATGCTCGCTTCTTCCTCTTCTTAAACAGCAAAGTAACATGCATCAGAAATGAACCAAGACTACATTGCAGATGGTAAGCAGAGAAACATATTGTCTGCCAGGTGTCCCAGAATTTTTTATACGCTACACAAAACAGGAGCCAGGAGACAGTGCACTGGACTTCAGAGACACTTAAATGTTTGTGAGCTCATTCCTTTCTTTGGTCATATCCCTCACAAATCCAACGAAACATTTAGAACAAGTTTGCTAGAAAACCTTATCCTGGACAGAGAAATTCCAAAAAGGGACCCTCTGAAAGCATTATCAGTCCTTGTGAGAATAGAAAGGCACATAGAAGATCCACATTTTGCCTTTGTTTCTGAAACCGCTCAGCAGTACAAAACGTGCTGACAGCAGCTCCGCACTTCCCATATTGAACAAAACTAATTCTCAAATGTGCACCACATGTGACAGTTTAGACTAATCTAAGCAGGGCATTTCTTCAAAACTATGATCCAGAAGATTGCTTTATGATTAACACTGAGTTACTTTCTCACTTTGCTTAAACAGCAGGATGGCAGAGGTGCCTCCAAGCTTGCGGAATGGTGTCTTCCTTGCATCAGCTAGAAGTTTCATAAAAACTCCGTAAAATCCTCTCCAGTTGAATACACGTCAGTAAAAATCATGCTGGAACCTGGTCTCTGACCACCAGGAAGAAACTTAATAGTTTCCAGTGGTGAATGTACTTCACTAAGAAAGTCTGCAGTTGTGTTCTATGGTAATTAGCCTATGACTTCACTTCCTATTCAACAGACCGTTGAGTGAAGAGTGTTAAATTGGTTAGCTCATCTGTCTTATCAGTCAACGATGTGCAATCATCATTGTTCATTACCAGTATGCAGCCACCAGACAATGAACGGGCTGAGGAGCATGTATAACAACTTATCTTTTTTTTTCATGCTTACCAGTTTACACTTACACCTTTTTGCCTCTATCTACCACTTTTCTTGTCTGTATCTTTCTACCACTTTTCTTGCCTGACACTCCATTTTGCTCAGCACTCTCTGCACTAGCTGTTGTAGGCTAGCTTTCTTCTTTAAAATTGATTACAGGTCTTGCAAACATGTTTGGTAAAGGAAGTCTCTCATCCAGCAATAATATAATTTTGGTTTCACTCTTGTTAAATCAAATTTGATTTTCTCC
>VXBZ01004532.1:67519-102077 GCA_013399135.1 Heliornis fulica | reverse complement strand
TTTTTTTTTTTTTTTTGGCCCCAGAACCCTGCTGGTTGCTGAGCATAAGGTATCCTCGAAGCTTACCAATATATTTTAGAAACAGCATCGATACTACTAAGCTGTTCTCTGGCTACTGAATAGAGATGTTCCTTCACTTCTGAACACAGTTCAAATGCACTGCACAAAAGTTGGAGTTTTATTGTGTTCAGCAGGTGTTTTCAATGAGAAGGAAAAAAATTACATTGCCATTGGCTCAAATACTACTCGGCTATATGCTTTAAGGAATTCCATCAAAATAACAGAACTGCTGCAGCATGGATCGGAAACCAGAAATGCTTTGATGTAGTAAATGTTGCAGGATTCCTGTTATGCACAGTGATCCAGGGCTGGAGGAGATCATTAAAAGAGAATGATACTCAAAGCAGATCCTACAAAGCTCCAACAACCCGAGAAAGCCAGATTGGATCTCATCCACTGCAAGGCATTTTAAAAACATTTACTATTATGCATACTCTTTGGATCCCTCTGGGCCTCTTGGGTTTGGCTTTTTTATTCCCAGTCCATGACTCTCTCTTCCTGACTGATAAACTGTCCAGAGGATTTTAAGGAAAGGCACTTCCTCCTCCTCCTCCCTTCCCTGTATACCATCTGCATACATCCCATCCTCCACCCTCAGCCCCACGAGGCAAGGGATGGGATCACAGCTTGCACACAGCTCAGTGGCCTGGAGTTCCCACTGATGGCACGGACTGTGGCTTCAAAGGTTTGTTGGTCCAGACAGGCCATGAAATTTAAGCAGGTTCTCACAGTTGGTAGAGCAGGAGATACCTCATATAGCTCAGTAACATCAAGAGAATGTAATAATCTTACACTTGCCAGGAAAAATGTCATCTTACCTGGGGAAAAAGCACATCAGATACCTATGTTTTTACTACACTGTTCCCCTTTAGTTATTTCTAGTTTGTTCTCATTTCCTTTTTTTTTTTTAATTTTTTGTTTGTTTAGTGTATTCTCTCCTCTTTCTGTTTAGGAACATATAGGATTTTTTTCAGGGAAAAACATGCCCATGTGGTCAAATTGTAAGCTAGCACGTTCTTATGAAGTTGCTTAAAATGTTCAGATCCCAGTGTTTATCTGTTACAGAGAATCTGAAGTAGAACAAGCAGCTTTATAGCCTGCCTGATTTTCTTGTGTCGGTGTCTCCGACTTCATTGGAAACAAATGTCGTGTTACTGAACTTCGTGGTAAATCCTCAACATCTGCAGAAAAATCAAGACTGAGCATTTTTCTATTCTTCAGACCAACTGACAAAGAAACAAAAGAAAATGCCCCAGAGGAAAATTTTGCTAACGTCAACAAGGGTAAGGGATCATTAGAGCTTGAGATGATAGGTTACCACATGGGAGGGTGTAGTGATCCGGTGTGAAACATATTTACGTCAGGGGAATCATTTCAATCCCTCTGAAGCAACTCTACTGTAACTACAACATACGTACATTTGTATTAGAGGTGTATTTTATTTATCTTACCCTGGAGAGTGAAAACAGAGAAAATGTTCAAATTAATCTTGATAATACTGAAGAAGAGAAAGTGACAGAATAAAACTTACAAATTAAACCTTTTGGCTTTTAGGATATTTCAGATGATTTTTTGGTAATCATAATCAAATTCTCAGCAACTTTGTGTTGACTGTTACAGAATAATGATGTACAGATAATTCAGGAGCTTGGAGTCTCTGAAAAATGACACTAACATGATAAACAGATTGAAACCAAGAGAAGATTGAACTATTTACTACTAATCAGTACCACCGCTCATAAAAAAAATAAATTATAACTTCAGTGAGTGTAAAGGAACAGAATATATAACCACAAAATTACAGATAATGCTCTATAAAAGATAATGACAGTGCCATCTGAATTTCTAAACTATACAGTTTTACTATTAAAAGCTTTATAATTACAGATAATTATAATCCACAGGAATTATACAAGAAAAAAAAAGAAAAAACCAACAACAAAATTTATCTTTTTGGCTGCTGTGCAACAACAACATCCAAGACAGCAGACTTCAGTATTCTTAGACTGGCTTTTCAACACATAAAAATTTTTAACTCTCTCTTGCAGTAGGTACCATATTCACAGAATTGCAGGGGCTGGAGGGGATCTTGAGAGATCATCAAGTCCAACCCCCCAGTTAAAGTTACCTGGCCAGACTTAGAGAGCTTTCCACGTGCACATGCACTAGGATTTCAAAAAAATGTTTAAACAAGTCAAACACCCGATTCCTTGGAATGAAAGGAAGCTAAATAACCCCAACTCTGCTTAGGCATGATGATTTACCACAGCTCAAGTGAGAATAGAATTCACTAAGTTGTGGGGACTCAGCTACTTGAGACCCTATAGCATCGTCTTAAAGCTCTGCACTATGTAATCTCTGATTTAATATGTGAAAATTACTAAAAATCAACCTAAAAATGTGACAAATACCAGATGTTCCTGTCTGTAAACAAGAACATTCCAAACAAAACTCTGTTTATATACCTCCGATTGGTCTTGTGCCAACCTCGATGACACACTGAGAACCAACATCAGATACTTTGGCACCAGAACACACTGCAAAGTCATGGCAGCTAACAGTCTGCATACATCAGGACTTATGGCCATTAAACACCTTGGCACAATAGCATCCAAATCAATCAGTCCTGTAATTCTCAGTGGTCCTCCTAGGGATCCCACAAAAACCGACAGATAAAACCCAATCCTCAGTGGACTGATAATTTTCTCATTTCTAAATATACCTACCAGCACACCCTCACACCCCACCCACAAATCTACTGCATACCAACTTCAAGTGCAGCAGCTTTGACACGGGCTTCAGAGGACTGACTCTTCTGTCAGGCACAGATGGCTGCCCCATTGTACAGATCTAGCTGACTAAAACATTCAACCAGAAGAAAGTGAGGTAAGTCACGGTACTTCCGCAGTTAGGAACAGCAGACAGACTCGTTGACAGAAAGTATCCCACTTTCAGAGGCTGCATGGCAAAAGTGCCTCAGACAGACACCGATACAGGGAACAGTTTACACCGGCAGCTCAGAAGGCATTCTCGGCTCATAGCCCACCTGACACAGAGATGTCAGGGATCAAGGGGAGGGGTGGGGATGGGGGGGGGGGGGTGGGGGAAGTAGAAACATGCAAAATAAAACTGGATATATAGATGTACGAGCTTAGAGTGAATGAAGAACTGGATGCGTTCATGCAAGATAAAATTACTTTCATGTGCTTTTTAATTTAACTAACAAAATCCAATGCAGATGGTAAATTAATTGAGAAACTAAGAAGATCTCAGGAAATACATAAAGAAATCAACTGCGAAGCTAATAAGCTGTACCTAACACAACAGAAAAGAAAGAGTGGAAGTACCACTTCTGATGGTGAATTAAAGGGAACCAGAGCCAACCTCACCTCTTCAGCATGGCTGAAGTTGCCACCTGCTGGGATAAGGAGCTGCGTCTATCTCCCAAATTGTCAATCTAAGAGAACTACTAACGATCACACACTGAGAGCAGGCAACCAAGCGCAAAATCTATTCCTGCAAGTATGAAAAGGGTAATTCATAATCTAAGTCCCTTCTCCCCATGCCTTCAAAACAGTTTGGAAACAGTCATGATTGAGGAATCTCATGTTTTGTCAGTTAGAGCATCATTTTTCCCAACTCCTTTAATCAGGCTTGCCATATAGATCTGTCAGCACCAACACCAGTTTCTTACATAACCAAGTGTCACATGTCTACCTGGAAAAGGGGCTTGAAAAGGAAAAAAACCCAAACCCAACAAGCAACAAACCAACCAAAAAAAAAACCTCAAACCCATGACACAACTTCTCTTTAGACTCTTTCTTTGTATTCTGCATCTGATCAGTTACTGAACACCAGAGCTGCAGTAGTTAACCCGTTTGGGTCTCACATCTACGGAGGCACACACATAAGGTCACCTGATTGTCACATGCTGTAAGTGGCCAGTAACACTAGTTCATTCAGAGGACTTGGCCACTTCTAAACATCAGGCCACTTGTTCTGACACCTAATTGCAGAAATTAGATTAAGCTACAAAACAGTAAACTGAAGAGAACAGCCTAATAACTACATAACAAGCTGGTAGTTCAAAAGACAAACATTAAAACTGTTAAATAAGACAAAACTGAAAGTGGAAAGAAGAGAGCTTTAAAAGACAGTTTCCAAAGGAGGAGAGGCAGGAACAGAGATGCCGAGATGAGCGAGAAGCTTGGAGAAAGACATCAGATGCTACAAACTGTAATGTACTTTACTGACCTCTCTAGGATTACTTTACTTTCTGCCCTAGCAGAAAGCAAGCTCTACAATACTAATTCTTTCTGATCAAAAAACCAACCTGCATCTGAAGAAAATCATACATGTATCTCACAAACTAAGATCTGGACAAAAATGTATCCTTTTCCTTGCAGTATTGTTCACTGTGACTGTTAAAAAAAAACCACAAAAAACACCCCAAAAAACCCCAACCCTGGAAACTTAAATCTTAAACTTCAAAAATACAGAGCACAAGCAAAAAAAAAAAAAACAAAACAAAACAAAGCAGTTTCTTCAATGTGCTTTGCCATTTTGCATCAAGTGAACAGATGGCATTATTAAAATTCTAGTAGAATGAAGTATTTAAGTTCATTAGACAACACTAACTATACAAAAAAGACAGTAATATCGCAAATAAAGCTACATGATTCAAAATAGCATAAAAGTACAATTAACAGTTATAGACCCACATTTACAAATAATAATGCCAAATGAAACAAAAGCACACAAGAAACACATGAAAAACTCTATAAAACAGTAATTTATTTTCCAGGGTCACTTCCAAGTTACTCCATGCATTCTGAGCCTGAACTGTGTACAAAGGGTTTCAAGTTAGTCTCAAGATTGCTGAGAGGGAAAAAGCCGCTTGGTTTTGCTATATTCACTTTTGCTTAAACACATGTACCAATTTCATAGTATGATATACAATATTCAACAATGAAATTACTCTAAAAATAATCCCCAGAGAAATTTTGGTCTTATTCTCTGAGGCGATGTTCCCAGAAAATAAGCAAAGGCCAGCCAAACGCATCTAGCACACATGTCACTTCTTTTAAATGCTGTGCCAGACTGGCTTACTTGATACCTGAGATGCTTTATCTGCTGTTCTCTTAATGATCTTGAATTATTAGCCTACATCGAATTCACTTAGGAATCACAGGATTTGTAATTGCTCATCTTACTCTCTACCGTCTATCTTCCAGTCACAGCAACGTCTCTCAGCTCAGTAAAGTGGTGTCTGTCTGTTAGGCTTGAAAATGATGCAAATCCCCGTCACCTTCAAAATATGACAAAATGGATTCACTATAAAAAGAGATAGCTACCAACTGGAAATTCAGCTTTCAACCCAAACTAATATATATTTGATCCCATATGTGCTATTTATTCAGATGCACACCACCTCTCAGCAATTTTTACTAGTACAACCCGTGTTACGGTTTAGCTCCTTTAAGCAACCTGTCCACTCTGAGCATATTTTATTCAGTCTCACACATCATTTCTGGAAAACCCTTGCTTTGATACCTACATGGAAAAGGATTCAGAGGGCTGAATATTATCTCAAAACGTGAATTTTTTCCAGATTTTTAAGAATTACAATGGAACTTCTTTTTTTCTTTTGACAGATCTATTACCCAAACCTTATCCAATGTTGTGCCAATGTGCACCTATTACTTCATCAACTACAACTGATGCAATGTCAGGTTAGAATATCTGAAACTCTCTCTTCCTCAGGAGCTGAACCTATCCAGAGAGGAATTGCAAGGTGCAGGTCCACACCAGCAGAAACCAATTTAAGCTTGAGTTGCCACCTCTGCACTCTCTCCACTGCCTTGGGGCAGTTTTCAGCTGCAGCAACTCAGGGATCTGTAGATATGATCTACAATTACTTAAGAACCACGACCGATGCAAGGGAAAAGCTGGCTATACACACCCAGGGATGGAAGCTGAGGGCAGGCAGTGCCTGCTTAAATTGACCACAGAGTTATTTCCTGGGAACCAAGAGGTTCTGGCTTGACTGAATACTGCCAGGAGCAGGCAGAACTCAGTGGCATCTCAGCTTCTTAATGACTCGGCTATTCAAGACTAGCTGGTGCCTACTAAAAGAGCCTGAGATTCTGAAGGCTATTAAGGACACACTAAAAAGTTGTCTTTGCCAAGATGATTGTTAACTTTAAATACATATATATTTTAAACACCATAAGTTCCTTCATACGTAGTAGCTTCATATTTCATTTTAAAAAGATGCAATTATGGCTACTTTCAGAGGCAGGTCACACGGACACATCCTCTTTAGTGAAGTGTAGCAGTTGGATGGATGTCTAGATTTAAGGGGTTCTTCCATTTGAAGGGTATGACGATCTACATCGACATTCATTTCTATTTGTTTCCTCTAGCACATCACCAGAAAGAATAATAACTTTTAATATTTAGGTATCTGTACAGCATGCAGAGAAGGGCTTATGTGAGAATTCACACTACTCTCTTCTAATCTTTAAACACTACTTCACGAGAAACACAGCAAAGTCACTTGTTTGTCCGTCCTACATTTAAATGATATAGGATTGACTGCTGAGATAAGAGGATTTGAGGAATGGTCAAAGAAGGGACAGAATTATGCTTTAGAATTGCTGTTAGCTTCCTGGTTTTGAATTGTTTAGTCAAATTTCAAGACGAAAACAAGCACTGAGAGAAACCTGCTTTGACAGCGCAACGGCCGATACCCTAACTTTGTTCTGAAAGAGGCCTGTGATTCCAGCCACTCATTTACACTGTATCGCTAACTTTACTGCATTCTTTTTTATCACCTCAATTCCAGGTATGGTGAAAGAATGCAAAACTACTCCCTAATTTAGTTTTGTTTGCTTGCCTAATGTAGCACAGCAATGGAATTAGATAAGGTATGCCTAAAATGTCAGTGACGGTAAAAATGTGTCCATTTCCAAGAAAAATCCTGGCTAGGGACAATAATTTTTACAACAAGACTTTAGGAATTAAATTAGTCTATTATGTTTCTGCTTTGGCTTGCGAGAAATATGACCTACACGGCTAGAGCAAATTTATTCCTGTGAATATCTAATACAAAAGATTACCGTGAAACAAAAAGCAATGTTTGAATGCTGTAAAAAGGTGGATGCACCCTACTGTGCAGGAGAAAGGGGAAGATAATAGCTGGCTTTCCAGTGAAAAGACCTGGCAGTCAGCCCTGTGGTACAGACCGAATTCTGTCACCAAAGACACTTTCGCGCTGGCAACATATTGGGAGGTGGTTTAGAGTCTAAAGATTAAGAAGAATAATCTCACAATTTTGATCTATCACCTGGTCAATGCTAGTCATAGTATATAATTTAATCCAAAGAAAACACAGCACAACAAATGCTTGAAAAATACTTACTTTAATGACAGAACCCTGTGTAATACTAAACATCACTTTATAATTATCAAGAGAAGAAAAAAAAATCCAGATTAAAAGCTTCATTTCTGTTTTAAAATATTATAATTCACTAGATTCTATATATCACTTAGTGACTAAGTCCTTTAACTTGACATATAAAAGTATTTTCCAGAATCTTAAAATGATGTTGTAACTGTACACATTCTTTTAAAAACTCTAGGTTGTCCAAGTTAATAGATAATATTAACAGTACTTGTTACCTGCTATATTCCAGAAATCATGCTTCCCTTAAGTGTGAAAACCAGGTTCTGTAGCGTCCTACCTGATCAGTAAATATACTAAGAGATGGAAATGAAAATCAGCAAGAAAAGTAGAAACAACAATAAATAGAATATCTTTGTTGGAATGTGTGATGTGTTAATTAGTTGAAAGGGATGAGTCTCTCAGCCTACCATCAGCAACACACTATACAAGCCGCTCCTTTCTCTAGTCCAAGTGTTCTACTCCCCCTGGTGTGGTCCATTTTTTATCGGTCCTCAAGGGCTTAAGTTTCAGTACATAAGAGAACCCTTAAAGAAACCATTAGATAAATTCACTTCATATTCTTATCTTTACTGGGAACGTAGCCAAAGGTATTTACAAAAAAGCATGAGTGGGATAAATAGGTAAGTTGTGCTTTAAGCTTCTATACTGACAGAACATCTCAGTTTGTCGTGTTTTATGCCACAATATCTTAAAACACTAATCTTCAGAGATTTTTTAGTAAATGCTTAATGTAGTACTGGAAAATTTATAAGATTCTGAATTTGTACATGGACTCAACAACTTGAGGATTTATAAACAAGATGTGAGGGTTCTTCACATACAAACTCAGTATGAAAGTAAATGCTTAGGTACTGACAATTTCTGTAACATGTATATTCTTGATATATATTTTTTTTCCCAAACCACAGAGACTTCATCTTTAGATATTTTAGGAGCAAAGCTACAAGACCTTTGTATCACCAACTCAAGGAAAAGCATCTTAGCTCAGCACATAGTTTCCTGCATAATTTCAGTTGGCCACAAGGAAATCTAGGTATCTTTTCTCTGGAAAAAAAACCAAAACAAACCCAAACCAAAGAACAAAACCACCCCAACAAAAAAAAAAAAAAACAGAATCCCACATTGTGCTTTCGCATAAACCTAGATATTCTATAAGAAATCATTAAACAAACTGGTGTGATGTGATTTTTTCCTGTCTGTATGGCTACCAGCATTCAAAACTCAACATATATTTTGTGCAAACACTGAAAGAAAAATTTATGAAGATTAAAGATGCTAAATGAAAAAAAAAAACCAACCCACCAAAAACCATTTAATTAAATATGATCTCTCTTGCAACTAATCAACGTATTTTCAAAGCAGAGGTCAGACTGAATGGCAACAGGATTACTGGAAGGTCAGACCAGAAATTCAGTACTGTTCTCCCAATTCCTAATCTGTTTCCTGCAACGGTTAGCAAGCCAAGTTAGTTACCCTAACCCAATTGCTCTTCTAGTTTTGGATCCTGGATATGTTCTAAAAACATTTTAAAAAGCAAAGCTATATGTGATGAAAAAAATCCCAAAAGAGAAACAGTATTTCCAAGACCCAGGTGAGAATGAAGAAATGCCTGCCCTTCTTTTACTTGATTCTCCTCATGGAAACATGTGTCCTTGTCACAGCAATGGTTTTCCTTAGCCTTTTGAGAAGTACAGATGAAGCCTGAAGGATATGAAAATAAAAGTGACAGGAGCCCTTATTAAAGATTTTTTTTTTGTAAGAGGTAAATGTGGAGTCAGAACTCACCAGTGCTTTATTAAATGAAGCTTGCTATCAGTCAGAAAGCCCCCAACTACCTGTCCCTAAGACAAATCTCATCTAGCTGCTATACAAAACAAGGCTTCAGACAAGCACTTCTGCTTCTGCACTCTAAGAAAATTCACCTTCAGAAAGAGTACTGAAAGAAAGACAGCCTTATCTGAGGGATTTGGACATACGAAGAGAGGAAGAACTTTGGAACCAAAGGCAATCATTTCCTCATTGTGACATGCATTTCTTTTTATAAGACCTTGACATGAAAACCTACTAAAAACTGTATACCTCCCAATAACCTTAGAACTAAACAAATAGACAAAGAAAAGAAATGACAAGCTTAGGGAAGTAGAGGGAATTAAGGAACAGCAGGCTTTATTCTGCCCCTTTATCAATATGCAAAGACAGTACAGTTACTAACAAGCTGACACTGACCTAAGCAGATGTTGATTTCAATGCCTGAAGAGGTCTGTGTAAAGGTGATCATTCAGAAAAAGGCAACTATTTCTAAATGGTCTGTAGAAGACAGAGCTCCTCAAAAACCCAAGAAGAATTTCTGGAGATGAGAAAACTTCCAGAGAATTATTTGAAATAAGCCATCACAAAAGTACAAAAGAACAAGTATAACAAATCAAGTACTAAGATATATATATATGCAAGATTTTATGCACATTTACTAAAAATGAAGAAAGGATAAACCAAATATCTTCATCCCCTTAAACTACAAGTTTGCAAGAAGTGAAAAAGAACAGAAAAAACATTAAACTTCTAACCTGACGTCTACTCCTGAGGATTCTATGTATAGGGCTTTGCCCTTTTCATCGTTCCTATTAAAAAGAAAAAATTGGCTCTGATAAAAACCAGAAACTTGCCCAATGAATTGTTTCAAGCTGACCCAAGAAGCACTCCTAGATTCTATCAGCAATTCTACATTCCTAGAAGAGCTCCAGAAGCACCTCCAAAGAATTAGATCACGGACAGCTACATAAACTAACAAATTACAAGTTCAGAAGTCATCCACATCAGTGAAGAGGAACATCATCTCCACTGTCACACTACAAAGTAAACCTTCAAAAAATCCACACAAAGCATAGGTTTGGCAAGTTTCTTTCAAGTGTGTTTGAAAGCATCTTATTTATATCGCTGTATCAAAGGGTCAAACTTCGCAATGCTTAAATAAATCTGCTCATGAGGAAACAAACACTTGTAGTGCATATTACAAAATCTGAGTTTATCCATTCTCAAATCACAGACTTATTTGTGAAATACACAATTGCCATCATGGGTCAGTAGGTGATTCACGAGCATTCAGCTCTGAAAATGGTCAATAAAAATGCTGAATTGGACCATGTCAGACAAAAACTATGTTGGAAACTTCAAATAATCTGAAGAGCCTAAACTGGTCCAACAGACCTGCTCAAAGCATGTTCATTCATAATTTGGTAATATTAATCAGCACAACCAAGAGTTTTTGATGGAAAACAACCACAGAACTTGAGAAAAGGCTTGTAAAACCATTCTTCTATATTATATGCTGCCATTTTCACTGTACAGTTGGCTACTCCAGTAGGTAGCCCAAGCATTCCAGTATATTCGAGATTTACTGTCAAAAAGAAAAGCTTTTCGAGGAACACAAGCATGTTGGCAGAGTGGAGGATAAAAGTTACTGTTCTACAAAAATGTTTTTTGGCTGCAGAGGAGGTGGAAAAGGCAATCTGGTAATAGTGTATGCCTGTGAAGACACACTGGCACTTGCGGAACTAAAATTTTGCTTAAGTAACAGGCAATAGGAAGAAATCAGATTATTCCTAAAGCACATTTATTTGATATACCATGAAACGTATACACAATGATAAGCCAGCAAGTGTCACAATGACATGTCTTCCTAGTTCATACGATGCTAAAAGAGCACATTCCAGCAACTTATAAAACTTCAAATGAAGTAACCTTCTCTTATCCTAAATAAGTATTCACTGTGTGGGTCATGACAACTCTGATTCAAGAAGATGGTTCACTGTGTAGTTGCTAGCTTTAAAACTTGTTTTTATAAACCTCCATAAGTGTTCTACAGTAAATTTAAAATCACTGCCCAGTAAGTCCCCAGAATAAACTCTCCATTTCAATACAAACCCCCGATACACTGCATGAAGATATTTCTGAGTGTTCACAATGAACCCACTTGAACTGATTTTGTATAATTGTAACAAGTCTGTTGTCATCTCCCCACCCAATCACCAAAACCTAACACTCCTGTTACATCCAACTACCATAAATCCTTCAAAAACTCTCATACATTCCTCCTCCCACACCTATTATTGAACTATGTCTTATTAATTTCCCAACCCTTGTTTCAATGCAATGAACAATGGAAGCGATGCAATCATCTCTTCCCTAATTCCACTCTTAATGACAAATGAAATGAAACTGTAGTGCTTTGGGGTGAGGACCAGGTACCTGGTAACAGTGCTTCCTTCTCCTATCTGAACAACTAAACTAGCACACAAACCATTCCAGCAGTGTAATGAAAAAAAAAAACAAACAAACAAAAAAAAAACCCCAACAAGAAGATAGTTATTCTATTGTTCAGTTTTTCTCAGTAATTTCAAATGGATAAATCTAAATTTTATTTTTTTTTCTGCAAGCTAAAGATTCACAGTCATCACTTATGGGTACCTCTGCATAATGCAGGTTGGAAGAGAGAATAAAAATAATTTAGGTCAGTACTGCATCTAAGTAAAATGATGCTGGATAAGGTGCTGTCTCCAAAGGGTTTGAAAGTAGGACAACTGAAAAGACCTCATAATAGCTTATCTAAAAAGATCCATAAACAATGTGCTATACTATAAAACCACCATTTCTTTTTCAGAATATTCAAATCTGTTACTAAGCCAACTTGACTCACAATTCTAACAATGGATGGTACATAAATCCCAGAGAGGCAACAGAAGCATAATAATAGAGAAGAATGCCCCTACTCTGCTAAACTGAAAGTCCGTCTACTCAAGTTCATTGTCTGTAACAACAGCTAGTGACAATTCATTATGGAAAAAGTAGGAAGAAACAATGCTATGTGAAAAGGAGTGAGAGCACAGACTATAGATGCACAGAGTATACTACTCCAGCGTGTCCTCAAAGCAATCAGATATTTATGAATTTTCTCAGCTGGAGACTGCATCAGGATCATAGTGTATAACAGCTCTTGATGAAGTATTTTTTCCTTGGAATGTGTCTAATCACTTTTTGAACCCATTTACATTTTTAACATCTAAAATATCTTATGCTAATGATCTCACAATTTAGGCATGGGTTGTGCAAAAAGGGACATCCTGTTGTTTCAAATCTGTAGCCAATTCATTTCGCAGGGTGCCCTTCAGTTCTTCTGTCATGAAAAAGGTAAATCTGTCAACTGCCTTCATCATGACAGTTGTAATTATCTCTGAACTGTAGCAGAAGTTTTATCTTTTGCAGAATGAAGAGCCTCCCTCTGTTTGGTAGCAGCACCATAAGTCACAGCAGTGTGAACATAACAAGCAAGGCAGACCTTATAAAGAGCTAATAGTGTTACTGGCAGGGTGGGTGTCTTTTTATGGCTGAATTAAACTAGGCAATGCAAAAAATGCAGACTTTGCCAACCTCCTTCCAACACAACAACAAGACATCTAAAAAACCCAAAAAACAACCCCCACACACCCCCAAACCAACCAAGAAATCTGTGGATACTGAACGAACATCCTCAAATGTCTTACATTTAGTTCAACAGACACAGATATCTTCATGGAATATATAAAGCACAGAAACTCAACATTGCTGTTGAGAAAAGATTATTCTTTAAACTAATTATTTTTTTGCTTTCTATTCTGATGCTTAAAGATTAGTCCTTCAAATAAAATATCTGTTATTGACTCAATACCAATTAACACCATTTTTATAACCTATTATAATTTCCCCAAAAACCTTACACCTGAGCTTTCCGTCTTCTACAGGGAAAAAAAAAATAATTCAACCCCTTCAGACCCAGAGAAGATTCCAGTCTACAATCTCCTGTGTTCCATAAACAATAGTCACTCAAATTGTGTAAAGGATTAAATTGATTAAACATTGCTACACTGAGTGTGCTGTTATCTAAGCACATTCTCCACTGATGAAGTAGTTCCTCCAATCACCACATGCTGCCAGTCAGTTTATTCCCCCACCACCACCTCAGCTGTGCTGATAGGCTTAAAGCAACAGAGGAAATAGGGTCGGGGACTGGGTTTGAACATCACTAGCTCCTGATTAACTGTTTGCACCCACAGCACGGCTTGGGGCTTGCCAATTTGTACTTTCCCAAAACAGCATTTAGATTCAGTTGATAGGACTACCACCTGCCTAGGACCACTCCAGGAGGTAGTTTTGATGTTGTCCTATTGGACAACATATTTCAGAGCAGGGGGAAAGTAGTTTAGCCCTGAAGATGTGACTTGTGTCATGCAACTTGGCATGAGAGGCAAAGATCAGTCAAAACCTACTTTTATTCAACACTTTGTTCTTCAATTACTCAGCTTTATGAGATTCTTTTGATCGTCTATACATCTGGTTTAAATTTTCAGTATGCTTGAAACTTTATCATTCTAGTATACATCAATTTTCCAGAGAGGTTATGAAAATAAAAATCCCTCTCAGACTACCGATGACCTCTGTAGTGAAAATTGTCTAGACATTCCTGTAGTTTATTTCCCAGTTTTTAACAAATTAGTAATCTTTGGGAGGACATTTTCTCCAATGCCTCTAATATCTCTGCACATCACTGAAGAAAGTTAACCTGAAAGCTTTGTGGTTTTGTCTTGTATTTTATTGTCATTTGAAACCTGAGTACACGTTTTGAACCAAATAATTTCCAACTATGTGGTTAGTATTGCATAGTATTTGTGCTGTAAGTCTTCCTTCAACAAAAGTCTACATTAGCTAATCAGAGGTTCATGTCTCCCTCCTATAACATACTTAAGTATCACCGCCTGAAGCAGTAAGTTAGGGAATGCATAGCAGTAAACCAATGGGAATGAAATTGTCATGCTTAGTCCTTCCTCCTGCTGAACGTAGCAGGACTGTAATTTATCATGCATTCGTAACACAGGCAACAACAACAACAAAAAATTATTACAGTCTAGTTGAAAATTAATTGCCAGGATTTATTTCCCTATGCATGCTATGAAGTTATTTTTTGGACAAAGCTACTTCTCCAAAGCGTCTGACCTACCAATGACCACTAGGAGAAACACAGTATCTGTGATTCACACCATGACATGTATGCTCTTGGAATCAGCTGCGCTGAATCTGATAGACAAGCACAGGACAACTAGTCTAAAACTCTAAATCACAGATACTTTGAAGGATCAAGTACCATCATCATTAGCTAAATTACTATAGGATGACGCACTGAAAATTGACAGCCCATAGAATGAATATACTGATGTCTGTGCTTTCCTTTTCTTTTACAATATGAATCCAGTCTTCAAATAACAGAGCAGTTTCAGAAGTAAACTTTCTGCCAAAAAACTTCACTAATAGCCAGTGCAGGTTTAAGGAAATACTGCTTTCACACACAGAAACAGAAAATCATCCATTTACAAGGTATGGCATTATGATTTACATCCAACCAACCATCTCCATAGAAAAGAGGAATTTTGACTTATCCTCACAGTATCCTGTACTCGCTGGGAAATTAAAAAATTTTTACACATAGATTATACATGGACATAAGGTATCAAGAGCCTTGCTGAACTGATTTTTCACAACTGGAATGCAGAACGTCCATGAACTAACATGTTACGCTTTCTTTGGGCACAAAAAGCACAACAGACTAATAAATCTCATTTAATGGACAGAACAACCTATGCTAACATATTCAGTCACTATACATGGTGTCTTTTTATCCCTATTGGTCAATGTTTGATTAAAGGCCTTGTGTAACTAACATTTCCCAAAGTAATACTTTCATACTCATCTTTAAAAGGTACTGTCCCATAAAAAGTCTATGACAATCAATGACTAGTCCCTTGTTCTTATTTACTGCTTTAGCAGTTTACTGACCATGGGAATATTCCTGCTCCATTTTAATGCAGGTAAAACAGATTAGCTTATATCATCATAAATAATCATCATTAAGAAGTGATGGCTACATGCACATACAGTTTCCACACGTGATTACAAGTGACCTTCTCTGTTTTGGTGGTCTTTTGTGGGTTTGGTGGTTGCATGTGTGTTATTTTGTTTTTTTTTTTTTTTTTTTTTGTTTGCTTAATTTTTACTATAAAACCAAAGACCCTGTCTACAGGAGGGAAACAATCTGAAAATAAAGAGCTGCAGGGACAGACAACATTTAGTACCATGTTGCATAAGTGGGAAATAGTGCATACAGCACTAACGAAGCCTTTATAGTCTCTTGCACTGCTCACACTTTCTAGAAGACATTGACAATCTAGACAATCTGGAATAATTGAAATATGTGAGCTGATGAGAAAGAAAACTGAGAAACCCATTTCTCAGTAAGAAACTAAAAGAATGAGGTTTTTTTTTTCTACTAAAGAAGCCCCATGCCCTGATTTACTTGAAAAATTGAGAAAGGACAAAAAGAAGAAAAACCACACAGTCTATTTACTTTCTAATATGGCTTGCAGATATGGGCAGAAAATGTTTCAGTGAAGCAACGTTTATAAATAGGGATAAGCAGCATTTTTGAGTAGACAGAAAAAAAGTCTTAATTCAAGGATAACAAAGAGCCAGCAAACATCAGTTTAAGTAGATGTTGAGAATAACTGCTCTAGATATAATGTAATTAACATAATTAGCTCAAGAGGAAACTCAGACCAAGCAGTGGTGTCTACTTCCTAAGGCCAAACATCTCATCATTAAAGGATAATCCTTTAAACAATTCTACATATGCAGGAAAGCTCCAGAAAAAAAAAAAATTACCTGCTCCACCTGACACACTCAAAAAAATGTTTCCAGACAATAAACTCTTACATACTTCAATTAGGGGAAAACAATCCAGAAACATATTCAACTAATCTACCATGCTTGTTTCTGCAGTTGTTTGGAGTTTACTAGTGATAGCCATTCAAATTAACAAAGACTAAAAATCAGTAACTGTTTCAAAATCAACACACAAACTGAACAAAAAATATCATTACCACTCAAGGCCTCAATATTCTCTACTAAGAGGCCACTGCTGAGTATTTCTCTTTTAGAAGTACACAAAAAACATTCATGATCTGATGTATATATCCTTTCCACCAAACTTTCTTCTGCCCAAATATAGTCTGACACCACAACAAAGAGAAACTTTTTCACTGACTCCTCCTTGGTATTTCCACAGGCAAAATGAACCCACTTCTAAGCTGGCTTTCTTCTGATAAACTCAATGAAAACAGTAAAAACCACATTGAACTGGGCACCCAGGAAGGAAGAAATGTCATCTTGGATAACTGTACCGACTGTTTTGGGAAATGACACGGTAGTAAGACATTTTTTAAAAGCAGTGGCATGATACAACAGCTTCCCCGGAAATCAGCTCCAAACTTATTTGCTACCTGTGACAGATGGATGCCATTTTCAACATCTAAACCAAAATTGCATTCCCACGTAGAGCTCTACCTCAGCTCTGGAAAGTGCCATCGCTTCATCTGTTTGCCTCTGAAATGCTGTCTAGACACAGGAAAAATGACAACCTGTAAACTACTCCTTACCAAATCTTACCCATCAGTCTTTCCTTTGTAGAAGTAAAGACTGCACCAAACACATAGAATAACAGGATCTATGCAGTCAAGCCCCGAGATAGTATTGCAAATTTTATGAGGAAAACATTCACAATGTTTCAAGGCAATTTTTATCAGTCCAGATATTATCCCAGAAAAGTAGCAGCTGTCAGCATCATAAAAGCTACATTGGTTCAGAGGAACATCTTGTCTCCAAATGGCCAGTAGCAGATGCTGAGGGAAGTCTAAGAACAGGGCAAGTAACTATGTCACTTGCATTGTGAGGAAAAAGCCTTGAAGAGTCATCCTGTCATATTTTGAGATAAGCCCTCCAAGAGAGGCATCAAAGTATGTAAGTAGTGGGGTTTAGTAATAAGGAAGCACTAAGAGCTACGACTGTGGCATCAATGGCCAAGTCACACGTTACTCAAACCATTCCCACATTCCCTCTTGTTTTTTGGCAACTATTTGTTGCCTGCTTGGATATCACAAATGTAAGCACAGCAGGAGTGCATCAGAATGAAACAGCACGTCTGCAGCATCAATGAAATATTGAGAGACTAATTATAAATCAAGGAGGTCATTAACACATGCCGTATCAGTTCCTCTTTCCTTGGTTAGGGAGATGCCAGAATCGCAGCAAGCTGTGGAGTATCACAACATGGACAGTCTCCAGCTTGTAAGTATCAAGTGTCCCTCATCTTCAGTGCTGCGACTGCTACCCTACACCTACACGTATTTCTGATTAGTTAGCATGGCAATGTGCAGTCCTCAGAAACTAAAATCACGCATACGCGCCACTGGCTTTCTCGTCAATTCTGGCAGCAAACTGAAACATATTTAGCATATACATACTTCTATATTTTTCTTCAGATATATTCTATCCCCGCTCATGGACATGCATGTTTCCCTGGCTTTCCTGTGTTTAACAGCCTTAGCCAAAGAGCAAATAACATTCCCCTATCACAGCATCATTTAAAATCAGGGAACAAGTTACATGTTTAAAAGAGCAAATAAAGGAATAACTCTGATGTATTGTCTAAATGTGTACTTCAGTACTGGTTAACAATAAATGCCTAAGTATTGCTCCCTAAATAGAGCCACACATCAACTTCTCTCCCAAACTCATTGCTTTCTCACAGCAATGCATCACATCATAGTCAAATCTTAGTATCTGAAACTGCGGTATCAGAAAAGCAACAATTTTCCATCTATTCTGAATCACGTGTTTTTTTTTTCCTTTTTAATATAATGACATAGCTTAGCACAATTTTACTTTTAGTATTAGCCTTAAAGGACTAGTAAACAAGTACTCTCTGTATATATTGTCTCAAAGTCTGGGTAAGACAGTCTTTTGCCAAAAAAGGGAAAAATGGGGAAAAGAGGGAAAAGGGGGGAAAACAGGGAAAAGGGGAGAAAAGGTGAAAAATGGGGAAAAGAGGGGAAAAAGGTGAAAAATGGGGAAAAGAGGGAAAAAGGGGAAAAATGGGGAAAAGAGGGAAAAAGGGGAAAAATGGGGAAAAGACGGGAAAAGGGAGTTCTTTGTCTAAAGATCACATAAAATATCAGGCTCAAAGCTGTTCAGGCACCAGAATCATTTCAGAGACCATAAAGTTAAACATGTTTCACTAACCTGCAGAGGTGTATCCTTTCTATGCTCAATCAGCTCAATGAAAGCTACCCCAGCTGTCATATGTGTGCGTGTGCATATATCTATTTATAAAAGTGTATTGTAAAGACGTAAAGAAATATGTGGGCGAGGGATTTTATGCAGATGTCTTTCCTTGTGAAGATTATTCAGTTTTCTACCAAAGGGAAGCTACAGTAATTTTCCAAACAATTAAACTTGGTGTATCCATGGCCACATCCTGCCCTCTGCCAACCTTCAAGCTGCACAGTGCAACAAGTGTGACCGCCACCATTACGGGCACGTAGTAGAAAGGAAGGGAAAAAAAGGGTGAAAAGCAAAATGGTTCATTTTTAAATAAATAAATACATACATAATTAAATAAATAAGAAAGAGAGAAAGAATCAGGGCTTTATCTTAATTCTGAACCCACACACGGTTGTCATATTCACAAGAAACCAGACAAGAATGTCACACAAAAATCTTGCATCTAAATGACTAATGAAGAACTACAGCTAGCCAGACTACTTACAGTAACTACATAAAAGTAGTAATGAATACACTCTGATTTATTGTGTAATGATAAATAAAAAGAAGCAAAAGGACTTTGATTGTCCACAAGTGTCCTTTAAGTGAAACAACCAAATACACTCATTCAATCATTTTCATAATATCAGCAACAGCTTATCTACTGAACAGTGCTTATTTAACACTGACAGGACATTAATGGATACAGGGAAGCACAATGGGAAAAAAATCAACAGCCCATAAAAGAACACATGTGAAATGACTTAAAAAGTAATTTCATGTTTCTCTTTAAACAACGCATGTAAGGAAACACCAGAAAAATGCTAAATATTTTGGTCCTATTACATAATACATTCTCTTCTTGCTTGAATGTATGGCAGGTTACAGCACAGGATTACATTACGAAGTCCATGGATGGAAAGACTAGTATTAGGATGGCAATAACGTGCACTTACCCTAAAACAATTGATCCTGTTGTTCTTCAAAGCACATGAAAAGCGTTGCGATAGCTTCTTGAGGACTATACGTTCTAAATATACATTACAGAATATCACACTAATATTAAGCAATTAATTTCCTAATTTTTTCACTTTTTATTTAATTAAACAGAGCAACTATGACATTTTAGTGGGTTCCTGAAAATGCTCTAAGTCCACTGCACTTCACAGACAGTAAATTCTGAGTGCATATAATCAGTTTCATATTGTGTACTAAATACCCTGTTCTATATATAATTTTAAATTTTTTTTTAATGGAAAATTGTACTTATGAATTATTTAACAATAGCCTTTGTACGGTTGCTAAGAACCTTAAGTTCCCAATATACATAGCTTCACATGGGTTTAGCAAGTACTGTTGCAAGAAAATAATGTATAATGCCATTGATGTGTCCAGGTTCAGCAGTAATTAAGCACATGATCATGCACTTTGATGAACATTAGGGCCATCCCCTTAGGGGAGGGATAACTGTGCACACAGCAAGAGATAATATAGGCAGCTTGCCATGTAGAAATTCTGTGTCAATGAAGTTTGTCCTTCCTTTCTACGCAAACACACCATCAAAAAATTAGGTGAGACACCTGAGAAATTCAATATCAGTTGTGTAAAGGATGCATATCTGGCTTACAATGAACATGCTTAGCACCATGTTATTGTGGTGGTGAAGCTTCAATTAAGATAATTAAGGCTGGAGTTAATATTTTTCTGAAAAAAAAATTGCTGGGAGAGGAGGATCTGTCCAGCAGAGCCTAAAACTGCCATCATCTTACAGCTCTTGCTGTGGTCATCGATTACTTTTGCTTGAATGATATGTAAAAGAACAAATGGAAGATATGTTGTGAGTTCTGTATTTTATCTAGTCATTTTGGAAAAAAAAAACCAAAAAGGAAAACAAAATGATTGCCTTCTGGCAGATTAACTTTAAGAGTCCATTGAAAAAATCTCCTAGCAAGATGTACCTTCAGTGAAACTTTAAAACCAGATCATGTATCTTACTGGTATAACTTACTCTGCCACCTCAAGTAAGATCAGCTATATGAACAAAAAGCTCACATTCACTGTGTCTACATGAAGATGATTTTTGGATCTATAAATGTCATAAAACATCCCACATGGCAATAATGCATGAAGTCCAGACCAGACCCCCGACTACAAGTAATAGGCTTAATTTAAAATAAGTGTCTTCCATATGTAATGAGTTAACAACTTTGAAAAAGAGTTAAAATTAACCCTGAACTATCTAATCATTTTCTTTAACCAAGACATTTTCTCAAATGGTTACATTTTTCTTGCATAACCAATCAAAAATATTTTGCATGAGAAACAGTCCAGTTTGCACCCCAATTTCATTTAGTCGTGCTGAACTCAGCCATGATCTGGACACGAAAAATTTTAAAGTCAAATTTTTATTATGAGTTGTTTGGAAATACTTTGTGCAATAATGCAAGACCTGCATGTGTTTTGAGCATGTATTTTATTGATAGATAACAGCCAGGGTTCAAGAAGGTGCAGTGAATTCCCAAATTTCAGCATGAGCAGCATTCCTTCCCAGTGCTACTTTTGGTGGCTTTCTCCAACATACTAAAAAAACATCCAAAATTTCAAATTTAAAAGAAATTATCTTATAAGCCCAGGTAGATCCCTATCAACCTGTCATGAGCAACTTTCAATCTAACATTTACTGTGATAGACAGAATATTTATCTCATACATGCTGATGACACAACTTATGATATTCTGAAGTAGAGTTAAACCTTAAACACTGCAGTATTTATTGACTGCCTCACTTTTTAATACTTTATATTTAAGAAAACAAACTCCATCTAAAGTAACTAATTCAGTGAATCTTGGCCACAGATAAATTTTGGTTCATTTAGGTCCAAATCAGACCTTTTAGTTTACGTTCATGCTAATGAAATTCAGATAAATGACCCTGGCTGCAAGCCCATTGACTGCTGGCTGAGATGTCCACGCAGCTGGATGCCTGTAAATCAGGCAGGACATAATTTCTGCATATAGGTTAATGACTGTTCTGCGTCATCAACATATAAAAGTACAGACACTAAGCCAGAGATCTCGAAACAGCAGTTCGCCTGCCTGGCTACTTTCCAATAAAAACAAAGCTTATTCTTCTGACTGTATCACATTACATGACGTGAACATTTGTAGAGTAGACTATACTAAAGCAAGAATGATAGAGGGAAAATTACACCCTTATTAATGTCAAGGGACTTAGGCTACATCAAGTCACCACAGATCCATGCTGACACCCAAGGAACCGGTTTCCTCATCTTCTCATTTCTCACTGCCACTATTACTTCGGCAGTAGGCCTTGTACGTACGCAAAGCAAAATGAGTAAATCATCTAGCAAGCTTCTCTCCTAAAACTGTTGCTTCCTGACAAATAAAGATGTTTTGTTGTCAGAGACATTTTTTGTGGCTATAGCATTTATCTTTCTAGAAGAAAATAACATATAAGACTACTTAGTATCTGTTTCATTCCATTATAAATGCATTCAAATTATTCTTTTTGACTTGGCAAGCATAGTTTTAAATCTGGCTCTGCTTATTTTCATCTAAAAAAATCCAACACTAAGAAAGTCACATCTGCATAACTGCCTTCAGTCTAATAATAAGTGCAGCCAGCTTTAAGTTCATGGTCAGGAAAAGGTAATTAGTAGGAAAGGCAGAAAGACCTGCTTGATGACAACAAGACCTAAAGCTGAATGATAATGATAGCATAATTACTGCTTGACAAGATTAACTCTTCCCAAACTGTTGAATTAACCACAAGTCATAAGTTTAAAAGTTAGAGAAACCAATGGACAAACCACACTGTTTTAGCTTCTCTGGTAAAACTTCACCATGACAATGGCCAGCAGTTACTTTGACACAGTTTGTAAACAACAAAAAGAGGTAAACAGGTGCTATTGCTACATACCTTTACTTTTCAATTAGGTAAGCTCTTCACACCAATGAAAACATACTACCACCTCGGTATCAGATATAGAGTCTCAATACAGCCTTTTCTGTCCCTTGCCCACCATTTCCTTCTTCTGTAACTCTGCAGAAGTAGCAATAGCCCCTCTATTTAAAATGGGAATTATCACCAGAACTTAAACCCCAAGCACCCTAGAAGTCACCCACAAAGCAACGCACAGAGTAAAATCAATGTTTCTTTCCTCACCTTGGCAATCTCCTCTTTTACATTTTTACCTGGTATAGCACAGACCCTTGTTAGAATTGCATTATGTTTGCACACAATCTCGCAACACATACGATCACCACAAAGTTTATGGTCATAGTCAACCAGGTCGACTCATAAGGAACACTTTTCTGGGTCTAGTAAGCAAGGGATTATACCTAAAGCAACCCTAAAGAAATACACCAGAATTCAACACCTGCTTTATAACTTCTCTGTCAATGTTCTTATCTAAAATTGACTTTATACATACTGCAAGCAGCAAAACTTCAGGCAGTACATCCACTACGTTACTGAGGCTTACATCCTGCGTATACTGCATAATTTTAATTCAAAACATAAACTTTAGATACAGGAAGATCAAGTTATGTTGTTAAAAGATATATTAACATAACATGTATTACAGGTTGGTGGAATATTATTTGAAATTCAAAATGTGCAAACTCGAATCTCCAAAACAAATACCAGTGTATTCCAAAAAAGAAATGTCAAAAGGCTGAAAATATTTATTTAAAATTTGTTAACCTGTTTTACCTTTCAAAAAACAGTGGAACCTAGACATAAAAAATGTAAGTCAATTTTTAGCAGAATTGGGTTTCCTTTTTAAATCTCAAAATAAGAATGGAGCTGATCAACACTAAATATTAATGGCAAATAAAAAAGGACTTACCTTCTTGTCTGTTATTTTTTCTTTTTAGCCATTTTTCCACAGTTTCTGCACTTACACTTTCTGACACAAACTCATCCAGTACCTGGGGGTGAAGAGAAAGATAGGCCTTCACTTTTTCATCCGTTAAACCTGAAAGAGAGAATATTAATCGATTACACTATTGGCACACAATTTCTTGTATGAAATAATAGGATATTGATTTTTGCTGCATCTAGCTATTATTTAACATGCTAATTGAATACACACCAATTTCAACTGTCTCCTCCCAGACAGAACAGCATCCAATAGAAAAAAAAGTTGCCATAAAGAAAACAGTAGAAGCAAAGCATATCCATGCAAGATACTGTGTATAAAAAGACCCTTGCAGGAGTACACATAAACATTCCCCTGGAAATATAGCCAGGAAAGACTTTAGGATTATGACTCTTATTTCCAAGATACACAAGACTATATATTGATAATGAAACTGGGTGAAAGAAGGCGTTTCTTGTAAAACATTACATTCTCACTGCCAGTGGCAGCAAAGGCAACAAAAACTACTATGCAACGCCAAAATCAAGCACTGTTTTTACATATTGGAGTTATTTCAGTAACTTTAGAAATATAAAGTGTTTTCCCCATGCATGCTTCCAATGCCTTAGTAACTCAGCTATCAAAATAAAAGTAATTGTAGATAAAAAGGCCTCTACATCATCCGCAGCAGAAAGAAACCTCCAGTACACATTTCAAATAAAGAAGCAAAACTCAGAATTCTCAGTTCCCTGACACAATCCTAAATAAATTCCCAAATTCATAAAATGACAAACTGATCATGCTTTTCACAGTTCCCCCGAACAAAACTGCCACCCGCAGTGGGGTGAAAACCCAAGCCTGCTGAGGGAGGGCTGGCACAATGGGAGCGAGCACCCCAAATAGAAAAGCCTTAATGAGATCATAGGGAAAGAGCAGTAACAAGTGCTTCAGTGACCCTAAAATACACCTTGTGCTGTGTGCGTGTGCAAACATAATTGTAAAGCAGCCTAAGTTCGACAGATGAGAAATTCCCCTCAAGCAACACCAAGCACTTTTGGAGAGTATTTGTGCTATAAAATAAGATCAGATTTTTCTATTTTATGCTTCAGAGAGTATCAGAACACACTAAAACCAGTTTCAGTCTAACGTAAATGCTATTCAACAACTGTAATCTTTAAGACAGCTTAACAATGATTACTATGAAAGACTTTGGGAAGCAGTATCAGAGCTCAAGCAAAAAACTCCTGCCAACCAAGCCCAACCACAGAAGCCACTGTCCCCACACCAATAGCACCACATCATTCTCACCACATCAACCTGCACCAGCCCAAACTTGGTTTAAAATACCTTTTTCTCTTATCCCATATAGAAGGCAGTTCCTGGTGGATATCACAGCCTCAAATAACAATATTCGCACTTACAGACAAGAATTTCCAGACCTGGATCACTTGAATTAAGAGCCCTAAGCGAGCATCCTGGTTTTCATTAGTAAAGAAGGTTCTTCCCACATGAGTAAGGGCAGTAAAAAAATCAGTAAGTGGAGAGAAATCAAACAAACAATATCCCACTACTTTGATTATTTAACTTTAGGCATCAATCTTTTAATTTAGATCATGAAGTACATGTGCAACATGAACAAAAAGATTTTTCAGCCAATAGAAATATTGCCTTGCACACTAAAAAACTCAGGCTAAAATAATTTTGCAAATTGTGCAATTAAGAAAAATGCAGTACCTTGAAAAAGTCTAATTTCACAGTAAAAGAATTTCAAAAGGAAACATGTGGAGAATAATTGATAAAGACAACAGCATTTTGAAGATTAACCAGAGTTAGCCATCGGGAAGTCTTAAAAATTTATGTGCCTTTTAAAATGGAAAACAAGTAACACAGGCCTGTCACAAAATGCTTACAAACTTCCAGGTTGTCTTTAGGCTGCAAAGAAACACTTTTTGCTTCTAATAAGAAACGAGGAATCAAAAAGTTTGTAAAATTAGCAATTCTACAATGGTTGACTTGTGTTTTCAGTGAAAATAACCATAACATTCTCACGTGGGCAGTTTAAGTTATTTGACTTCAATGGAAACACATACTTGACTCAAACCTTTATGTAATATACACATCAAAACTCAATAAAACATCAGTTTGAAGTGAGACTTCAGTCTGCACATCGTGAGTTTAATTTCCATTCTAAAGACCCTACAATTTCAGCAGCCTGGGGGTGAAAGCTCTGTTCTAACCTCAAATGGAAAGCGATGCACGGAGCTCATACAAGGAATCCTACAACAACCTTTAATTTACCCTTCTTAACGTCACTAAAGGCATCCGTGCATATGTGCTTTTCCAATGTCAGCTTTGTGGATGGGGACAAGCAGAACAGGATTTACAACTGTGTCTGCAGAGTTAAAGAGGAGGAGCTTAAATCTAGTTTCTACATAGATTAAAGCAGACTTAGCAGTTCCCCTAATTGTCTACTTTGTGGAAAACCACACGCTACAACAACCGCACACACAAAAAATCCCACATCAAAACCCAGAAGGAACACATTGTAACTTCACAAAGCGTAACATTCCTAGACAGCAGCTTTTTAGATGAAGCTTAAACCTGCGCTGATTTATGTACATCAGATTTTTACAGAAGAATATACAGAGGTTCCATGACAGACACACTTGCTCCCCTCTGAACATCCATGTTTCTGGAAACTTCTGGTAAATAGATTTTTGTTAAATATTAGCAACCCCTGTATTGAACTGTTTTATTTTTTATTTATATTTTTGCACATTTCAGAAGAATGGATAATTCAGATGCAATGATTAGTAACATTTGAATAAACAGGACAACAATACTGAGACCAAAATTCAGGTACCAAAAGCTTATCTGGTATCATTTACAGAATTAGAAAACAAAACTGAAAACAAACCCAACACAAACCAATGCTAGTTATTAATATTTTCTTTAACTAATGAGTTGGTCTTCACTATTTCGGGCAGTAAACTTTTCTACATACATTCACATAAGAAATATTTCTCAAATACTCCTTTCTTTCCCCTTTACTACTACTGGACTTGCAGCCTAGTGGAGACAACCATTTGTGGGTAGTTTCCACAGCACTTGCTACATCACCTCTGGTGATGCCAGGACTTCTCTCATTCTTGTTCAACAGTTCTTGCACGGAGCATAATGTAGATACATCAACAGCATCTAATGAAGGAAAAGGTAGTAGCACACGCCTTCAGAGTTGTGCTGGTCAATGGCGATAACCCAGATAAAAGCTCCCCTCACCTCTTTTGATGTATCTCCAGAAAGTATTTCCCCACCTCCTGTATCTGGACCCTGCCTATCCTGGGACAGAGGTGTGGCAGTTATCAAGAGGGACAGGCACTTGGGAGGGCTGAACTCCGTTCGGCAGCTTAGCAAGGATCAGGCCCAAAGCATGGAACAACCCTGATTCTTCTGGGAATCGAAGGAGGAATGTGGCATTTGATTGTCCCTTCATTCCATTTGCACGTAGGAGTTTACCTTCCTGATTCATACAAATATCCTGTTTAATTAAGAACACACTCACACCCTGAACCACCTTTCTACTTTCGATTCTTATTTTAAACACGCATGGTTAAGTGCTGATACCTTTCTGGCACAAGTTGCTATTGCTGTGTTTTATGTACTAATTAACTACTTGTTCTGGATTTGTGATTAAATAGTGAAAATAATAATAGAAATATCATGCAAAAGCACGCACGCCTATCACATAAGCTCTTCCTTTTTTCATTTCCCTCTGAACAAGCCGTAGGCAAAGAAAGGGCTCAGACTGTCCCCCGCTTGTGCTGGCTCAGCAGCTCCTCACTTCCTGACCATCACGCCTGTTTAGGTTCTCTTTGCAGATCTCAATTCGAAATGTTCTCTTTGGCCATGCCATCTGCTTTTAAAAGGTTTATTCATACACACGGAAAACATTAATCAAGGTTGGTTTGGTTTCATTTTTCCCATTTCTTGGCTACCCTTGTCTGAACAGTAAAGTGGAAGTACAGCTTTCAACAAACGCTGGGGTTTATGCAACTGCTTCACCTTATTTTGT
This sequence comes from Heliornis fulica, assembly GCA_013399135.1. Classification (NCBI taxonomy): domain Eukaryota; kingdom Metazoa; phylum Chordata; class Aves; order Gruiformes; family Heliornithidae; genus Heliornis; species Heliornis fulica. The sequence goes on along the minus strand of VXBZ01004532.1, from coordinate 74,417 downwards.
TTCTCATTAATCTATCACAGGGTAGGATGATATTAAATTGCCAAAGCTTGATACACAGCAGAAGGCAGAAGACAGCCTGTTCTCCCCAATTGCAGTGTAGCATGCAGTGTTTGGGGTTCCCCCACACCCCCATTCACAAACTATGAGAAATAGTTTTATTTCTATGAAATTGAGAGCAGAAATACTTATAGTTGCAGACATAATTATGGGTGGATTTCTTGCCCATCTTATTTTAGTACACCTAGTTACAGAAAATACAAACATCATTACTAAATATCACAGTCTAGTAATTCCAATACAACATAGAAAGCCAAATGTTTGTCGTAGTTTGGTTCCACAAATAACTAGCTTGTCAGTGGTCCCATCACTGATACTTAACAAACAGGCTCCAGTTTACTAAGGAAAAAGAATAGAGAGGCCTTTATCTGAACATAATTTAACAAGCTTAGTAGGACTATTTAAAGAGGAATCCCTGTAGAATCTGAAGTGCCACAAGAAACTATCTTTCCTTTTTATTTGTCTCAACAGCTTATGAGGGCTATATCATTTGACCTTCGATATCACAGCCTGGTTTTGACTGGTTTTGTTAGTACTTCTACCAAAAGACAAATGAAAACAAACCCCCCAGTACCATCACCGTCCCCTTCCCACATACCTGTGGGAATTTCTGTGCCCCATACAAAGCCAGCGTGAGTACTGCAGCCAGCTCAATTTAGCTCTTGCCTGGCCTGCTCAAGCCTGGTTTCCCCTTTTCATCCACGGGTAAAGCTTTCATTGCAACAGCTCCAACATTTCATCAATCAGTCATAACATCAGGCAGAACCCCAAAAGGTCAACTGAATTCACAAAGCCTTCCTCCTACTGCCACTGTTTAGCCAAAAAGAAAATGGGTAGCACTAAAAAAAGTACTAATTAAGATGAGAGAAAATTAGAGAACTTTCATTTCAGTTGGGCATGCTATACAAGCAAATCATTTTCTAAAATACTTTTCAAGAAGTCTCAAGTGAGTGATGACAGTTTCCAAACAGAACACGTATTTGAACAGCCAATAAAGAATAAAATGTAACAGTAGATGGAGATTACACAGGTTCATGTAATAAATGTGTTTGTATTCACCCTGTTGACTGCCACGGTCTTGTTGCAGCCTTACTTGTTGTTGGCTTAAGTTGTCAACTAATTACTCTTGGAAAATAACAGAATATCAACACTCTAAAAGAAGCATAGAACATTATTATTTTCATCTTTAGAGAGAAACTGCTTTTGGGGTAGATCTGACAAAGTCTACCAAACTCCTGGCATCTTAGAAACTCACTTTACTGGTTTAAATTGTAATAGCACTGCAAGGCACCATTGCCAGTTTGTCAAGATCAAGAAGCTGAGTACGTCTAAGGCCTAGTACCTAAGTACCTAAGAAAGCTCCTTCACCCTGTTTGTCTACTATCCCAGATATAGCATAGCTGGACTCAAAAATAAACTCAGAATAAACTCAATAATGAACTAAGAAATGAGACTTCCTTCAAACATCAATTACATTACCAGGAATTCCCACTCCTTGCCTTTGAGCCAGTCTCCAACAGCTTTCTTTTAAAAAAAGATAAATTGAAAAAGCCAAAAATCACGTGAAAATTGTATTTTTGCTTTCAGCTTTTTATGCTGCCTAATATATTTAAAGTATTTCTTAGATATTAGATAACTCATGTAGCACTGAATCAATTAATGGCTCCTCTCTCTGACTCTTAATCCATGTGGTACTGCACTCTCCTCTGAGAATAGCTTCACTGAGCTCAGTATAAAAGCAGAACTGCCTGTGAATGAGCTGAAAGAACTGGAGCCTAGAGCTATGTTTAAAAAATCTGCTTCATTTAGCAACATGAGTCAGTTGCATCATTAGCAATTCTGGCAATTTTTTCATTAGCGTTGTGATACTTGGGGGTTTTTTCCTAAAACCACTAGCTTAATCAAATCTCATGATTAGGCAAGAATTTTAGTTTTCACCTAAAAGTTACTGGTACCCAAGCTGGGGGGCAAGTGAGGAGGAAGGTAGAATGGATAAAAATTGATGAGCCAGCCTAATGCTTACCGAGGCTCAGCATTTTAATCCTAGAGCAGCTACACTCTGAAAGACTGCAGTCACTGCTTTCCTCAAAAGCCTTGCAATAGTGTTTGATGCATATGACATACATTTCACCCATTTAGACAGGACTTAATGCCTTGAAAACACATTGTGAGAGTATACATTGGACAATACAAGAAACATATGGATTTTAAATTTTTAAGCTTTTATTAATAAATACGAAGTGAAATAACTATAAAAGTTCTAAATGTTACATTTGTTAACATAGAAAAAAAACCCAAAACACCACCAACTGTAAAAACTAAAAATGAAACCAACAATAAGAAAACATATATACACTACTTGTTTGGTGTATATTGGCTTGTTTGGTTTAATAATTATTCCCTGAAATTAAAGGGACCAGAGACACAGAAATTATGGGTGATGTCATAATTTTCCCAAGTAATAATATGTTGTTTCACACAAAATCTGCAAGCCAAGAAAAAAAAAAAAAAACCAAAACACTGAAACAACAACCACTACCACTTCCCCCACCCCCAAAACCCCCCATCAAATCACAGTGATAATTACTTTCCAGATAAGGTATTAACTGAAATGAAAAAAAATCTTACTACGATACAAGCAAAAAAAGTAAAAAAAAAACCCCAAACCTCTTCTCATCTGGAATATCAAAATGATGGAGATGTGCAACCATTTCTCAAAATCAGCACTTGAGCATAAACATGATACTTGCAATATAAAAGCCGTTAAAATATCGTAAAGAAATCCAGAGGAGCTGATATAAAGACAACTTTGCCAGTGTTCTCCTTCATTTAAAGCTGCCTTGCCCCGTCTGTTTCTAACAAAAAGTCCAGGCCTCTGTACCTTTCTACAGAACCTTATAATGATATTTGTAGTTATTCTTAAAAGCATCCAAGGCATGTGTGTACATTGCTTCATTTGGATTAAGCATTAATCCCATTAAATCAATCCCTTCTTTGTTCAAAGCATCAGGATTCAAAACCACAGGCACAGTCAGTTTTGGAATATCCTTTTCAAGTTGGACTTTTTATCTTAATCCATTTAAGTGTACAGGAATGTAACGCAACCTAGTGTCCAAACTTTGAGAAAACTGACGTTACTGGTCTGACAAAAAGCGTTAATCACGGTAAGCAATTGGAATGGGCAAACCTCCCTTTCATTTCTCTTCTCTTGAAAAATTAATTCATAAACTCATCTGTGAACAGCTCCATTCACCTTTTTTTTGTCTCTCCTCCTCCTCCAATCCCTGCCTGTGCTCCTAGAAGCAAAGCAATATGCCTCTCCGGCATTCAGAGCACTAGCAGTGAAAAACAACCACACAGTACAAAAAAAGGCTACACTACTGGTTTGGGTACTGGAAGAAGGGCACACGCTTGTTTCATTACATTTATCATTAAACATTTCATATCTTCATATAAAGACAAATGCTTAATCATGCCAGCCTACAGTTATTGCATCAAACTGCGAGCCCTGCACACATTTAGATCACAGCTTCACCCATTCCCAAGCGCAGTGACTCATGCAGCAGCTACAGCAGCCAGCATGACACGATACGACATTTCAGCCAGGACACCAGCAGCGATGCTTATGCTTCAGAGAGAGAAAATAAAGAGCAGCTCAGTCCAGCAGAGCTAGAACACATATATACAGAAAGAATACCAATAACCAACTCATCCTGTAATTCAAATCCCTTACTTTTAATGAAGCAGCCGTGAGTGTGTATCTCTGCATCTGAACATAAGTGCTTTAGTCTCCACGAAGTCCCACACTGTTTTTTCTGATGTTACCAGCACCCTGCAAGCATACGTCCCAGCCATCTATAGATACTCAGCTGGTTACATCCCCTCAAACCTACCACCCCAGAATGGCACAGTACTGCCAGCTCTGAACACTGTTTCAGTGTTAAAAAGCACAAAGCCACAAAAGAGTGTTTATGGAAGCTGTTCTCATCAGCTAGACTTAAAAGGCCTACAACATTTCCATAGGAATGCTATATGTCTATATATATATATGCTTAAAGGAGTGAATGACTGCTCCTTATTTGAATAATCATTTTTCAGAGATTATCAATACACACCTGCAATTGTCTGGATGGCATAATCCTGCACAGCACACACAGAGGTACGTTGTAATGCCATCTGCTACTTGAGGTATGGGGCTTTTAAAACTCTGAATGTTACTTTCTTGGTCTGAGAGTAGCTTCTCTCCCCTTCTAAGTAGCACCTCGGAGTAATGCTGAGGGGTCTCTAACAAGCTTTGTTCTCCTTCCAGGTGCAGGATGGGACTAAATTTGGGGATTTAATTAACACTCAGGAAAAAGGTAACAAAATGAAAATACAGAAATGCTTTAGGAGTTGCAAATTGTAATTATATTTATTTCAAATCTTTGCTTGAGCAGAAAGCTATGGGTCATCTTAAGGTTAACGATGAAAATAGGTATCAACCTACTCAAAAACTATGCATTACACTAAAGCAAGCAAAAACTTGTTTGTAAACATATGAGCAACATCTCAGTAAGACTTGTTTGCTCTTTTTAACTTTCTTGTGCAGCCGGGGTACTTAGTCTCCTGTTCAAAACATACCTGACCAGTAATATTTAACTGTAACAAGTACCAAAATATTGTTCATCTGTAACTCATTAGAAAAAAATGTCAAGACACTCAGGACTTGGACTTACCTAATCCCTGAGAAGATCACACGCAGCTGTAAATTAAACTACTTAAAATCTAACAATTATACAAGATAAGAATGCCTCAACTCTTCCCTTGAATGCGGGTGTTGGGACAAAGCTCTTGATTTATGAGTTCCCTGACAATACCTTCTGGCTGATGTCATGTCTTCCTCCCACCTGACACCAGATTCCTGAGTAGCTCCCAGTTCGAGTAAATGCCTCTGGCTCAAGAATAGTCCCACTGTCTTTGTTACCAAAGTTTAACTGCTGATTTTTTTTTTTATATGAACTCCCATGAATCAAGTTCTGTAAATCCTTTATCATACGTTTACCAATATAAACTTACAGTGGTGTTCCCTAAAACACTACTTAACTTATTCTATGAGCAAGAACCAGAATGCTGAAACCTCCCTTGAAGGATACTACATGTCTGTGCCAAGTCTCACTGTGTTATTTCACTAAATAGGACAGGGTGAATGTTCTTCCCTTTGAAAGGAGCATTCCACTTCATCTTAATACATTACTAGACATGTTAAGACAGTTTCCCAGGGCACAGGACTCTTCTTAAGTAACAACTACACAGAGTCAAATAACACACTGCTTACAAACAAGACCGGACACCCAAGTGTTCTCTGGTAGTAGCAAAACCATACCTGTACCACCACAGATGTCATTCTATTCTAATCCCCTCCACCCTGACAGTATTAGGAGGCTGACAAAGAAATAAAGTCAACGTCCTTTACCAAATGAGAAGGTACAAACCCCAGAGACATCTGTCACTAAAAAGCTCTATGAAGAAACCTAACACAGCTACACCCAGAAACACTCACGCTAGTTCATGGGAAACAAGTTCTTCAAAAAACAAAACACTCCAGTCCAACATTGTTTTAGATGTCATGACTACAGCAAAACATATAGAAAAAAATGTATGTCGGTTATTTTAAATTCTGAATTATGCTGATTCTCTATCTGTGCTGGGCACAAGTCTGCTGACTGTATGAATGGAAATCTTCAAAGAGGATAGATACAAGGAGCAGGCTGCAAGGTGATATTTGTCCCTGATATAAAGCTCAGCCACGATGTTTATGGGTCCATTTGTTTTAGGACAGATAGCAACTACTGACAAGATCCTGACCTACTGACTAAGACAAAGCATGTCACCTGCTAGCTGTACACTAAACTGGAGGATGAACCAGTGCATAGCTTTTTTTTTTTTAAAAAGCCGTCTTATTTTAAATAAAAAAAATAAAGCTGTGGAAGACTTCAGCACATTTCCAGTTAATCTGTTCAGGTTACTAATGGAGACTAAATGGGTGTACCTTTTTAAAAAAAATAAATTAAAAGCTCTTCTAATTCCAGAACAACTTTTTTTTTATCTCAACTTCTAGCAATTAAGGTGTTTTTATCATATTTTAATGACTAGCTCAAAAAAGCTTTGAGATCGCTTCCTTGTAAAGGTACCACTAGTCTGAATGAGTAACATCTATCCATCTCTACAAAGTGGAATAGGTTCACTTTCCTGAATTACAACATTGAGTTCTTACAGGATTTCACAACTCCAAAGAGATTTCTCTCCAAGTATTCACGTGCACTCTCTTACACTAGTTTCTGACAAGTTTCTAACCTAACTCGAGCACCTTGACCAAATTTCAATACTTGTGACTAGAAGAGAAGGGATTTTTTTAAAAAAAGCTTCCAAAAGCCTCAAGAAAGCAGGTTTTGACCCAGAGATTCTGTCTTTTTTACTTGAACCTCAGAGCACAGCACTGCTTTCCCTCAGCTTGTACAAAGTGCTATAGCAGATGTTTTAGCAATAAAGTTGAAATACAAAACATTACTACCACATAATTCAACTTGGAAACTGCTCTTTTGACCTTACCTCGAGTAATATTATAAAATATAGATAAAAGATATCTCTTTACACAAATTATACTTTGACATTTAAAATTAAAAAAAAAAAAAATCCCTATTTAGTTCTTTTGTGGGGAAAGGAAAGCCTGTCTTCAGACTAATTAAGCACTGAAAGTAAAGTACCAACTCTATTGAACTGTCAGAAAAAAGTTAAGAAACTCTGATTTATTTAAAACACAATAAAGGAATTTTATTTTTCTGCCACCCTATTTTTTCAAACT